>JAHTLZ010000275.1:27150490-27181340 GCA_023846285.1 Phrynocephalus versicolor
ATACATACATACATACATACATACATACATACATACATACATACATACATACATACATACATACATACATACATACATAATTGATGCCTTGTTGCATGGCCTGCTTAATAATAGGAGTATTAGATCACTTGCTTGCATCTTTGTGATTTATCAGCCTGTCTTCTGTGCTCGATATGTAATTTATGCTTTGTGTCACAACAAGAAAAGATGCAAAAGACATGTTGTGCGGATTGATGAGGCTTTGTGTCTCAATCACCTGCTGAGACTGAGATCTCACAGGGACTTGAGAATGATAGCAGGCTGAACATCAAGAAAATCTGTCACAACCATAAATGAGACATTGGCAACATTTCTGTGTACCTCAATTTGTTGGTTTTAGCGTTTCAGAACTATACTCTGAAATTCAGTTATAGCTTGGAAGAGCTGACAGTTAGACTTCACAGAGAGAGAGGAGAGAGAAAGCGAGAGAGAGAAAGAGACAGAGAGAATAAGGAAAAATCAGGTGTTTGTATCATGTTTAGTTAATGATGTGAACTGGCTTCAGTTTTAATCTGAGAATGCACTTCCAAGACCTTGGATTCCAAGGCAAAACAAAAACATGAAGTCCTGGACTGTGCTGACTCCCAGTTTTTTCTTTTGCTGGTCTCCTGCTCTGGGATACGGTGGTGTCACCAGGCTCATAGGAGATTAGATCATGTGCTATTGCTCAGAGATGGATTCTTGTAAAAAGATAACAATTTTCAACCATTAGTTTTAAAGCCAGCAAGAGAGAGCTGAAAGCATCAGTGTGCCTCTTCTCCCGATGCTTAGGCATGCCTGCGGCCTTAGGCTTCTGCCACTTTGTCTGTTATCTGTATCGCCATCTGGATGTGAATCTGCCATGAAATAAATGTAGGGTCCTGCCTATGCATCCCTCTTTCTGCTGTAGATTTTTCAGCCAAGAACACTATTTATTTATTTATTTATTTATTTATTTATTTATTTATTTATTTATTTATTTATTTATTTATTTGGTGCCTTTATTTTATTATACTCGTTAAAATCACTTTACCAAAAACCCCATTATTTAGTCAGCTGGCCTAGAGTGCCAAGCACACAGCAGGCATTCCCTCTTTGGACAGCAATTTATTTATTTATTTATTTATTTATATACCACCCGTCTTCCTGAGGAACTCTGGGCGGTTTACAGCATCAAACGAACAATAGTCAAACAAGCAACAAAATACACTGAGAGTAATAAGAATAGAAATGAAAGATATATAAATAAAATTAAACAATACTAAAACAAACAAACAGAGAAAGAGACAGAATATTCGGCAAGATGGCAGAGCCGGAGTTAAAAAAAAAGAGACTAATTAAGGTCGGCAAATCCCTCACGAAAAAGCCAAGTCTTCAAGGCTTTTTTAAAGGCTGGCAGGGACTCTGCTAGGTGCAACTCACTCGGGAGATGGTTCCAAAGCAGGGGGCCAGCCACAAAGAAGGCTCGGTTGCGGGTTACTGCTTTCCTAGCCTCCCTGGGCATGGCCACCCTGAGTGAGAGCTCCTGCGACATTTTAGTAGGTTGGGCCTCAGTTGATCGCTGGGAGATCCACTCTGCCAGATATTCTGGTCCCAAGCCGTAAAGGGCTTTGTAAATCAAAACCAGGACCTTGAATCTTATTTGGGATGCAACGGGCAACCAATGCAAGTGGGCCAGAGCTGGGGTGATGTGGTAATACCGACCCACACCAACCACCGGTCTGGCTGCAGACTGAAATCATTGGCATCCTTCAGTCTCGAAAGACTATGGTATCATGCCTGGAGTAGAGATCCTGAAAACAACACCTAGTGTGACTAAATAGACCAATTCAGGAATGGCAGTTTCTACCGCACTGGGGGCAGATGTATTCTGTTTCTTGCCTGGTCCTCAAGTTTAGTTCTTTCTGTGCCTGCCTCTTTTCCTCTGCCTGTTGGACAAATGCCTCTTCAAATTTATGTAGACCATGCTGTATCTCTTGCCTCCAGACAGTGCGATTGGAGGTCAGGGTTTCCCAACTGTTGAGGTCCATTCCCAAGGCCTTCAGGTCCCTCTTACAGATATCCTTATACCGCAGCTGTGGTCTCCCTCTGGGGCGCTTTCCCTTCATTAGTTCTCCATATAGAAGGTCTTTTGGGACCCGACAGTCATCCATTCTCGCAACGTGTCCAAGCCAGCGTAGGCGTCGCTGTTTCAATAAAGTGTACATGCTAGGGATTCCAGCTCGATTCAGGACTATGCTATTTGGAACTGAAATAAATCTGAAATAAATCTGTTAGTCTGTAAAGTGCTACAATATGTTGCTTTTTAAAAAAGAGTTTCTTTTCATCCTCTGCTTTTGCCCACCTGCTGAGGCAGACTAGACTGAAAATCACCTTCACAGTGTGAGAAACCCTACTCCACTAGCTTCCTTGCCTCAAAATGCAGGACTTGGAAAGACAGTAATGGGGTGTGCAGTAGAAAAGAAGGGCACCAACTAAGGTTATTTATTTATTTATTTATTTATTTATTTATTTATTTATTTATTTATTTATTTATTAACACCACCTTTAATATTAAACAACAACAACAGACACAAGCCTTTGCCTCTCAGATACAAAAACTCCTGGGGTCTCTGAGAATAGGAAAAAACAATTTTTGGTTTTAAAAAAATCTGCTGACAACTGAGGGGTTGGGCGGGCCCAAAATGGCCTGCATGTGTGCTGCAGTTTCCACTTTGCTTACCCCTGTTTTAAATGTACATGCCTTTTTCTTTCTGGTTCTCCTGCTTTCTCTTCTTCCTGAAATGGGCTGGCAAGTATTCCTACCTAGATAAGCATAAAGGACAGGACTCAGTGGTGGCTAATGGGCCCCACTCAAAGTTTGGTGCCTACTGAGACAGGTGTGTAGCTTATAGGAGGATGGCTTTCTGCACCAGAGAGCTGCGCCAATGTCCTGTGTAGAGTGGGTGTTTCCCTTCTGGAAGAGAAGGAAAGAGGCAGTGTTATTTTTTTTTCTGGGTAGGGTGGAGTTTTGACAGTGTGGTTTGTTTCTGACAGCAGCAAATTGAGACAGTGGAATGCATAAAAATGACAAGGTGGGGAGATGTGTGGTTCACCCCAACATAAATATTGGGGTACATATTTTTAGACATTAGAGCATGCTAGAACATGTGACAGTGCACTCAATGCTTGTGTAATGCACAGCCTGCAAGCACCATGCAGTCTGTTGTGATTACAGCATCAGCCGGTTGAAAAGAAAGGGGCTGCACCAAATGTGCTTAATTAGAAAGCTCTATATATTGATTATATCCACAGAAATAGAAGTTTTCCCAGTAGCCATCGTGGTTTTGGCCATTTCAGATAAGAAAAGTTGCTGATTAAAAGGAACAGGTGTGATACTGAAAATTATACACAAGAAGATGCAAGATAGAGGTTTGTTTGTTTGTTTGTTTGTTTGTTTGTTTATTTATTTATTTATTTATTTATTTATTTATTTATTTATTTATTTATTTAAACGTATATGCTGCCCAATAGTATATGTTGAAGATTTTTTGCAGATGAAGGCAGAAAACAAAGTTAGCTGTTGTCAGTGTCCATTTTTATGGAAACGGTCCTTTACTAAGTGGCCGATATTGACTTAAGATAAACCTGAAGGCTATATTGAGTGCAGTAAGCCCCTGCCAATCGCGGGAGTTAGGGACCCACCCCACACGCGATCCATGAAAATCCACGATATGAGGAAGCGGGTGGGGGGGGCTGGGGGCGGGGGGGCGATCGCAGAAGTCTTGTCTGGGGCCGTCTCCATTCAAATGCATTGCCAATGCATTTTAATGGAGAAATTTTTCCCCATTGGAAAACATTGGCTCAATGCTTTCCAATGAGGAAAATTTCTCCATTGAAATCCATTGACAATGCATTTCAATGGAGATTGCGCCCCCCCCCCCCCGGCACGGCCCTGAGAGTTCTCGGAGGGGCCAGGGGGGTGGCCCGATCACTCGCCGCCACCCCCGTGCGCGGCTCCAAGCCTTTTCAGAGGGGTGGGTGGGCTGCGGGGAGCAATCCGATCACCCCTGCCGCCCCCCTGCACGGCCGAGGCTTCTGGAGGGGCGGGGAGAGCGGCAGCGCGGAGCGATCCGATCGCCCTCCGCCACCCCCCCAGGGTGCAGGTACTGCAATCCCGCAATGTAGTGGGACCTCGGTACCTGAACCGCGAAATGGCAGTGGGTGACTGTATTATATTTTGGAAGTGTACAGTAAAATGCAGAACTGTTTCCAGTGTCACCATACCATTCAGTCAGCAGCAAGACAAACTTGTAAAAATGGCAGATCATGCTTGCTTAAAATACATCTAATGTTTATCCCACTCCTGCTCTTGAAATTTGTGGGAAGAAAAAAGAAAAAGGCAGAGAGAAATCGAAATACATCATTTGTAAAGACTTTAAAGAATGGTATGCACAAAAGGTCCATATGTGATAATTAGCTGAGGGTTTGTGATAGAGCCAGTTTTGAGCTCTTGCTTGAAGTACATGAGCAAATAACATTTACCTCAGCTCTTTGTTGATTGTATTTTGCATGCTCTTAATCAGGTGGTTTTTGGTACAGGAAACTATGCACTTTGTAAAATTTAAAACCTCTTGTTACATGCCATCCAATCACCTCCAACTTATGGTGGCCCTGTGAATGAGTGAACGGGGTTTAACACAGCAGTGACATGGACACATCTGTGTCAAGGTAACATTCTCAAAAAAGAAAGTTATGTTCCAGAAACAGGTGATATGGGGAGGGGACAGCACCAGATGTAGTCAGTGGGAACTGCAAGAATTGGGGGGGGGCATGTGTGTCTAGCCCCTGCACAAATGTTGGTGCACCTATTTTTTAGAGAATGGCACATGTCAGTCCTGGTGTCAGTGGAGAATGATGGGCTACTTCTGTCTTAATGGTTATGTGCCGTCGAGTTGCTTCTGACCTGCAAGTGCAGGGGTCCTCAACCTAAGGCCCGGGGGGCAGATGCGCCCCTCCCAGGGTCCTGAATATGGCTCTCAGGACCAATTGCAGACCCCCCACCTACCCCCTGCTTTGCGAGCAAGCCAGCCACCGCAGCTGCTTCTATTGCTGAGGCAGTTCAAAGCATTGGGCCATGTCACTTCCCCCATTCCCTCCACTCACCATCCAGATGATTGGCATGCTGGCTAGTGTGGCACCTCAAAGTGGGAGGGACATGGCAAGGTCCACCGCTCCCCCACCTGCCGCCCAGATGGTCAGGGCATCGGCTGCAGCCGAGCGGGGCGATTTAAAACCGGAGGACTGTGGCAAGGTCTCATGACCTTGAGGCCTCCTCCCTGCTCCTCCTCTACCCTGCCCGCCTGCCTTCCTTGTGTGGCTGCCGCCTCTGTTATTGTGGTTGTGAGGAAGGAAGGGGGCAGACAGAGGCAGCACCAGCCAGCCTTCTGAGCCATAGCAGTCATGGCAGTGGACCGACAGAGGGATGGATGGCGGGCAACCAAGGAGGAAACAGAGCTACTTCCCACCTACCCAGCCCCTTCTGAGCTGCTGTCTTGCTCTGTGGAGCGAGGGAGGCGAGGAGGGAGCCCAGCCATGGCCGGAGGCTGAGGCCACCACCACCATCGGGTTAGAGACCAGCAAGGAGGAGGTGACGGAGAAAGAAGAGAAGGGAAGGGAAGGCCAACGGTGGCTTGGGCCTGTTTCCTGGGAGGCTGGTGGGGCTGCATTTGTCCCCGGTTGGTGATGGGCAGGGTGGCGAGCCAACGGAGCACTGCAGCCTGGCTGGGCTCAGCCAGTGAGCAGGCTGCGGGTGGCTTTGGGCAGGCCTGCCTCCCTCCCCTCCCTCCTTCCCAGACCTTGCTCCCTCCCTCCCTCACTTGCAGCACACCAAGTTGGGCCGGGCTAGGCTAAGGGAGGAGGTAGCTTTCCCTCTGTGACACAGCGAGGGCATGATGGCTGGGGCGCATGGCTGGATCTGTGTGCAGTGGTGCCAGCCTTGCCACAGCTGCTGCTCCTCATCCTGAGTGGCCACCTAGAAGGTGATGAGGGGCCTGAGCTTGCCTGGGCTGCCACTTCCTTCCTGACGCAAGGAAGGAAGGAGAACCACTCCAGCTGTTGCCACTATAGGAGGAGGAGGAAGAGGCACAAAAAGGGATTCCAGCGGTGGCACCTCAGGGCGGCAATCTGGAGCAGGAGACATTGCTGGGACCCCGGAGATGCATTGATCATGGGCTGAGTATGGGGGGCTCCGACCACTTGCCCCTCCCCCTTTTCCATGTTGGTTTTTGTTTTTTTGGACTGTGGTCCGGCCCCCCAGTGGTGTCTGGGTGGTTGTGGACTGGCTCACTATTTGAAGACTTTGAGGACCCCTGTGCAAGTGAGACATCTCCAAAATGTCCTCCTCCTCAACAGCCTTGCTCAGCTCCTGCAGGTTGCTTTAGAGCAGGCCTGCCCAAAGTCCGGCCCGGGGGCCAAATCCAGCCCATCAGGCCATTCTGAGTGGCCCGCGGCCGGTTGGCCCACCCCTCCCTCCCCCTCCTTTGCCCCATTTTTTTTTTTTTTGTAATCTTCCGCCAACGCTGACACTACCGGGAAGCTTGAGGGGATGGGCCGGCCAGCCGGCCGGTGAGCAGAAGCTTGTGAAGCTGGGTGGGCGGGCAAGGGGGGGGGCTACCACCACCAGCACTGCTGGGAAGCTTGTGGGTCTGGGCCGGCCGGCAGGCCAGCCATCGTGCGGGCTGCTGCCACCGGCACCGCCGGCAAATGTGAGGCTGGGCGCGCACACGGGGGTGGCGTGCAGGCAAGCCGCCACCACCGGCAACACCGGGAACCTTGTGAAGCTCAGTGCACGCAAGGGGTCCGTGGGTGGGGCTTATGGGTCAGTGGGTGGGGCTTGCAGTGGGGTGGCAGGGTCGGGGAGCAACCGGCCCCTGACACATTCTCAGCCACCAAATCTGGGCCCTCCTTACAAAAAGTTTGGGCACCCCTGCTTTAGAGAGTCAGTCCAACTCTTATTTGGTCTTCCTCCTTTCCTAATGCCTTCCATCACCATTCTCTTTTCCTGAGTGCCCTGCCTTCTCATGATGTGCTCAAACTAGGACAACCTCAGCTTTGTCATTTTGCCTCCAGAGATCAAGCTTGATTTGCTGTCAGACCCACACATGTCTGGTAGTCCAGAGTATCCACAAAGCTGTCCTCCAGCACCAAAGTCTGTTGTATTTTACCTAGTTCTGATATTAGAGAAGCATCTGTTCTCTCAGGGATATAGGTTGTTCTTTCATTTACGCTGCTCTGTGAAGCACCCCCCCCCCCAATCTCAATCATAAGGATAGGAATAAGAGATACCTTAAAAAGATTTCTCTCACACATCATGGTGTATGTGAATGAAGATCATTTTTGGCTAGGCTTGACTAACAGAAGGTTTGTTTTGAACACGTCTACTTTAATAACTCTGAACACAACCAGAGCTGTTCATGGTACCATAGTAATTGACATACATATTATCATCTGTCTGTCTATATCTGAATCTAATTCTTCAAGTGCCATGTCCTCATAGAACGTTGGCAATCAGTAGCCTGAACTGGTTTCTATCTAAGTCTATTCTAAACAGAGCAGTTGTGCTCACTGTAGACCATTGGCTTAAGTTCTTAAGCCAGAATGTTCTTCTACACCCTGGGCCACTCTTTCCATCTATTTTTCTTTGAAGGATAACTTGCAGTAGATGGTATTTCTAATTGCGCATTATGTGTCCAAAATACTGCAATTTTCTTCTCCTTACAGTATTGAGGATTTCTACCTTTTTAATTCATGCACTGTATTAGTGATTCTGGCTGTCCAAGTTATCTTCAGAGTTCTTCTGTATGTCCACATTTGGAATGCTTCCAGCTTCCAGCATAAAGTGTCTCTAAGGATCTAAGTTTCAACACCATAGAGAAGTATGCTGAATACATAGGATTTATATAATATAAAGTCCCAGTTTGTCAAGATTTTCCTCATTTTCTGCAAGGAATTTCTAGCTTGTTCAATTCTACAATGAATTTCACATGGAGGATCCCACTTATCTTTGACAAAGCATCCCAGGTATTTACAAGATGATGCTCTCAGTTACATCACTGCCAATCTTGAGAAGGTTCTGTGAACCATTTTATTTTTTTACTGATAACCATCCATTTTGTCTTCTTCACGTTAAGTCGCAATGCCATGGCACTGTTTTCTGCAGCAACAGAATCTAATAATCCTTGCATATCTGCCAGACTTGTTGCATGCAGGACAGTGTCACTAGCATATCTTATGTTATTAACAAGAACTCCATTCACTTTCACTTTCATTTGGTTCTTTCCTTCAAGAGCATCCTGGAAAATTCTTTCTGAAAAAGTAGAGATGAAAGAATACAACCTTGACGTAATTGGCACCTCTTCTGATATCTGACCATCTGTCCAGACACCGACACGCTGATTCCAGTACAAATTCCCAATCAATCTGATATCATGACTGTCCAAGCCCAGGTTCTTTAAGGATATTAGTAAGTTTATCATATTTAACTGAGTCAAATGCTTTTTCACATCAATGAAGCAAACAAAAACATCAACATTGACATCGAGATATCGCTGAACTAGTATTTGAAGACTAAACAATGCCTCCCGAGTTCCAAATCCATTCCTGAATCCAAATTTGGTATCTCCAATGCTCTTTTCACACTTCCAATACATTCTAAAATGCAGGACTTTTAAAAAGAACGTCAGGATGTGACTCATCGAACTGATTGTCCAGTATTCATTACAACTTTTTGCACTAGGTTTCTTTGGAAGTGGTATAAAAGTGGATTTGAGCCACTCTGGTGGGATGTTTCCACTTCTATAGATGCTGTTGTATAAATTGACCAGAAGGAAAAGTGATTGTTCTTTATTAAGCAATTTCAAAACTTCCACATATATTTCATCAGGGCCTGGGGCTTTGCCACACTTCAATAATTTAATGGCATGTTCTGCCTCTTCCCTCATGATATCTACACCATCATCTAACTTGACACCATGGTCAATACTTCTGTTATCCTTAAAGTGTTCTATACATTCCTTCCACTCCTCTCATTTCTCCTCAGTGCTTGTCAAGGCATTACGGTTCTTGCTAATAAGAGAGTCACTTCCTCTACTGTTAAGCACACCTGCTGCTTGCCTTATTTTCTTGTACACATTGAATGAATGATGCTTAGCATCCAATTTTTCAATTTTGCTACTTTCCTTAGAAATTTTTTCACCATATTTCTTTTATATGATCTCTATTTTTTATCTCTCTTCTATGATCTATGAGGTCCAGAGTTTCATCTGTCATCCAAGGTTTGATCTTTTTTCTCTTGACCATCTTTAATTTATCTTGACACATCTCATTCACAACAGCTTTAATTTGGCTCCAGGTGTTTTCATCTTCATTTACATCTTGATGGTTTTGAATTTTGTACTCAGGAACAATTGAACTTCAGTTCTTAATGCTGGGTCCTGAAGCTTAGAAGTTGCAGTTCAGCTATTTGTCACCTTTGACCGACATTTCTTCAACTTAATGTTCACTGTTGCTAACAAAAGATTATGATCTGAATTAATATCTGCATTAGGGTATGTTTTCACACATTTAATTGAATTCCTAAAACTTTTTAATCAAGATGTAATCAATCTGATTCCTGATATTTCTGTCAGCATTTGAAGTCCATATATAAGGGTGGTGCGGTGGCATCTGGAAATATGTATTTCCTATAATAAGTTCTTCTTCTTGGCATAAATGAATTAGTTGGTCACCTCACTCATTGCCAATTCCTAATCCATATTTAAATACTCCGTCAGCCCGTTGGTCTTGTCCTACCTTTGCATTGGAATCACCCATTACTATGGTAACTTCCATTGATTTGGTAAATGATAAAGCAGTCTTTAATTGAGCATAAAATTCTTCTATATCATCATCTGATGCATCACATATTGGTGCATACACCTGGGTAAGATTTAGCAACACAGGTTGTGCATTAAGTTGGAGAAAAACGACTCGGTCTGACACTGGCACAAACTTACTGACAGTCTTACTGATGTTTGAATGGACTATGAATCCCAACCCTTTAATGTGATGAGGTCCGTTATATGATATTCATCTACTACACATGTTCCTGAATTAGGCCAACACATCCCACTAATACCAAGTATATCAATATTAAGTCTTTCTATTTCTCTGATGGCATTGTCGGTTTTTCTACTTTGAAATAAGCTGTGAACATCCCAGGTACCTATCATTCTCATGACTAGCCTGGAGATTCTCAGCACCCCCTGCCCACTGAAGGGCTGCTGGGGACCGGGGGCAATGGCTTTACATTTTCCAGTCATGCTAAAGATTTGCCTGGGGAAGTTAGCCTAAGTGAAGTGGTTTCCCTCTTGCCTACATCACTGCCATTACTGGCCATTATGTCAGCCACCCATTATGGCTCAAACACTGTTTGAAGCCACCCACTCTGGATCAGACGCTTCAGGGGTGGATCTTAGGTGAAGTGGTTTCCCTCTTGCCTTGTTCACTGCCATTACTGGCCATTATGTCAGCCACCCATTATGGATCAGACGCTGTCTGAAGCCGCCCGCTCTGGATCAGATGCTTTGGGGGTGGACACCATTAGTCTTGTCTCTCCACTGAGACCTGTCTGGCTTGGGAGACCCTTCTGGTAGCAGTGCTACCGCCAGCGTAGCTCTCGGTTTCACTGAAGCACGCAAGCCCCTCTGCCTCATCAAGGCCTGTGAATACTGCCACCAAACATTTTGCTTATCATTTTAAACGTGAAATGCCCCCTTGTACCTTCCAGTAGCAAAAACATTGAAAATAAAATACAGTACGAGAAATTGGTGTCAGAAACTAGGGCCACCAAGGGGTTCAAAACCCCCCTCAAGAAGACACAAAATGAAAACACTTTTGAAAACAAACTAACCTATTTATAAAAAAAATAAAAAGAGATGCATGAATTCTGGAAGGGGCGTATCTGGGCCCCCAGCAGGCACACAAGATCCCCAGGCCACGCTTTGACCACCCAGAAAGAATAGAATTTTAGCAGATGGGATTTTAAGAGCACTTTTTCATTTGTCTTTATGGTGTCTCTCACTCATTCTTTCAAAAACCTGAAGTGGTTCCTGTTTCTACCTGTGTCTTTTCCCTGCTCTATGAAAGATATGGATGTGCTAGTCAAATATAATTATTTCACCCTCCATGCCAAGATACAAAATGAAGCAGCAAATTTTACATGCAAAATGTTAGCTGAACTGAGGGATCGCTGCCAAGTCAGAAGAGAACTTGTAAGCATTTAGATTGTTTTTAATGGCCAGAATACAGACCAATGAGTCAATATGGATGAGATAGTAGTTATTTTTAGCTTAATCGTTTGTTTCTGGGGTGGGGTCATATGTGAATTATTTTCTTCTTAGATTGTAAGGAAGAGTAGCACCTGGCAGCATAAAAATATTCAAACTAAATAAAATACATAAATATTGAAATGTGCCATTGCACTCTGTTGATCATGGGCCACGAGAATAAGCCAGTCTTGCAATGAAGTGTCAGGATCTATTCTGACATTCTTCACTTTTTACTCCAGGTGCCTTCCAGTGATACATATTTAATTGCCAAGTGCTTGAGTTCCTATGTTGTTGAGTTATTGTAAACGATGGCTGCAGTGTACACCTTTACTTAAGAGACAGCTTACGATAAGCAAGATATACTAACCTGTTGCTTATCTCTACTGAAAGTGATAATAATAGCATGCCATCAAGTTAACCCTGACATATGAGGACCCCTTCCAGGGTTTTCCAGGTTGAGAGTACTCAGAAGTGGTTTGCCATACCCTTCTGGGTATGCCCTGGGACGTTGCAACTTGCCCAAGACCACCCAGGCTGGCTTTTCTCCTAGGAAGCACAGTGGGGTATTGAACTTCCAGTCTCTGCCTAAACCACAGAGCTATTCAATAGGCCCCCAAGAAATGTGTGCTAAAGCAAGGGCAGCAGAGTACAATTGGTGCTGAGAAGACATTCTGTACATTTCTATTTTATAGATCTTTGCCAAAGATGGTTGCATTTAGACATGAAAACCCCATATCCCCTGGACAACAAGAAACCCATATTCTGTGACAGAAAAGTATTAATAGGCTTACCTCTTTATATGACTGGCAGTTCCCAGTATTTTGTCTCTTAAAGGACAGACATGTAAGACTGAGCTTGGATTGCATGGGTAGCACAGATGGAGGGAGAAAGCTAAAACAATGTGACTGTGCTCAGTTGTCATTAACCAGAATGCTATTGGCACTTGTATTATAGTTTGTAAAATTTGCTGTGAATAATTGCTGGGGTACATACGGGTTGGACAGTTGGGCTTCGTACTACCTCTTTCCTACTTCAGGTTCACTGGCTTCCAAGACTCCCTTTTGCCCCGGTGAAGCCTGTGGGAGACATACTACAGGGGAAGTCCTATGGCTCCCCAATAGTCCTGAATAGTAAAAACTGGCCATTAGACTTCCACTGCCGATTTTTATGGGATGAGTTGTAACTGTTAACGACAAGAGTTTCTCCCTTCTTGAAGCAGGATCAGAAGGGCAGCAGGAGAAAAGGTTTAGCATGTGCTCTTAATGGTGTCCCTGAGCACACTAGTTATTATTATTATTATTTTAAAAAAACCTATGAAATCAGTCTTCTTCCTACAATTTTCCCCACAGGTGCAGGATCTGTTTTTTGGATCCTGAAACACCACTTTGGCCGATCGACTATGCCTTCAGGCCAACGATTTGCATGTTCTTATTGACAGTGTCCTGCCATCTCTGTTTTGGTCACCCACATGGCCACCAACCATTGATTTTCAAGTGGTAAGCAGTTTGGACGATGGTGGAAGGTGCTGCTCTGTGCCAGCAGAACTGGCTTTCTCTCATCCCTGTTATTGATACCACACCTAGTTGATGTTGGGTAATACAGTAATACCTTGGTTTACGAGTACCTTGGTTTACAAGTGTTTTGCAAGATGAACGAACATTTCTGGTCAATTTTGTCCTGATTAACGAGCAGTATCTTGGAATATGAGCATTGGAACAGATCGCATGATCACAATTGAACCAATGATGGCGCTCTCTCCCTCCCTGCTGGATTGTGTGGGGTTGTCTGGAATGTTTCCTCTTAGGCAAGCCTCCAAAGCAGAGGGAGGAGGGAGGAACCAAGGTCTCCCTTGCACCAGCCACTATTTATATTTTTATTTAATTTATGTCCAACATCCTTTCTTATTTTTCAAACCGTTTCTAATAATGGGGCAGATAGTCAAGTGTGTGTTATTGTCACATTAAAAACACAGAGTAAAATCCAGTTTTTAATTCCAAGCAGAGCAGATTCCGCAGCCAGATACCTAAACCATGGCATGGATGTGGACTTCTAGCCAACTTCTTTTGTGAGTTTTGGCATTTTGCGTGTACAGTATGTGGCCTATGGGACCCGTAAACAAATTTCCTTTAAGTTTCCATTATTTCTTATGGGGAAATTTGCATTGATATACCTAGTGCTTTGGTTTGCAATCATGTTTCCAGAAGAAATTATGCATGTAAACCAAGATATTGCTATGTTATTTTTGGTGTTGTCAAGTAGGGAGATACTCAATATCCAATGGAGCACATGTATTTCCATGACATGGAGGCTACTCTCTACGCCCAGTCTGTGCCATGCAGTGTAACATGGTGTACAATAGTCTTGTAAATCTTGAATTTGTGATAAACTGGCATTTGTCATAAAGAACAGCCGTGAGTTCTTGCCATCAAAACCAGGCTGTGTTCATCTTTGCTAGCACACTGCCATTGATGTCACCATCACCTTGGAGATGAGAAATGGGAGCCAAGATATCCACCTTTAGTTTTTTCAATTTATTTGAAGCATTCCATGCGTCCCTAGGTACTCAGTTTTATTGATGTTTGGGCAGAGTGATAGTAATAAGCATGACATTGTTGGCATATAGCATGGCCCAGAGTAATTCTGGAATATTATTAAATACTATAATGGTCTGGCTGTGGTCTTAGTTTCTTCCTTGCTTAGTTCTGACCTTAGCATTGTAGATTGTGCATGTCCCCTGCCCTGGAGTTATGATTCAACACTGTAGTACAGTGGTCCCCCACCATTTCGTGGTTCATATACTGTGGTCCCGGTATATCGCAGGACCGCAGTATATGAAAGGCAAGGCCCCCTGAGGTAACCTGCTTGGGCCTGTTTGGGGCCTTCTGCACTTATCCCAGGCCTGATGCTGCCCCAAACGGGCCAATGACGGGCTTCCTGGGACAGTTGGAGGCCCCAGAAGTGGTTTGCGGCAGAGTGGATGGGACTTTCAGTAAGCCAGAAGTGACTTCTGGATCATCGGAAAGCACTTCTGGGGCCTCTGACAGGCCCAGGAAGCCCATCAGAGGCCTGTTTGGGGCAGCGCCAGGCCTCAGCTAAGTGTAGGAGGCCTCAGAGAAGATCCCCCCCCCCCCAAGTCCTGACCCAACCCAGCATCTGCATATCACGGATTTTCAATTATTGCGGGCTGGATTGGGTCCCTAACCCCTGCAATAGGCGGGGGATTACTGTAGATTAGACCCTGTTTTTGGGTTGCCCAACCCAAATTTATTGGTTTCTACTTGTGGCAGTGGGAGTCAGAAGTTTCCAGTTGAGGTTTCCTTTAGGAAAATGTTTTATTTAGACCATACTTAGAACAATGGATACGAAGCAAAGGAAAACAAAAAGGTGTAACTTTATACATATTGTGTGTTTTTTAAAAAGATACAGACTCCAATGGAATGTTGTGTGTGGAATCTTCTAGGAGAAATGGCTGTAAGACATTCGGGCCGGTGACACACCTTGAGAGGTAATTGGCAAGATGATGAAGGAATATCATCTAGTTGTTGCCATTAGGCAGTGGCCTGGAAAAATAAAGAAGGAATTGATGGCCAAGATGTAATTATAGAGAGAGGGCG
The DNA here is from genome assembly GCA_023846285.1 of Phrynocephalus versicolor. Lineage (NCBI taxonomy): Eukaryota > Metazoa > Chordata > Lepidosauria > Squamata > Agamidae > Phrynocephalus > Phrynocephalus versicolor. Next base: position 27,165,471 of record JAHTLZ010000275.1, read on the forward strand.
TTTTTCCTTTTTATGAGCTAAGTGGTGATATCCGTGACAGTGTTACGATCGGAAATGAATTTGAAAATTAAGAAACAGAGCAGTGAGTATTCTCCTTGGCAGGAATATCTCAGCAGAACAATTCCAGGCTTCCACACAGATATTTGTAACTTTAAAAATGGCATGGAAGTTATGTGGCATATGAGAAGTGTGAAAGCTGAACGCTACACCAGTAGGTTTTAAAGGAATTGTATTGTTTCTGGGTGAATTTTCCTAACTTGCAAATTAAAATCTCTGCTCCTGGAGGAAGCTGAAGAAGGCGCTCAGGGACTAAACGAACGAGTGAGCTGTCTATAGATTGCAACCCACTTCCTGCGCTAACTTGTCTCTCTTTCATCGCTTTTGTTCTGATCCAATTAAGGTTACTCTAATTAGTTTGCAAGGCATATTTGACTTATTGGCTTTTCCAAGATATACTGTAATGGCTCGCTACTTGCAAGTCTTCAGAGCTGCAACTGCTCACTTTAACTGACACAAACACGTTCTTTTTACCAAAAAGACATTCTTATTAGCCCTACAGGAACTGAAAAGAGCAGTTGACAGGTTTGTTGGGGACTGGCCCTCATAGTGAAAAGCGACACCTCCATGCTGACTGTGTGACAGGAATGACTGGCAAGGATAGGGAGAATGCTTAGGTATTGAGATCAGAAGCTTGGCCGGATTTGTTTCCAAATGATGATTTTGGGGGGAGGGCGGGGCAGGGGGAGTCCTAACAACAGTGTGGAAGCGCAGCTGCGCTGGTTCCACTTGGAAGAGAGAGGCAAGGAATTTTGTGACACCTCGGAGAACAAGCCACTCATTAGATGTGAGCTTTTGAAAGCAGTGGCAAATTCCCCTGACATTTGAAGCAGATTGAGAAAGAAGTGGGTTAGTTATATGTTCAAGTAGGTTGAACTTTACTGAAGGATAGCCTGAATTAAAAAGTTAAGGCCTGCAGCAGTTTGGAAGGGTATTTATTTATTTATTTATTTATTTATTTATTTATTTATTTATTATATTTCTATACCGCCCATCTTCCGGACGGAACTCTGGGTGGTTTACAATTAAAACAAAACCAACAGAATATAACAAAAAAGAGCGAGTGCTAATAAAATAAGGAGGGGTGAGACCCTCCACAAGAGGCGACGCGGACGGCAATAAAAAAAAATTAAGTAAAAAGGTCGCCATATGCCTCTTTAAAAAGAAAGGTTTTCAGAGCCTTTTTAAAGGCAGGCAGGGACTGTGCTAGGCGCAGCTCACTAGGTAGATTATTCCACAGCGTGGAGCCCACCACAGAGAAGGCGCACTTACGTGTGAGCGATTTCCATGCCTCCCTGGGTGTGACCACCCTAAGTGAGCGCGCCTGCGCCATTCTCGTGGGCCTGACCCCACTTGACCTCTGGGAGATACGCTCCGACAGGTGCTCTGGTCCCAAGCCGTGGAGGGTTTTGAAAATCAAAACCAGGACCTTGAACCTTATCCGGAGGACAATGGGTAGCCAGTGTAGACGAGCCAAAACTGGGGTGATGTGCTCGAATCTACGAGCACACCCACCAGCCTAGCCGCTGCATTCTGCACCCGCTGGAGCCTCCGGACAAGGGTCAATGGCAACCCCACGTATAGGGCATTGCAGTAGTCAATCCTCGATATCACGAGAGCCTGCATGACTGTCCTTAGGGAGGACTCATCAAGGTACTGTCGGATCTGGGCGATCCTGCGGAGATGGAAAAAAGCGGCCCTGGAGACCGCCATCACCTGGGCTTCCAGGGAGAGGGCTGAATCCAGGACCACACCCAGATTCCTGGCACTGTCCGTAGGCTGGAGGAAACCCCTCCCCCAGTCTAGGGAGGGCGCCATTGTACCTAGACGAGGGCGCCCTGAAGAACAGAACTTCCGTCTTCCCCGGGTTCAGCTTGAGCCAGTTAGTCCTGGTCCATTCCAGGACTGCCTCCAGGCACAGGTCAAGGGAGCGTACTGCCTCCTCTGCAGAAGACAGAAGAAGAAAAGGAGAGATAGAGTTGTGTGTCATCAGCGTATTATCTCCGAAGTATGAGTGACACGGGGCTCAGTGACATTATGCACAAAGGCGTCTGTGTGCATTTTATAGCTGCCTCTTTTTATGTTCAAGATGCACACACAGTCACAATCTTGCAAGTTTATTATGTTAGGATATCTTAAGTCACGGGTGTAATTTAAGTTTATGTATTTTATCTCAGCGATCTTTTTCTTTAGTTTTGAGATTAAGAGTTTTTTTGTTATTATTTCCCTTTTTATTTTATTTATTTATTTATTTATTTATTCATTTCTATACCGCCTATCTTCCTGGTAGGGAACTCCAGGCGGTTCACAACAATTAGAAAACAACAAATAGCATATACTGGTAAAAATTTTAACGTATAAAACATGTAAAACAACAGTTGCAAAAGATGGCGAAGGCGGGAGGAGGGGAAAAAAATATCATCCAAACGCCTCCTGGAACAGCAAGGTTTTCAGAGCTTTCCGGAAGGCAGGCAGGGACTCTGCAAGGCGCACTTCTGCTGGTAGGTGGTTCCACAGCATCGGGCCAGCCACAGAGAAGGCTCGGGAACGGGTGGAGGTCCTCCGAGCCTCTCTGGGCGTGGCCACGCGTAGCATGTGCGCCCGCGACAACCTAGTTGGACGGGCCGAAGTTGACCGCTGGTCGATCCGCTCTGTCAGGTAGCCAGGTCCTAGGCCATGGAGGGTTTTGTAAACCAAAACTATGACCTTGAATCTGATTCGGGCTGCAACGGGTAACCAGTGCAGGCGGGCCAGAACTGGGGTGATGTGCTCGAAGCGACGCATACCCGCCACCAGTCTGGCCGCCGCATTTTGGACCCGCTGCAGACGCCGAATGAGATTCAAGGGCAACCCCATGTAGAGCACATTGCAATAGTCCAGTCTCGAGATCACCAACGCCTGGACCACTGTTCTAAGGGAGTCCCCATCCAGGTACGGACGAATCTGGGCTATTTTGGGGGGAAGGACAAAGTCTGGTTGTGGTTTAACTAAGACAGGTGACTATGCTGGGGCACAACATAATTTTGGTGGCCAGTAGAGGGTGGTGATATGATGCTGAATGCTCTGGATGTCTTGTACCAATCTCAAGCTTTAACATTGTTCCCACTGGTCAGATGCAAAGTAACCACCACAGTCCATTGCCTCCTGCTCTGACACTCTTGTTGTTGAATTCCTGGTCAGTCCAGAATAAGTCCCAAATAATCACCAGTCTGAATGTGGGAAAAGGGGTTTACCTGGCAGGTATAACAGAGACCTGGGTGGGCGCTGAACGAGGGGATTGTTGAACACAGGACTGTTGTTGTATATGAACATTTTATCAAGGGTAGCAGGATTGCCTCCATGGCCTGCCCTGGACCTCTCTGTGGACCAATAGAACCAGAGCAGAGGCTGATGGACTTTGTCTCTGTTGCACTGTTGTGATCTCCCAGGCTTGTACTACTGGGGGACTTCAGTGTAAACTTCATGGACTGCTTGACATCCATGGAGATATCCCAACAGGTGAGTGGTCCCACACATGTGGTAGGTCATAAACCCAACCTAGTATTTTTGACCAGTCAAGGTGCGGAAGATCTTTGATTGCCCTCTCATGATCAGATCACCACTAGCTGAAATTTGCCCCAGCAATACCAACTCCAAATCACAGGGAAGTGGGACCTATTAGGATGGTCTACCCACTGAAGCTGTTGGATCCAACTGGATTCCAAAATGACTTGGGTAAGATTCTGGATGAGCTGATTGGTGTGGGTTTCAGAACCCAGGTTGCCAAATGGTATTAGACAGTGACTTGGGCAGTTGACACCATCTGTTTCAGGGCTTGCCCCTCTTCCTGGCTTAGAGAGAGGTTGCCAGCCATGAAACAAGCTAGGAGAATGCTAGAGAGTATCTGGAGTAAAGCTTCCTTGGATGTTAATTAGGCTGCAGTAAAAAAGTTGTCCAGTAGGTACTAAAAGGCCATATAACATCAGATATATTGGTGAGGCAGCTACTCATCAGGTATAGCTCTGCTGGGTGTCCCAAGACCTACACAAAGCCAGACAGTATTTTGAGCCTTAATTCAGTGTCATTACTTTTGAGCAGCTTGCAGTCCACTTTTGTACGAAGATTGCAGCCATCTTCAAGAATCTTGACTCAGGTAGTGCAAATAATCATGTCGAGATGCTCAGCACCCCATCTTGTCTTGTGATATTGGATTAATTTCCACCTGTGATACCTGATGACATTGACAGAAGACTTGCATACAGTGGTACCTTGTATAAAGGAATTAATTCGTTCCAAATGAAATTATGTTAAGCAAATTTTCCTTTATACAAATTCCCATAGGAATGCATTGAAAGCAGAGTGATCCCATTTTTATGTTGTACGGATTTTCCCCATAGGAAATTATGTTAAGCAAATTTCCCCTATCTCTGGAATTTTTTATGTTGTACAAATTTTCTGTTATACAAGCTGTCTGTTATACAAGGTACCACTGTATTCTAAAACCACTGCCTCTCAGGCAGACCATGCAACTCTTGGCTTCTGTCAGGGAGGTGACAGTTGAATGGGGCACCAAGATCATGAACTTTTCCTTGCTGGAGGAATATATGCCCTTCTCTTTAAAGGAAACAACAGTCTGACCCATTCTTTTAAAAGCCAACATGTTGACAGATGATTTAAACAACTATCATCTTGTAGCTAATATAGTAATGAAGGGCAAACTGACTGAGAGGATAGTGGCTGACCAGCTGCAGGCATTCTTGGAGGGTAGCCTGGATCTATTTCAACTGCGCCATGGGACTGAGAGAGTTCTGATCACGTACTAGATGACTTGCTATAGGAAGCTGACCGGGGGGTGGGGAGTGTGACCCTGTTGCTACTTCTGGATGTTTCAAGAGTTTTTGATACAGTTGACTGTCAGGGTTGGAGATTGGAAGCACTAGTTTTGTTTTTCTTTGATGGCTGGTGCCAGATGTTCCGGCTTGAAAGTGCTGTTTTGTTCCTGTGTCTCTTGCAATGTGATGTCCCATGGGGTCAGTTGTCTTCCTACTTCTTTTCAACATTTTTAGGAGGCTATTGGATAAGTTTATTTGGATTATGTTGGCATCACAGTGATGATAACACACAACTCTTATACTGGTATTTCCTTTTCCTGTTCAGCAGAGGAAGCCGTACAGATCCTGGAGCACTGCCTAGCTATAGTTATGGACTGGATGAGGGCTAATAGTCTGAAGTCAAGTTCTGACAAGTTTGCGATCCTGCTGTTAGGGGGCTCATCTGAATAAGGTCACACTCTCCCTGAAGGATCAATTCTTGGCTGTGGCCCAATCTGCCTTTTGCCACCTTTACCCCTATCTAAACAGGAAGTCACCAATAACAATGGTTCATGTGCTGGTAATCTTGAGGATTGATTGACTATTCCAGTGTTCTCTATGAGGGGCTACCCCTGGAGGTGTTTTGCAAGCTGCGGCACATGTACAATGCGGTGGCCACACTGGGATCAGACACATTGAAATTTGGCCATATCTTGCCTGTCGTGGCCCATTTGCAGTAACTGCTGATATGCTGCTTTCTCTACTTTAGGGTGTTGCTGTTGATCTATAAAGCCCTGAACATTTTAGGACCTTGCTACCTGACAATAATTTCTCCCTCAGATCGACCTCCTGTCCCACCAATCCTTGAGGCTATTGGTGTCCACCCCAAGGGAGGCCCAGAAATTGTCAACCAGGAATCGGGCCTTCTTACTTGTGGCCACCTTTCTGTGAAATTCCCTTGCAGTGGAGGTGCATCAGGCCCCAACCCTCCTTGGCTTTTTACCCAGGCCTTTGCAAGCCTTACATTAATTAATTAACATATTTTTACTCTGCCTTTCTCTGTAAAAAGAAGAATTATTATTGTAATTTGTTCGTTAGTAATAGCCGCTCCTATTTCAGCTATCTTGGGAGTTAATGTGAATTTTATAGATAATAGGACTTGAGTGAGTTTATCATTTATTAGTTTAATTTTTTCTGATTTATTTTTGTAGCCAGATGGAGTAGTGGCTTGCCAGTAGATGGGCCAGGAGGGAGGGAGGGAGGGAGAGAGAGAGAATGAGAGAGAGAGAGAGAATGATGGAGACAAACATTAACTTATGGGGAGGTTTTTCTAGAATGTTAATAACTGCAGGTGTTCTTGCTCATATTTTGAAGCTATATTCAATCCTCAAGAGAAAACAAGAAAACTCAGAAAAATCAACATTTTTATTTATTTTTCAGCCCTACCATCAGGCAGACTGAGGCAGCAGCCACAACTAGCATTTTAATGGGGTCACAAGACAGCAGTAAATTGTGTATTATTTAATGTATCAGTTTGTTACTTGTGTATTTTTATTGCCAATATAAGAGGAAATTAGACCTGCAGGATTTGCTAGTCCAGGTGCTAAAATATTGTGACTGCATTTGGACTTGATGTATCTTGACATTTTTAGGTGGCTGCGGAGGGTGGGTTTTGGATTGCTGCTGTCCTTTAGGCAGCAAAATGTCTTGGACTAATTTTGTGACTCATGGCACAGGCTACTCTAATGGTTCCTCTCTTAGCCCCTTCTGAGAGGCTCTATTCACTTTTCCGGCATTTGTTACATTATATGCCCAAGGATCTGTATTAAGTTTTTGTAATTTCATCAGTGAACTTCGAATGGATCATTATTTTGATACCGTGTCATAAATCCACTCAGCATACCATACAGAATGCAGCCCACATGCATTTTGTGGAAACATGACAGATTGGGAACTGTCATCATACCTATTGATATAAAATTGATATGTAGAAAATCTGTAAGGGGATTAATCTTCCTGGCTCATTGAGAGCCAGCAAACTTACTTGGAGGGCCTGAATATCACTCCTGTCATTGATTTTTTTTTTAATGGCAGCAAGAGATGTAATCCACATTCTGGGAACGCAGTCCCTGTGCAGATGGTGAGTGTGCTTATGTGAGGGCTGAGAGGTTGGGATGAGGCTTCTCTCTCCTATGGGAGAAGAAGGAAACAGAGCACCTGAAACGTGGCATGGGTTGCAAGTTGCCAGCCTGACCGGAAACGACCCTGAACAGGTCGGTTCCATGTTGCAACATTTTAATGCGGGCTCCAATGTATATGCCAAATGCAAAATGGAAATGGGAAAAAGAGTTGTAGCATTAAAATATAGTCTTGCCACATAAAGACACATGCTCTCTATTTTCCTTTCAAGTAAATCCATACCTTGCTAAACATTTTGGCACATACAAATAACAAACAGGGTGAATGTCAGCTCCCCAAACTGAGAGTCTTAAAACATGAGATACTGTTTTGGAGTACAACCCCCCTCCCCGAATCCCTAAACCAGCAAAGCCAGCTGGCTGGGGAATTTTGGGGGAGGTATATTCCAAAGACACTTGAATTTGGTATTTCACAGAAACAAATCTGTTAGATCGGTGCCCAGGTTTAATAAGCGTGTGGCGCAGGGGAAAGTTCACATACTGATGAGATCCCAGATGTATAGCTGTCTATATCATCATCCGAAAGAGAGATTAGGAGACCTTTTCCACATAAGTCCAAAGGTTCAAGAAGAGTACACCTAATGCTTGCTTGTATCTTTAGTCTATCTGTTCTGATAAGGACAGGGTCACTGTGCCTTTGGCTTAAGCTTCTTTAAAGGATTATAGAAACTGCAAGGAAAAGTGATTAATGAGTATAGGAGATTTGGGGAAAAAACAATGGTTAGAGGTGGCTACTCCATTTGCTGGTAGAGTTAAAAGCAGTGGATCTCTCCTCAGAAACACGCATAACAAGACAGTTTGCATGGATGAGAGGGAGCCCCTTCCATTACATGTAGTAAAGCTGATGGTGGTCATGAAGAACACAAAAATCCTGCCACACTTGACTCCCCCCCCACCCTCGCAATAGTTGCCTCTGGTTTGTTGGGGACAATGAAATCTTTGAGTATTAGTTCCATCTGTATATTAGTCATACTTGAGGGAAGCAAGCTAGGTGTTGGATGGCCTCATAAGCACACAGCTTTTTTCACTAAAAGAGGAGAATGAGTGACAGCTGCCAGTGTTTCCTACAAGCATCCATGGCTTGAGGCACTTGCCGAATTCCACCTAGTAAAGCAGCTGGTCATGCATACCTGCTCTGCTTATAGTTGAGTTACATCACTAAATTAGTAATACAGTGGACCCTTGTATAACAAATGGTTTGTATAACATAAAATTTGTACAACATAAAAATCCGGAGATAGGGGAAATTTGCTTAACATAATTGTCTATGGGGTGAATCCCTACAATGTAAAAATGGTCGCAATTAGGGATTACTCTGTTTTCAATGCATCCCTATGGGAAATTTGTATAAAGGAAAATTTGCTTAACATAATATCATTTGGAACAAATTAATTCCTTTATACAAGGTACCACTGTATTAAGGATATATAAACTTGTCCAGACACATTTTGTTCATGAGCATAAGGATTACTTTTATATGTTTTAAGAAAGACTTCTCTCATTTATAGCTGATGTTAAATTTATAGCTGAAAATACCAAGATAATGCAGATGCATAGTACTTATCCATGAAAGCATGACTCGTAAGGAGAGTCATCAAAAAGCACAGAAAAATTCAGTGCGACTGCCAGAATTTTTGGCTCAGGATTTTGAAATGACAGCGGAACACAATTCAGACCAAATTAAATTGCAAAGGATGACAGAAAGTTTAACTTTAATGGGCTGTTTAAGCCTATTCTATGCCATAATTTAAAAACAGGGCATCTTTGTCAGAGAAGACAATTTTCAGGATAGGTTTCAGCCGTAGTGTATATACTGTTTATCCCCTCAGCTTGGTTCCCTTCAGGTTGAGTTTGCACACTGTAATTCACATGTGGACAGGCAATTACATATTTGTCTGGAAAAAATGCACACATTTGAAAAATTTACATTGAAAAATGTGCAGAAAATCTTTGTTAAAAATTCTACTGCTAGTGTATATATGGGAGATATGTCCAAGCAGTATATATGATTTAAAATGCTCAGTGGTTAAACTGAAGTACTGGCTTTAAACCTGACTCAAGGTTGCCTCAGCTTCCCATCCTTCCATGGTTAGTGAAATGAGTACAGTATCTGGCTTGATTGATGGCAAGTAGAGATGGGCATTCCATTTTGGAAGTTCCGAAACGAAATATAGGAGCCCAGCTGTTGTTCGGAACCGGACCAACTCTCAGAATGAAATCAGCCACTCCCATACCTTGCTGTGAGGCTGCGCAGGACTAAACTCCAATGAGGAAGAAGCCTCTGGCATCATATTTCCTTCTCCCTGGCGCTGGCCAATCAGACAGGGAGGCAGGATAATGCATTTCCTTGCACAGCCCCTGATTGGCCAGCACCAGGGAGAAGGAAAGATGACATTGGAGGTTTCTTCCTTGTTGGAGTTTAGCCCTGTGCAACCCCAGAGTAACCCCAGGTAAGGGATTGGCTGTTTTTGTTTTGGAGAGTTGGGCCACTTGTGAATGCCAGCTGGCTCCCACATTTCGTTTCAGAACTGGACCACTTCCGAAACGAAACACCCATCTCTATTGGCAAGCTTTCACATTTACATCATTATGTTGGAAACCAGCCATTTTTAGTCTTTATTTTGCCATGGGCGTAAACATAATATGAAAGAAATGTAGGCCAAATCAGGATTGTACAGTTGTAAATTTCGTGTTTCATATACTGCGGTCCCGGTATATCGCGGGACTGCAGTATATGAAACAGAGCTCATGGGGCAAGCTGCATGGACCCATTTGAGGCCTCCAGCAGGCCTCCTGACGCTGCCCCAGACGGGCCTCCAATGGGGTTCCCAGGCCTGTCGGAGGCCCCAGAAGTGGTTTCTGGTGAACTGGAAGTGCCTTCCAGATTGCCCAAAACTACTTCTGCTGCCTCTGACAGGCTTCCCGGGGCTGTCAGCGGACCCAGAAGTGGTTTCTGGCAAACCAGAAGTTAATTCCAGATCACCAGAAACCACTTCTGGGGCCTCCGACAGGCCTGGGAAGCCAGCCAGAGGCCCATTTGGGGCAGCGCCAGGCTTTCGGTAAGTGTAGGAAGCCCCAGATAGCCCCCCCCCCATCCTGACCTGATCCAGCATCCACATATAGCAGATTTTCCATTATCGCGGGTTGGGTCCCTAACCCCCACGATAGGCGGGGGATTACTGTATGAGTCGCATAATGAATGTTATAAGGTGGTGTTTGAAGAATTGTATCCAGTCTGTGGCTCACTCCAAATGTACTAAGGCACTCCCCGGGGGGCTTTGGAGAATGGCTGTTGTAAACCACTCACAGAGCATTTAGCACTATTTATTTATTTATTTATTTATTTATTTATTTATTTATTTATACTGCCCCCTTAGTGCAAACTGCACTTCTATGAGAAAGTATAGTATACAAGCTGAAACAACAACATATTTTAAAAAAATTAAATAAGAAAAAGGGTAGATACCACTGTCTTAAACACAAACCCCACCCCACTGCACATATGATAGACCTAGACACAAACTATATGAGGAAATAGGAAAAAGTAAGTTTGCAAATGCAGATGTCATTACTGTGTTCATCCATAAAAATTTGAGCATGGGGGTGGAAAAAGCAGATGTAGCTGTTTAGAGGTTAAGGGCCAGACCAGGATAGATTTGATATAAATTGCAAATTAAATATCAGTACTCAGGGGGATTACATTTAATCATTTGATTCCATGCACTCTTGGTTGCTACAGCCTCAAATACTGTATATTTTTTCATAATCTTCTTGCCCAGATTGATTCCTCCTCCAATAATATTGTATTTATTGACAGTCTTCACTGCCTGAAACTATGCACTCTCACAGGGAGATGGAAGGGCTTGACTTTGTTTGCACAAAGTTGAATAGGGACAACCGATAGAAATGCTACTTGAAAGGAATTTGTATCAGTGAAGAAATCTATTGTATCCTGCAGGTTTTAATAGGGTTCCAAGAATGTCCAGTGTTTGTCAATGCTGAGATGAAAAGGCCTTCTCAGGAATAACTAAAGTTGGAGTTGGAAAACAGATCTGATCAAATATTTTATTTCCCATCTCCATATATTCCTGCTCACAGTCCAATCCATAATCCGTTTTATCCCATTGTAATTTTAAGATCTGTGGTCAGTAGATGGACTGTTGGATAGTATAAGAATGTTTAATTTGTTTTGTTACTCTATATCAGTGATAGTGAACCTTCGGCACTCCAGATGTTTTAAACCACAACTCCCACAGTCCTTTGTTATTGGCAAGCTAGGCTCAGAATTCTGGAAGTTGTGGTCCAAAACATCTGGAGTGCCTAAGGTTTGCCACCACTGCTCTATATTCTATGTGAAATGAGTTATATTAAGTGGTATGTGTTATTTTAAGAAGGGTTAACCTGAAAAATTGATCACAAAGCCTATGGAACCCTTTATACTGAGGTCCCAATCCAATCTGTTAGACCCTATTTACAATATTTTATTTAAAAATAATATATTTTCTAATAACATAGAATAATATTTTCTAATCTCTATTGCATGCTGACATCGTTGAACTATAACACATTTTAAATTGCATGCAGATTTTTAAAGAAACAAATCAACAGCATTTCAGCAAAACTTTTTTCTAAAATCTTATTTTTAGAATATCAATTTAAATGTTAAAATCTGATTTAAAAAAGGTTGCTTTTTATCCGTTGTGGACTAATTCCAGTCATTAATTTCAACTAGGATAGATCCATTCAGTGACCACACTTTTCAGCCCAGTGTTTTAACTTCGGTTGACTTGGTGGGTGTGCATTCATTGGGACTAACAAATACTGTAGATTTACCTCTCAACTGTGGTGTCTCTATTTGTGTGGATTTTACATGTGCCATTTATTATCATTCATCTTCTACCTGCAGTTAAGCCTCTTCTGAGTTCTTTTGCAACAGGATCTGCCAAAATATGCTTTTCATTAGTATTACTCAAAAGGTTTCCCCGCCTTATCAAATCTTTGCCTTTTATGACAAAGAGAAAATCCCTGCCGTAGATACATGGATAAATGCCTCCCAACTACTCTGACTCTGTTTGTGTCTAACCTTCTCATAGGTATTATCAGTGCACAAGACACTTGAGAAACGGCCCTGACAATTACTTTGTGTTTGTGTGAGAAGTGGTTAAATGATGAAAAAAGGAGTAAGCTTCTGGGATTTTGCTTGATATCACTGTATGAATGGCATTGAGCACAAGAGGGTGTTGTTCTGTAGAGTGTACTGTGTAGACCAGTGGTTCTTAACCTGTGGGTCCCCAGATGTTCCTGAAATGCAACTCCCAGAAATCCCTTCCAGCACAGCGAGTAGTGGAGGCTTCTGGAAGTTGCAGTCCAGGAACATCTGGGGACCCACAGGTTGAGAACCATTGGTGTAGACCAGTGATGGTGAACCTTTTAGAGACCGAGTGCCCAAACTGCAATTCAAAACCCACTATTTTTTTTTGCAAAGTGCCAATACAGTAATTTAACCTGCATACAGGTGGCTATAACGGGGCGATGTCAGGTGCCCACAGAAAGGGCTCCGAGTGCCACGTTTGGCACCCGTGCCATAGGTTTGCCATCACTGGTGTAGACCATCTTGATTGTTTCCATTGGTGTTGTCAATATTAAGGCTGCCCTTGGCTATATGAGGCTTGTCATCTTTTTTCCTTGCTAGCAGTGTGGGCATGATATTATGCAGCAGTGTTGGGCCATTTCTTGGTGTTTTGAATCGTGGATACAAAAGCACAATATTACCACATTCATAAGATGGAGGGTTGTCTCTTTTTTTGAAGAATTCAGTTGTTTATGTGTGGGGCAGGTCCAATGGTCCCCCCACCCTTCAGGGAGATGGCAGCTCTGCCCTTTCACCAGAAAATATTAATGCATGTAAACATTTTTTCAAAGCCATTACATCTTCCTGTGTGTGTGTTTTATTACACTCCCACAAATCTGACTCAATATGAAAGACAGGTGGACAGGGAAAGGAGCTGGGAAGATAGGGAGAGAGTGAAATAGGCTCACTGAGCTGATGTAATTCAGAGCAAGGCAAAATCAGATTGTGTGCTTTGGCTAATTTTCTTATTCAGCTATTGATCCAATGGCTGCTCCAGAGTCTATTAGCAGTCAGCCAGTGAAAATATTTCCCATCGGGGGCTCTGACCTGAGACGGGGGTGAATCTATAGCAATTTGTTCAAACAGAGGAAAGCTTTTCCCTCTGATTTGTATTCCAATTTGCACCATGTACGGGGGGGGGGCAGTTGATGGGTTTTTTCTTCTTCTGGGTGGTGCTCATGAAGTCTGAGGCAGGTAAACCGGCTGAACAAAGCCCAGTTAATCCTCAGAGCTTTGCACCCTCCATTCATCTCTCTTCATTGCTCACCATCTCCCTCTGAAAGGCCGTGTCTCCAAGCAGATGGGAGAAATCACAAGCAACAGCCCTGCCTGAGTTGTTAAATGAGATACCACTTGCAAAGATCCCCTTCTTTAAAAGTGACTGGTAGCCGTTTGAATGGTACGCACCTTTCCCCGGCTTTGATGCCAAAAGAAGTTGCCAGCTTTGCACCCGTTATTTTATTTTACAACTCTTGACTGCTGGAATTTATCCAGCCCTACAGCGAAAATTCCACGGAGCGATCAGATACACCTTGGGTTGGCAGAGAGGGGATGATGGATGAGAATCTCAATTAAGTTTATTTTGTGTAAAGTATTAAAACCTGCAAATATCTTCCAGTTTGGAAATTCGAACTATTGTCCCCTGAACTCTGGTGTTGCTAGACCTGCCTCAACAAAATGCAAATCCAAAGAATCCTTGAGTGGAGCTAAAGCAATGTTGTGCTAGTATGACTGTGTAGGCTACCTAAACCTTTGGCAGATTCCTCCATCCACATTTTGAGTCATTAAACCTGGGCCAGTATCTGCGTGCATATCAGCACTGAAATCAGATGTGTACTTCTCACTCACCCCCCCCCCCCCCGCGTTCATTAGCTCCTTGTCCCTGCCTGGCAGACAGCTGCAATATGGTTGTCTCTAGTTAGTAAATAGCTATACCTGTCAAATTTGGCCAGTTCAGTTGTGGGAGAATTTTGCTTCCATTCAGTTTAGAAGATTTTATCTTAAATGTGAAGTATCTTTACATGAAGGGTGGAATAAACTTAATATTTTTAATATATAACTACAGGGCAGGGTGAATCTGCTCACATCCCTACTTACAGATGCACTGATTGATTGGTTATGCACAAGATGGGTGCGTAACAGTCTGACATGAAAGGAAGTGGGCAATCACTGTGCCCCTCTTCCATAGTCTTTAAACATACAGACACTCTAGTAGTGATGTTTAAGGCTATTTCTGGAGGTTCTTCTGGTTAGGGAGCTGAACTATTCTGACAATCTTTTCTGCTACTCAAAAAGAAAGACATTGATGGCAGTTAGTGCTGTTTCTGAAGAAGTAAACTTTGCAGAACTCACATGGAAACAAAACTGTTAGTCTTCAAAGTGCCACAACAAGTTAAAGACATTTGTGGCGCTTTCGTTCGTTAGGTCATGCTCTCAACCACCGCCTTACATAAAAATCAGATGTAGGGCTGAATTCCAAAAAAGGAGGGCCGGCCCTACTACAAGCCAAAATAATTCTGCATCATCCACAGGTAGCATACTGTGGGGTTTTGAAAGGATGCCGCATCTATAATTTGCTGTGGTGGCTTCATTTGACAGAACAGAAAGTAAAAATAATAAGATACAAGTAAACCACACAGTCAAAGGCATTAAAATACATTTACATAAATAAATATGTGAGCATTTTGGCAACAGGGAAGATTGCTTTCCTCTGTACACAATTTGCCATCAATTTACAGCATGCCTCCATGACACATGGGCCTGCAATGAGGGAAGAAGATAATGATTAAGGAGAGGAGACGTAAATAGGAACCTGGAGTCCCAAGTCCATTCAATCTTTTAAATCACAAGTTTATATTTTTGACTTAGCTATAACTTTCAGGGAACCGGTTTGAATTCCAGGGAGAGCTGTAACCCTGACTCCAAGAAAGAACGCATGAGTTTATGAGGTTTTAAAGCAGTCAAACAAAGGTCCCCACAGGGGCCAATGTGTGGAGAGTAGTGGGAGAGCTGACATTTTGCAATGTTTAAGGGAAGTATTTAATGGTGTCAAGACCGGGGATTGTGCTGTTGCTGCTTTTATAGGTCACTGAAGTCATGTTGTGGGGGTCGCTGGTAAAGGGTGGGTAGATTACCAAGAGAAGCTGCTGTCAAGGATGTTGAGGGCTGGAAACTGGAGACGAGATTTACTTGTAATTTTTTTTTTTTTTGCTCACTCCCAGAGTTTGGGGAACATAGCTTGCCTGCAGAGCAGACTTGATTCTCTCAAAGCAACAGGGAACAATGAAACTATAAGCTGATACTTGCTTTTGTAAGTGCCATTGATTGCATCCCACCAGGAGTACAAGCGTATGCATAGCTTGCCACATAATTGACCCAATAATTCTTAGAATCTTGCTTTGAGAATGACCAGTCCCTAAAGTTTTAATGGGAAATAAAATGACTATGCTGCAATAGAGAATAAAGCTATCACACTATCTTTTTCTTTGTACTTTTGCTGTCATTTAATATCGTTTTATTTCTGGTGGGAGGAGGGGATGAGCTAGGTATTGTGTTTTCTCAGTAGGTTGATTCCTGTCTATGGGCTTAAACCTATAAAAATGTATAAAGGCACCTATTATTTCACACACACACACACACACACACACAGAGAGAGAGAGAGAGAGAGAGAGAGAGAGAGAGAGAGAGAGAGAGA
>JAHTLZ010000275.1:27181350-27204949 GCA_023846285.1 Phrynocephalus versicolor
GAGAGAGAGAGAGAGAGAGAGAGAGAGAGAGAGAGAGAGAGAGAGAGCTCCAGAATGGCCAAGTAGTTGAGTGGGAGAACACAACTTTTTACAGATTCATTTGGCTTACAAAGCAGAGCCCTGTGGTGTTCTTATTTCACTTCTGTATCCTAATGTTTCTCTGGTGAACTCAAGGCATTGTACCTGGTTTTCATCCTCTATACTTTTCTCCTCACGAAAGTTTTGCAAGGTAGGCTGGGCTGAAAGAGAGAGAGAGAGAGAGAGAACACAAGGCCAGCCACTGAGTTTCATGAAGAACTGGAGTCCAAAAAGTGGATCTCTCTAGGTCTAGGCCAAATATGTGGTCTCTGTAGCAGACAGACTTTCCAAGTGTCTTTTCTTGCCTTTCATTTTTAAAAAAACCCTGTTACTGCAGTTTTATTTTAACACTTAGGACAAGGTGAGCATAGGAATTAAAGCCATACCTTATGAGAGTCTTCAGAATGGCATTAACACTGTTGTCACCTGCAAGCAAACAAAGTATGTTTAAATACCCTCAACCAGCTGAAAAATGTACATTTCCCCCCTTTTCTGCCTATTTCACTCCCTGGTGGTTAGCAGGCTGCTGCACCTACAACATTCTCTGCAGTGACATGTCTGCGGCATGTGTGCATGTGCATATTCTGATTCCCTAAGAATTGTTTAATGCATTTTGATGTAAAAACCTACTGCTGGCAACAAAGGAAAAACCCTGATCAAGGGGTCTGGCATCCAACTGCCTTCTGCCCAGTAATTGGTCACATACCGAAGTACATTTCAGCAACCACTCGAATTGGCCACCACAGGATGAGGGAGTTCCTTTTCCACCGATATAGATGTCTTGGTGGGGGAAATGGCAGTAAGAGGAACTTTGGCCAAGAGTGACCATTTTCTTCTAGAATTTTTGGTTTCAAAGGAAACCAAAGCAGAGGGTAGCCTCACACTTACCATATTTTTCTGTCTATGAGACTCACCCAAATATTAAATCCCTGCCCTTTTCAGACTCCAAATTAATAAAATTAATAAATCTTCCTTGAGGTCTCCTCCACCCCACCCCACAGTGTTTCCTTCCCTTTCCACATTCTGAAGACTCCTGTGAGCAGTGGCTCCTCTGCTTTGCTTTTGGGAGAGGAGGGCAATCAAGCTGGAATGAAAGGAAAACAGCAGAAGCTGGGGTAAGAAAACTCAAGCTGAGTTTCACTCTTTTCTCTGCCCACATGGAAAGGCACTTCTTAAACCTCCAAGCCTTTCCCTGCTGAAAAGACCCCACCAATTCTGAAAAAAACAAAGCATGGAGAGTAAAAAAAGGCTTCCGAAAGGGAAACAACAAGGTCAGTTGGGGTTCTCTTCCACCCCACCCCTTGGGAAAGGCTTACTTCCATGTATATGACACCCCCTTAATTTTAAGTGTCATTATTTTAGAAAACAGTTGTGCCATATGCACAGAAAACTACGGTATGCTGGATTTTAAAAGACAATTATAATAACTTGAGAACAAAGATGAATGAAGTCCCATGGCAGAAGATCTTAACAAGAAAAGGAATCCAAGATGGGAGTACCTAAACAAATACAGTAGGACCCCCGTATCCACTGATCAGTTATCCGCGATTGGCAGAGGAAAAATAAATAAATAATTCAGCAGCCGCAAAGCAAGCTATTGTCACAAACAGCAGCTGTAAAGCAAGCTACTGTTGTAAAACAACAGCTGTAAAGTAAGTTACTATCACAAAACAGCAGTTTTGGGAAATATTTTGGCATTATCTCTTACCCACAGTTTTCATTATCTACGGGAAGGCTTGGAACCAATCTCCAGCGGATACTGGGGTCCTACTATAATTCAAGAAGCCAGACTCCCATCTATTCCAATAAGAAATAAAGGTGGGAAGCAGCAAAAAAGGCCAGCATGGCTTCACAAGAAGCTCAGGGAGGACCTAAAAACAAAAAAAAGAGATGGTGGAACGTGGAAAGAAGGCCAGGCCACTAAGGAAATGCACAGACAATTAGCAAGGAAATGCAAGGATGGCATTAGGAGAGCATAAGCAGAGAATGAGCTGAAGTTAGCTAGAGACTGTAAAAGAAAGAAATAAAGCTTTATTCAAATACGTGGGAAGCAAAAGACAAAGAAAAGAAATAGTGGCACAGCTCCTCAATGGAGATGGGAAAATGGTAACAAATGACAACGAAAAGGCAGAGGTGTTCAATTCCTACATTAGCTGTCTTTTCCCATAAGACAGACATATATAATGTGCAAGTGGAGGGGACAGGATTGCAGTTTGAGATTAATAAACACCTTGAACATGTTCAGATCTCCAGGGCTGGTTGAACTGCATCTGAGAGTACTGAACGAATTGGCTGAAGAACTCTCAGAACCTCTGTCCATATTTTTTGTTTTTGAAATCATGGGAAATTGGTGGGGTGCCAGATGATTGGAAGAAAGCTAATGTTGTTCCTATCTTCAAAAAGGGCAAAAAAGAGAAACCTGGAAACTACAGGCCAGTCAGCCTGACATCAGTCCATCAGTCATGTTGATACCACAGAACCTGGGACTATGATAGTCCTGTCGTCCTGTTCTTCCATAGTGCTTGAGTGTGACCTGCTGAAGGAGAACCTTGCCGGCCTGAAGCTTTTCAAGACAAACCAGTCCTAACTTTCCCCCAAAAGGCTTCTCCTCCCCCCGGCACGCACTGCACCTATAGACTGTATTTAGAATCAGCCTTCAGCAGTGACTCCAGGAAAAATCTCAAATCATCCAAAGAAGGGCAATGTTTGAGTCCTAGACTATCTTTGGAAAGTCATTTTTTATATTTCTAGATGAATAATAGGGTCGGCTCTTTACCTGTTTTGTCCGTCTGAGAGCTCATCTCTGTTCTCAAGAGAGATGTTTCTGGTCTACTGCTCCACAGTCTCTATTGCTACAAGTCTTTAATTTTCAGGAAGCAGCTGCAGATCTCACTTCGGGCTCTGACATGCCTTGGCAACATCTGTTCTTTCTCTCTCTCCTTCTCCCTCCCTGCTTTCCTAACTCTGCTTAAGCCTCAGAACCCTGATTGGCCTATTCCGGTCCTTACTCCCAGACACTGACCCTTCCACACTCCTATGTCTAGTTTCTCAGCCTCACCACTCCCACTTTATTAAACCATGGGTGTTCTGCATTACCTATCTCCACATACTGAACAATGAATTATGGCTTTCTGGTTTGGGTTTGGTTTTTATCTTTTTCCTGTGTTCTTTCAGTTATATGCCTGGTATGTCTGCTCCGGATAGAAATTCCTATTTAATGTGAGCTAAACCTTTCCCTATTATGTTTGCATAGTTATTTTTGATAACTTTAATCAATGACCATTGTTCACCCACACACATAACACAGAGAGAAAACAATCCCCCTCAAGCATACCAAAATATAGAACTTTAAGAGTATAAATACAAATTAATGGAGCAAATAACTTTTAAAAATTTGATCAGGGAAAACACTGTGCTCCACATGCAAACATACATGGAAGAAAATGCATTCTCCTCAACATACACCTACAGGGAAGAAAATATAAAAAGTAACTCTCTCTCTCTCTCTCTCTCTCTCTCTCTCTCTCTCTCACACACACACACACACACACACACACACACACAAACACACACACACACACACACGAAAACCAAGCAAAAATAATCCAAGAAAGCAAGGGAACGAAGAGAGGGGGAAATCTCCCAGTAAATTGGGGTGAGGGTAAAAAAAAAATCCCAAGGAGGCTTGGTGGCACAGGCAGAATTCCTGGGGACAGTAGCAGAAGTAACCCAAATAAATGGGGAGTGGGGGATCCCCTCCAGGAATTCAAGGCAAAAATGGAAAGGCGCCAAGATGGAGGCACAAAAGCAGGTACGGAGGTGAGGACCAAGACAGAGGGCACGAGGAGCCCTCACACATCCATCATGAATGGTCAAAGCAAAGAAATAATGCTCCTCACTAGGTTCCAACCAAATTCAGGCCCTTTTACAAGTTCAACATTCCCCTTGCCCCCACCCCCACTGGACATTCTTTCTGGCTTCTGACAGGAGGCTTCACAACACTATTAGATGAAAAATTTCTAGGGTAATTTGACAAAGTGAAGTAAATGTTAAATGGAAGAGGGGGAAAAGCCACAAAAGTTTTATGTACCCCTCTTTTGTTAATAAAAATCAAGTGCTTTTAAGAGGTTCTGTATTGTTACTTAGTTTATACTGTTCTTTCTTTCTTAAAAAGGACCCAAGGTTGCTTACATCATTAAAAAGTACAGTTAAAGCTAAATACAATGTGTATACAAATACTGCAAAGGATCAAACAATACCATGCTAAAAAATGGAAAACAAAGGCAACATCAAAATCACATTCCACACAATAGGCACAACAATTCATTTTAAAATCCCACTCAGGCAGCCAATCACCTAGGGAAAACTTGCCTGAAAAGAAAGGTCTTCACTTGCTTGTGTAAGAACAGCAAAGACAGGGCCAGCCTTGGAGCGGGGGTGGGGGGGCAGAGTTCCAAAGCCTGGGAGCAGCAACAAAGAAGGCCTTCTCCCATGTCCACATTAAATGCACCTATGAAGGTGATGAGACCGAGAGAAATGCTTCTCCTGAAGATCTTAACCCACAGGCAGGCTCAAAAGGTGGTCCTTGAAATACTTTGGGCTCAAGATATTTAGGGGTTTATAGCTTAGAACTGGCACTTGGAATTGTGCCTGGAAATGGATCAGCAGCCAGTGGAGCTGCTGTGACAGGTGGGTTATGTGCCCTGTGTCCCCTGCACCACTGTTTTAGTTTTCCTTCTAGTAAGGATTGGAATCACCATAAAATAGTGCCTTGTAACCCCCATCTCGGAGAGGTGGCCCGGAAGGATACCATGGTTGATGGTATTGAAGGCCACTGAGAGGTCCAACAGAACCAGCTCCCCCTGTCCTGTTCGTGACATAGGGCATCCACCAATGCAGCCAAAGCATCTGTCCCATAACAAGGCCTGAAGCCAGATTGAAATGGATGTAATAATCTGTTTTTCCCAGGAACCCCAGGAGCTGAGAAAACAAGACCCACTCTAGCACCTTGCCAAAAAATGTAATATTAGAGACTGAACTGTAATTAATAAGAATTGTGGGATCTAAGGAGAGCTTTTTCAGCAGTGATCTTAGTAGTGGCTCCTTAAAGCAGGCTGGAATCCTATCCTCCTGCAAGGAGACATTCACTCACTCAACCAGTTCCTTTCTGGCAGCTTTCATAACACAGGAAGGAGAAAAAAATCCAGTAGACATGTGGTAGCCTTCACCTCTCCCTGGGTGCTGTCCTCATAATCAGTTGCTGAGATAAACCAAAAACAAAAAGAGAGCCTCTTTAATCTTTTCCCCCCTTCACAAAAGCACAAAAGGCTCATCATTACTCAGAACATGCAGGACAGAAATTGGTACTGTGAAATTGTTGATGCAAATTATGCTGTACCATTGCACTGCGTCTCCTTCTCCCACCAAACAGCTAATACATACGCAAATGCTTAGAAGAAGGCTATGTTGTCATTTGACAAAATGCAGTAGAACTCACATGCTGTTTTAGGGAATGCAGAGTTACCAAGGCCGAGAGCAGCCTTGGGAATAATTTTGTGTTCAGGAAATACCAATTTTTGCTGAAAATCACAAGCTGACATCCAAGGTAATGTCCTTGCTGCCTGAAGAATTATATAAAGAAGGGCTCTTCTTGAGAATCTCTGACTGGAATCTGTGATGGAGATTCTACTGGCTGGCTAAGTTCTTTTTAAGACTAAAGTTCCCAGAATCACCCATCCCATGTGATGATATAATCAAGAAGAAGACCTTTTTCCCGAGCTCACGACAGAAATCATGAGTAATGACTTTCTCTTTCAAGAAAGAGAAACCAGGTTTCTCGACATGTTGAATCACTGTGCCTTAGACTGAGCAACTTGTCATGGAGCCCACCTGAGAACAGGCAACTCTGGATCTAATACTGTGTGATACTCAGGACCTGGTCACGGATGTGAATGTTACTGAGCCTCTGGGCAATCTCCTTTGCCATGCATGTCGGGGGAAGAGTGTCAATCAAATCTGACACAAAACCCCTTGATTTCTGAAGGGTGGACTTTCCTCAGATGCAGAAACTAGTTAGAAGGAAATTGAAAGGGGAGGTAAAAAGAATCCAATCTCTTCAGAATGCATGGAGCCTGTTTAAAACAACGTAGTAGAGGCCCAGCAGAAGTGCATACCACAAAGAAAGAAGAGCTCCTCCAAGTCCAAGATGTCAACTTATAAAACGAGGTGAGGGAAGCAAGGATCGTTTGTTTATTTTAACAGCTATGACGTGTTTCCTGATGGCGTAATCCATGGACATCAATCCCTTGTATGTTGCCATTCAAACAGAACTTTCAACAGCCATGCTCATTATGGGCAGGATTTTATTTTTCTCTTTTTACTTGCCATTGGGCCACCTCCTCCAGTTTCAGCAAGACTGAGGAACCTTTGACCCTCTAAGTTGTTTTCTGCCACATCCCTCATAAATCCCTTCCACAAGCTGTGCCAGCTGGAGCTTGTTTCAATTTGTACCCAGTATGTTTGAAGGGCCACCACTTCCCTAGTCCCGAGTGAAACAGAGTGAAATCAAGATGCCAGGGATCTGCCAGTTGGAAAAAAATTGGCACCATTGGCCCTGGGTTGCCCCCCCCCAAACCCTGTTTGTCTTCATTAAAATAAATATATGCTTATCCAGGGCATGAGTAAAGTGGATAGAGGGAAGCTCTTCTCCCTCTCCCAAAATACCAGAACTAGGGGACATCCACTCAAATTGAGGGCTGGGAGAGTAAGAACAGACAAAAGAAAATATTTTTTCACTCAGCGCGTTGTTAGTCTGTGGAACTCCCAGAGGATGTGGTGATGGCATCTGGCCTGGATGCCTTCAAAAGGGGATTGGACAGATTCCTGGAGGAAAAATCCATCACAGGTTACAAACCATGATGGAGATGTGTTAATCTCCAGTCTTAAAACTGGGGTACTTCAAGGGCCAGATGCCGGGGAGTGATATCACGAAACAGATATCTAGTCTCGTGCACTCCCAGACGCATCTGGTGGGGCCACTGTGAGATACAGGAAGCTGGACTAGATGGGCCGTTGGCCTGATCCAGCATGGCTCTTCTTATGTTCTTATGTTCTTATGAATATGTAATATCCTAACTTTGTTTGCAAGGCCAAAGAAAGAGTCAGAGAATTGCAGCCAGATAAGTTGAGCTGTGGCAAAAAAACCACTTAATGGTTGCCGATCTGCTGCTTTGCCCCAGGGTCATTTCTAACCACAAGAGGCTGAAGAGTGAAGTCTACACGTTTGTCAGTTCTCTGAACTGTGATTTTTATTGGGTCTGCAGCTACAGTTATCAAGAGGCTTTGGAAGTTAGCTAGAAAGGTAAACTGATTTTTAATAAATGTAAGCCAAAGAAACACCTTGAGGCAGATTGAGATACTAGAGGCAGAAAAAAAGTCCTTCAGCCCAATCTTTATTCTTACAGAATAGGCCCTCTGGCTCGCACGCACCACTGACAGGAACTTTGTGCTCGCTCCATTTCTGTAGGCCCTCACCTTCTTCCTCCTCCACACTATAAAATGCATAATGATACAGTACTGTAAAAGCTTTCCCTTTTGTAGCTAAAAATGACAATGGTTGATTTTCTCCACAAGTAACTCCACTTCCTCTCAAGGAGCCATGTTGGTTTATGCATTTGCAACCTACAATGTCAGACTGATTCTCAATTTCCACATCATGTATGGATTTTTAAGCACCGATATGGCCAACCATATCCCTCAGGCTTAATCTTCAGAGGCTATGACATCCATAAACCCTTCGAGACACGAATAAGCAGATCACACCCCCACACCAGAAATCTCTCTTGAGTCATTTTATGGAAGCCTCTCCTACTGTGCCTTCTGGTTCCCATCCTCCATTAAAAAGACATGTCTAGTGATGTGTGAAAACTGCAAGAGGAATTCCCTTGCTCATTTCCCTTCCGTTCTTGATTCTGGTGCATTTGGGCCCAGTTGCTAGAAGGGGAAGGATCATGGTTGGCAGATGGCTGACCCCCCCCCCCCTAGCGATAATATGTCTATCTAGACAGATGGGTTGTAAGGAAAAGAACCACACCTGGGGTCAGTGTGTGCCAGCGGATGCCATGGAATGTCAGTGTTTTTGAAGGCTTCTCTGAAAGCAAGCCACCCACCGTGCTTATGTGGTGTAATGAGGCAATGGTTCTGTCTTTAAAGGCCAAATGTGTATTGTGAAAGCTCCTTATTATAGCAAGGCCACCATGAAGGGTTGTCTGTATATGACTCCTATGAGAGTCTCTCTTTGTTAATGACGCTTTCCTGTCTCTTAAGTTATATCATTTCCTGCAGGTTACAAGTACCATTTCATTTCTTTTAAAGGACTTGCAGTTTTGACAAAGCAATATATACAGTGCATGATAAGATAAATGGATGACATTGCTGACACTTGTGGTTTTTCCCTAAGCTATTGCTGTTGGAGTAGGTCTCAACTAGCACCTCTCTGTTGGAGTTTCATTTTGTTTAGTTGTAATCTGATTTGTCCTGCATGATTTTACTTGTTCCTCATTTGTCTCTGTGCAGCTGTTTGTGCATTTCAAGCACATCTGTTGAAAGAGCAAGCCGTGAGCGATGAAAGAAATGTTGAGGCCCACATCAAACCAATTTATTGCTGTGAAAGCACATTAACTTGCTGTTTCTGAAGAAGAGCTGGCGTGTTTGCTGAAAATAGGGTTGTAAGGCAGGTGCGTTGTGACTGCGGGTGAATGAGAATTTTGTTTTGGTTTGTTTAGGATAGGACTGTACCAAAGTGTGCACCATTTGTTCATACTGAGGACTGAAAGAACATGAGATTTTTTTTAAAAAAACTGGACGT
This sequence comes from Phrynocephalus versicolor, assembly GCA_023846285.1. Taxonomy (NCBI): domain Eukaryota; kingdom Metazoa; phylum Chordata; class Lepidosauria; order Squamata; family Agamidae; genus Phrynocephalus; species Phrynocephalus versicolor. The sequence continues at coordinate 27,190,295 of JAHTLZ010000275.1, forward strand.
GAGAGAAAACAACACTGATGGATTCATCCACCCTGAAGTTTGCATTCTAATTCCTTAAAAGTCTAGCTTTGGAGCCCTGTGTGGCATTCATCCTGATATATGAATATGTATTATTTTAGCATGTTGGGGGGATCTTGATTGTATACACCAAGAGGAGTTGTTGTGGGTGGAGTCATCAGATATACTGTATAGTATATACCTATGCAAACACCGAGAGAGCCAGATAGGGCCTGGAAGATGTAGAGATAGGGACTGAAATATGTAAAAATGTGTGGTATTTTAACTAGAAGAGTATGATATATGTCAATTATAAAATTAGTATCTTAAGTCAATTACAAAGTGAGTGTATGGCTTTGTTCTACAATAAACCATCCTTGTTTGTTTTGAAAGAAAAGTCTGTGAGACTCCATAATTTGAAATACCACACTTGGTCTTAATAATAAATAAGTTAAATGGTGGCAGCGGAATTACACGTGCATGCAGCACCCTGTTTAATGGTATTAAAATACAATTCTCTTCTTCTTTTGACGAGCTTCTCTGTGACAATTATGTGACAGGTAGATACAACATTACTCAGGACTGGGAATAGATATTCCTATGAAAGACATATAGTGGTACCTTGTATAAAGGAATTAATTCGTTCCAAATGAAATTATGTTAATCAAATTTTCCTTTATACAAATTCCCATAGGAATGCATTGAAAATGGAGTAACCCCATTTTTATGTTGTACGGATTCTCCCCATAGGCGATTATGTTAAGCAAATTTCCCCTGTCTCCGGAATTTTTTATGTTGTACAGATTTTATGTTATACAAACTGTTTGTTATACAAGGGTCCACTGACGTGACAAAATTTCTCTCTTCCGTTTGTCTTTGATAGCAATTTAACAGTATTTGCACAGTATTTCATACCCAGAGCAGAAATAATGTGCAGTTTTAAAAAGATGATTTATGAATAAGTCAAACAAACTACTTTTCAGATTTAGGTGGGCATTCCATTTTCGTCATTAGTAAACACCTAACCGAAATATTTGGTAAAAATGCTCATTTTATTTCCATTTTCATACTAAAAATGGACTTTGATTGATTTGGTGGTTTATATACCACCCATCTGGCTGCTAAGGCCATTCTAGGCAGTTTACAGGATGTTGGCCTTTCTTCTCATAAAGCAGATCTCTTTACATTTCACCAGATATCCTGTTAATTTCCAATTAAGAACCCTCACAAAGTAAAAAAGAAATAGATTTCATCCAGTAAAGAAGAGCAGCTGGGAATTTTGGACTGGAAAAAAAGAGTTCTGTCCTCCAAAATGCATATCATCCAATTTACTTTATTCATGTTAATTGCTCATCCGGCACAATAGCTATCATCCTCCTATAATAACAAAAGGTTACTAAAATATGATAACGCAATGGATTCTCCCTCCCTTCACATTTTTGGGGAAGTGCAGTGGATAGGATGGGATGCTTGCATGTTTTAATAATTAGACATGTGCAAATGGAATGGGGATAATAAGTTCCACTCATTGAGGTTTATGTGCCAAGATCAGACAAGAGTTGCTTCCATTGGTAACTCTGCAAGATGCACATCAAGGAAGACGTTTTGACCTGCTCTTTGAACTCCTCACTAAATAGTAGAGAAGGTATGTAGTTCAAATTTACCTGCTCCTTCGTCCTCTGTGGGTGTCACTGTGGTGACAGCCAAATTTGGTGATGGGGGAATGGTTGGGGTCTTTTAAAAAATCACAGCTTTGCTTCCTTTGCTTCCTTTCCTCCCATCCCTTCTCTCTCTTTCTTTGCTTCCTTTCCTCCCATCCCTTCTCTCTCTTTCTTGTTTGTTCCTGATGATCTGCCATCATCAGTGCTGGCAGCTAATAAAATTATGCTGTTTGGGTAACATGTCCACTAAACAATGTAATGTCTGCACAGTGAGAACAATGCATCACACAGGTCCGCAGGGCCCAGTGATATTGAGTTACTGTTACTCAGCAGAGGAGGGACGCTGAATTGAATGCAATAACATTCACTCAGCACTCTCTGGGGAGAAGAGGAATGGAGAATCAGACCTGTAAGGAGGGACATGAGTTATATGCAGAATCTCACTCAGATCCTCTTAATTCATCCTTAGAATTCCTGGGTTGCTTCCTGCCTAGAGGCTTATGTGTCCTGGTAAAGAACGTTTAACATCATGACTGAGATGGCAGCGCAAGCAGCCCACTCTCCACTGCTGCTACGTCTGCCTCCTGTTGCTTCCCCATCCACTTGCTGAGAGCAAAACCAGTTGAAACAAATAGTGCTTTCCAGACTTGGGAGTTGAACAGGTCTTTGATACCTTTGATTGAGATGGTGACTATAAGCACATCCTTTAATAACTCAGGTTTTTAATATGCTCTGCTAAAAATGTATTCTCCCCACTCTCTGTTATTTTGCTTCTCCTTCACTGAAGCAAAATCAGTAAATCACAGGTTTCCATGGACACATTCTGGAATTCTGTGGTAATAAATAGGTAATTTTGCACGCCTATACCGTATATATGTAAATTGCAAGTTCTTTAATAACAAACTGGTGTATTCTTTGGGGTGGGAGACAAAAATGGAAATTAAGAAGAAAGGAAACAAATGTCATCATACTGTTTTTTTAAAAAATTATATTAAGGGTGCAAATGGAAAAGGATGACCAGGTGCTAGAATTCTGCAGTCTTTTTACTTATATACATTTACTGTTTATGTTGCCTTTCTAACTCCTCCAAGGAGCAGAATAATCATATTCTGAATAACTCTCTCTCTCTCTCTCTCTCTCTCTCTCTGTGTGTGTGTGTGTGTGTGTGTGTGTGTTAGAGAGAGAGAGAGAGTCCTCCTCAAGAAACTTCCATTTTGTATTTCACCTGCCAGAAACCCCCACTCCCAGCCAACATAGATTCATGAAACTGTAATGAATCTACTGACGAATTGGCAGAGACAGTGTTTTCATTGTCATGCTTCCTTGGCGTTCCTTGTTTCCCTCAAAAATTTTTCTTCCTTTACATTGCTAGTAGTAGCTTATCATTATGGAGTATCCCCATTGTACTGCAAAGTATTTTGAAGTGGCTTGGTGCTGAGTAGCCCATTAAGATGCATTAGCTTTATGTTGCTATTTACAGTGGCTATGAGTACTGCTTGAACTGGTATGCTGACTTGGAGATAAAGAGCTTCTTTCAGGTGCTGAGAAAAGGAACTCTGGTTTCAGACTATTTACCATTTATGTGATGCGTCGTAATGTGTACTGGCACTTTAGGATTTACCATTTCATTTCAGGGAATGGAGCAGGGCCAGGCCCCATTCAGAACAAGGCTGCAAAACTTCCAGTTTTATTCTGTAGTTCAAACATATTCATTTATCTGGTTGCAGACCTTTTTTGATGGAAAGTAGAATAATAGAATCAAAAAGTTGAAAGAGACCTCGAGGGCCATCCAGTCCAACCCCCTGCCATGAAGGAACCCCCATCACAATACCCCGAACAGATGACAATCCAGCCTCTGCTTAAAAACCTCCAAAGAAGGAGACTCCACCACCCTTCGTGGCAGCATATTCCACTGCCGAACAGCCCTAACTGTCAGGAAGTTCTTCCTAATGTTCAAATTGAATCTCTTTTCCTGTAGTTTGAAACCATTGTGTAAGAAAATTTAGCAGTCAAGACTGGGACAACAGTAGCCACTCAGAGCACTGAGGAAAATTGTGAGATCCAGCAAAGTGTCTGCAACTTCAAAATGTCTGCAACAGAAGTTCACGAAATGTGATCTGGCTTGCAGGCCACTGGCTAAGAAATAGGATTCAGGGTGCTCTTAGGATTTTGTGTTGGATTCTCAGAAATTTGCAGCAACTATAATTATTTAAGGAAATGAACAAGTACTGATAACTAATTCCTTTTCAGTAGTAAAGAATATTACTGATATATTGCAGTCACAATTTAATGAGGGATAACTTCTTTTGCACGAGAAGTGCCATTTTTTTCTGATTGGTACCTAGTTAAAGGGATGTAACCTCACTAAATAGTAGAGAAGGTATATAGTTCAAATTTACCTGCTCCTTCGTCCTCTGTGGGTGTCACTGTGGTGACAGCCAAATTTGGTGATGAGGGAATGGTTGGGGTCTTTTAAAAAATCACAGCTGAATGGACTATAACGTTCACATGGTTTCTATTTAACTCCACTAAAAGTGTTGCCTTATAAGCCTTATAAGCCTTGTTAGGCTTATAAATGGGGGCACACTGTTACTTTTGTGTCCCAGTTGATCAGCGATGCTACAGAATACAACAGGCAGTACTGTACTTCTATCATTGTAAGGCTAATTACACTGGTGACAATGAGGTCTGTAATAAGACTTCCTGGGGTAGGAACTGGCAAGCCACTCCAGTATCCCTGCCAAGAAAATTCCATGGACAGAAACAAAAGGCTAAAAAACGTGATGCTGGAAGATGAGCCCCTCAGGTCGGAAGGTGTTCAACATGCTACTGAGGAAGAATGGAGGACAAGTACAAGTAGCTCCAGAGCTAATGAAGCGGCTGGGCCAAAGCCGAAAGGATGCCCAGGTGCAGACATGCCTGGAAGAGAAAGGAAAGTCCAATGCTGCAAAGAAATATACTGCATAGGAACCTGGAATGTGAGATCTATGCACTAGGGTGAGCTGCATGTGGTCAAGCGTGAGGTGGCAAGAATAAACATTGACATTTTGGGCATCAGCTAACTTAAATGGACAGGAATGGGTGAATTCAGTTCAGATGACGATCACATCTGCTACTGTGGCCAAGAATCCCATAGAAGAAATTGAGTAGCCCTCATAGTCAACAAAAGAGTGGGAAAACCTGTGCTGGAATACAACCTCAAAAATGATAGAATGATTTCAGTATGATTCCAAGGCAGCCCGTTCAAGATCACAGTAATCCAAGCTTATGCACCACCTGCCACTGCTGAAGAGCCTGAGATTGACCAATTCTATGAAGACTTACAACTCCTACTAGAACTGACACCAAAGAAAGATGTTCTTCTCATCATAGGAGCTTGGAATGCTAAAGTAGAGAATCAAGTGATAAAAGGAATAACTGGCCAGTTTGGCCTTGGAGTTCCAAACGAAGCAGGGCAAAGACTAATAGAGTTTTGTCAAGAGAACAAGCTGGTCATTGCAAACACTGTTTTCCAACACCATAAAAGGAGACTCTATACATGGACATCCCCAGATGGACAATACCAGAATCAGACAGATTATGTTCTCTGCAGCCAAAGACGGAGGAGCTCTATACAGTCAGCAAAAACAAGACCAGGTGCAGACCGCGGCTCAGATCATCAGCTTCTTATAGCAAAATTCAATCTTAAACTGAAGAAAGTAGGGAAGACCACCAGGCTAGTCAGGTACAATCTAAGTCAAACCCCTTATGAATACACAGTGGAGGTGAAGAATAGATTTAAGGGACTAGATTTGGTGGACAGAACACATGAAGAACTATGGATGGAGGCTTGTAACATTGTACAGGAGGCTGCAATGAAAACCATTCCACAGGCAGTAGAAGACAGGAAGGCCTGGTGATCTCTGGTCCATGGGGTCACGAAGAGTCAGACATGACTGAACAACAGCAACAACAAAAATTAACTATTTTAGTTCGGAGTAAACCAAAAGCCAAATGTTCCTTTTAATGCTATCTCAGGAAGCCTTTGTGCTACAACTCTGCTAATTATGTTTCAACAAATAACTTTCAAAAGTCTGTGAAGGCTAGGAAAGAACACAGTTGGTTGAACATATTTCCTTTACCAGCTTCTGCCCCTTTTGCCAGTCCTCGTGAGTTTTAAGTGTTCCCCTGTGTTTCATTATCATTAAGTGACAGTTTTTAATTGGTTATGAACTAGATAGCTCAAAAAAGGGCTTGTTTATACTGGCCTTTTGAGCAGGCTGATGAAGGCTAAGCAGGGTGGTTTGGGGTCCAGTAGAAGTTTAGTGTGCCATTTAGTGCAATCTTTGCAGCCAAATGGCATGCATACCTCAATAGTCTTTATGAATACTGAAAAAGAAAAGAAAATATCCCTTGTATACGACAGCAGTGCTTCCCTAACTAGCCTAAAACATTTTTTACCCTTCCCCTGCCCCATGGAAGAATAGAGGAAGGAAGTTTTTAATGACCCTGTTGGGTATGTGTTATTTGTGTATGTTGCTGTATCAAAAATCTTTCTTGCAGCCTCCCGAATCTGGGAAGATGTTTTAAATTTTTCTTTCCCCCCCTTCTTTTATTGTTCCTCCACTTCCTTTTATTGCAGCACAACAACACTTTCATAGTACAAAAGGGCAACTCAGACCATCCCTAGAGTGGACAAAACCTCAGGACAAATGCCCATCTGATTGCATCCTTCATTGTGAGTAGAGGCAGTGTTGGAGATTAGCAGGAAGGGGTAAAGTATGAGGAGTTCCAAAGATGGCTTCTGAGGACAAAAATAAATACAATATCATTGTATTAATGCAAGATTCTCCAGGCTGCTATTAAATCAGGCCTCTCCCAACCTTCCATTCATCTGCTCCTGGTATATTAGATTACAATTTCTACCGTCTGTGCTGTGCTGTGTCACACATGATAGTTCAAAACATACAACGGATATGATGCTGGGGGAAGGCTGTTTTAGATACAGGAAATATTTCTATGCAGCATATGAAATGTAATCATGGTTGCCCACGAAAAATAGTGGAGGACAAAGGGGACAAGGGAGGTCACCAGGGACTATCAGGAACACTGGGCAGTTGCTGAATAGGTTGCTGAGATGCCCTTAATGGAGGGGGAACAAGCAAAAGCCTGATTACTAATCATATGTTCATTAGCCCTCCTGCGTTCCTAGATCAATAGAGGAATTTCCCCTTTTGGGATGAGAGGAGAGGTTGATCTATTCTATACAAAGCTGTGGAAATAATGTGTTTCCTGGGAGAGTCTTGAGTAACTCCTACAATGTTTTGAGGCGGCCTGCTGTCACTGTAGCCTTCCCCCTCCCTTCCCCCATACTCCATTCTAAAATGCCATCCCTGTGGCTTTCAAAAATGCACCTCAATAGCCTATATTTTGTTTTGCTTTTGTGTTGCAAAAGATTGCATTATGGCACAGATCATTTTTATAGAATTCTCAAGTGAGAGCAGTCCCCGGGTCTTATTAACAAGCTTTCAATTGCTTCTCCTCAGCCACATTTCATATCAGCGATGTTATTATCAAGTAGAGCTCAGCGAATAATCTGTGTTGAATAATATTGTCAAGGTTTCTCCCCTCCACCCCCTTCTTTATTCTGTTTATAATCCCTTCTGGTAGGATGGGATTTTCAGTCCAAATGCTCTTTCAGGCTTCTGTACCGCCAGGTACTTAAGCATGTGGGTCTCTTTTGACAGGCAAATAGCCTTGCTGACATCTGTTAGAGCCCTGCTTTGCTTTATGGCTTCCTTAAATTCCATTCTCAAATATGCTACAATAATGGCTGAGACAGTGCCCAAAGTACTGCGTCCTGCCTTGAATGCATGTGACACTAAATAATCTTGAAGCAGCCCACTGGTGCAGAAACCCGGATCATTTCAGGAGGCTTCATTTACTGGTTTTATTTTTCAACAGCTATTCAAGCTGCATTACTGCATTATGAGGACTATACATTGCCTGGGCTGCTGGTAGAATGCGTTGAGAAAGGCTGCCAGAGATGGGAGCGGATAGGGGTTGTCTGGACACAGACTAGGGCAAGATAACAGTGGGGCAGTGATGTTAATTTTAGCAAATGAAGTTTGCCAGAGAAAGCTGGACTGGCTGAAATAACCTCTTCTGCCTTACTTTTAGATTCCCTATCTTTCTTTGGTAGAGATGAGCACAAAGTGCTTTGCCACACTGTGCTGAATCAACTGTGCAGCACGACATCTGTCGAGCATGGCTTCCTCCCTCCCCCACAGCCAGCTGGACCCTTCACCTTGCTTGGCATGCCAGTCCGGGCTGGAGGTCAGACGGCCCTTCCATGCCTCCTTAGACAAGCCAACACCTCTTGACGAGAAGCCGGGTCAGAGATTCTCCCCGCCCAGACGACGAGTGGTTGACTGCCTGAGGAGGTGGAAAAGAGCTGCTCGACCTCATCCCTGGACTGGCATCCCAGTGGAGGAGGAGGACCCGAGCAGCATGCCAAGCAAGGTGAGTGGGTCACCTGGCTGTAGGGGATGGGGTGGCCACACGTGCCACTTGTGGTGCTATGTGGTTGATTTGGCATGAAGCACTTCATGCCCATCTCTAGTATTGGCATATCATCTGTCTAGGAGAAGGACAAGGAATGTTTGGCTCTCTAGATTATCCAGATTATTTTTGTCTCTCCAGCTATGTTGGGCCTGGCCAGCATGACCATTGGTAAGAGATTGTGGGATTTGTCCAGCACACTTGACCAGTGGTTCTTTACTGCTAGAGGCACGTAGGAGGCAGTAGACCTTTGAAAAACTTCTGTATCCTTTTTTCCCCCTTGCAAAAAATGGATGCCCATGTAAAACATAAGTGGCACATCATCCTAACAAGGCTCACCCCATGAGAGGCACATTCCCAAACCATGTGCACAAGCGATAGTGCTAAAGCAACAGGTTTTATAAAGTGCCCAGCTATATTCAGATCGGCTTTCAAAGCCCTGAAAGGAGCTTAGCACCTTTTCAAACTGTAACTTTTCGTAATATCAATTATGTTTTGTTTGGGTTGTTATATATTTTTGTTATACTGATTGTGGTTTTCCTATGTTTATATTGTTTTGTGAATGTTGTAAGCTGTCCAGAATGGTCTTTATGCCAGATGAGTAGGATATACATATAATAAATAGTTGGCGTGGGTGGTTTTTCCACCTTGCAAAACTCCAGGGAGAGTCAAACAGTGACTGGGAATGAGTTGTGTTTGTAGCCTGCCACTGGCTGGTTATTAGAACTTATAGGTTGCCTGCAGGAATTCTATATTCAGTATATGGATGGGTCATTGCAGATTTTTAGCATTACATCTGAGTTGGCGGATGAGGATGAATTAGGAAGGGTTCCTGTCATTTGTGCTTCTCCTGGATGCTGTCCCCATCTGAATGTCATGAGAACAATGTGAGAGCCACTATGATGTCGCTGTGATTGCTGTTCTGTTATGGCAGCGTCAGGTGGACAGACCAAGTGATGGGGTTCCTGCCAAGGCTTGTGTTACTGAATCCCTCTGTTGCATTGTCTTCCATTTTGGACCATGGAAGACTATGATTTACATTTTCCAAAGGCTGCTTGTTAATTGAGCAGCCATGTTACTGGCAGCAGTTTGTGACATGTGAACCATATCCAGATGCCTGCAGACACACACTGCAAAAGCAATGAAAGATAAGAGTCGATGTGGGTGAGTAACTGGCTTGTCACAGAAACCAGGTTTTTTTTTTTTGGTCATATCCAGGTGTTCTTTGCTTGTGATAAACGGTGGCAGATTCATTTAGAAACTGGATGTCTATCCAGTTTTCCACTGTACTAGAGATGGGCGTGAAACGAAAAATGAAATGCTGCTTCATTGTTTCATTAGGTAATGAATTATTTCGTTACCTAATGAAATGGTAGGACGTGTTTCCTTTTGTCTCATCATTAAATGGCATCTCCCCCTCCCCCCATAGAAACGATTCGTCCTAGAGCAGTGATGGCGAACCTTTTAGAGACCGAGTGACGATACAGCGATAGATAACCCACTAATTTTTTTTCGCAAAGTGCCAATATAGCACTTTAACCTGAATACAGGTGGCTGTGAAGGGGGCAATGTCGCGTGCCCACAGAAAGGGCTCCGAGTGCCACCTTTGGCACCCGTGCCATACGTTCGCCAACACTGTCCTAGAGGAATCAATGGCAAGGGAGCTCAAACTCTTCCCTGTAAGCCCCCAAAATATGGACTGCCCTTTCTTAAAACCCTATCTGTTCCCTGAGGTAGATGACTCACTTTGCCTAGTGTTAGGGCTGGCTGTGCTTGTCGATACCTACCACTGAAGTGAAAATTCACCAAAGATACTACAGAGAGTTTCAAAACTGCCACGAGAGTGTTGAATTGGTATTGATTGTCCTGGCTTTGTTTGCCCCATCTCTCACATACCACATTCAATGCAAGGAAGCTATTCGTAATCAGCTTGATGCTTACTAGTGGCCAGTGTTGACAGTGTTCATAGAGATGTGCTGTATGTGGGGAACAAATAGCAATCCAGAAAGCCAGAAGCAAAGGGGAATACAGCGATTCCAGAGAAACAAATGGAAACAGAATCAGGAGCTCCAGCTACAATATGCCATTGAAAGAAAAACATACTGGGATTCAGGAAGAATGGTAAAGCCTGAAGGCTTCATTGCACCATTGACTTATGAGGCATGGATGTGCCCTACTGTTACTTCTGCATGGTGTATCTGTGCAAGTTGTAGGAGAGAGGAAGGGAGCCACTAGGGCAGTGGTTCCCAACCTGGGGGTCGGGACTCCTTTGGGGGTTGAATGACCATTTCACAGGGGTTGCCATAAGCCAGTGAAGAAAAAGGCACAAATGGCTTGGGTCTGGAGGAGGGGGGGAAGGGAGGGGAAGAGTGAGTTACAGCTTGATAGGTTGGAGGAGATGTCAGTCATTATCACTGGAGGCTGCAATTGGCTGACTGTTCTCTATGGTACCTGTGGCAGTGGCCTGCCAAAGGGGGTTTGTGGCCTCTTCCAAGCAGGGCAAGAGGTCATCACATTAAAAAGGTTGAGAACCACTGTGCTAGGGAGATAATCTTATTAGAGGAGGGGGAAATGTTGCAGAAGAAGATCAGTTTCTTTCCCTCTCCACAGAAGTAGCCTGTTTGCATTGTGCTTGTGTCTTATTTGTGAATCATGATCTAGAAAAATCTGATTTTGTGGTGATAACTGGCTACAGGTTGTTTACAGTCAGAGATGGGCACCAGCCCGAAAAAGTGTGGTTTATGATGGTTCGTGGCTAGCCGTGACTAGAGATGGGCACACAGTGGTTTGTTCCAGTTCTTGTCAGTTCATGAAGGCAGCAGTATAGATGCTGCTGCTCCCCTACTCCGCCTCCTCAGGCAATCAACCACTCATGAGTTCCAGCTTCCTTGCTTTTTCCACTTCCTCAGCTAATCTCCTAATCACAAACAAGAACACAGACTTCTTAGTAAGATTTTGCCTTGGTTTGCAAGCCTTGCTCCGGTTTGCGAGCAACGCTTACCTCAGTGTGGACCCTGTTTTGCCTGGTCCTGCACTGGGCTTCCAGGGTCTCTGCACAGACTGGAAGTGACTTCCGGTGGACTGGAAGTGGCCTTCAGGGCTCTCATTGGGCCCGGCGATGCCTGGAATAGGCATCTAGCTGGGCCCAGTGCTGACTGGAAGTGACTTCCAGGCTGCACAGTGGGCTTGCTTACTCCAAGCCCGGCAACACCCACCCACAGCCTCCACAGTGCGCCCCAGGCAGCACTGGACGCAGGGCAAGCTCTGGAGGGCGCTGCAGCTCCCAGCCAAAGCAACTTTCCCCATAGGAAATAATGGAAACTGGGACCCTAGAACGGATCAGATAAGTTTCCATTATTTCCTATGGGGAAATTTGCTTTGATATATGAGTATTTTGGTTTACGACCATGCTTCCAGAACAGATTCTGCTCATAAACCAAGGCACTACTGTAATTAGAAAACTAAACTAGTTCATGGTTCGTTTTTCTGTTTGTTCCTGGTGGTGATGGTTGTGTCATGCTGCCGTTGTCACTATCATATTGCCACTGCCTCCCCCGGTGTCATGTGTAGAGGCAGTGACCCGGCTCCTGATAGCTGGCTCTGTGCATGCAGCTGAAAGAAAATTCCCCACCCAGAATTTTAGGCGGTTTCTATGCCCTGATGACACACATTATCATGCATGAGGAAATGGGCTAGTGAATATTATTTTGTGTGCTGGTAGCTTCTGTGAGCCTACTTGCAATATTATATACACGGTGATCTTAGGTACAAGCTCAGACTGAGAGAGAACAACCCTTACTGCACTCCTTCACCAGTGGCTGTAGGGGAAGGAAATAATGGTCTTCAGAAGACAATGTATTGGACAGCAGCTTCCATTCATGCTGAGTGCATGAAAGAGAGGACCACGTTCATTCATACCCCAATCTGAATATGTAAGAGTTACCTTCTTCCTGCCAAACTGGTTCAGTGATTTTATGCACAAAAACTGAGAGTGATCTTACCTCTTGTCTTCTTGGCAGCCTGCCAGAGGCAGAGAGGGCACTGCCAGGAATTATGAACCAAACAGACCAAAGGCAAAGAAAAGCAAACTCATATTTGCAGTAGGTTTTAAAACTCCACCATCATTGGGATGACCTGTTGACATGCAGCTGCAGAACTGGGGGTCCTCACGAGGGCTTCTTGAAGGGCAGACTCGGTTCAGCGTTTCCCGTCTCTGTTTTTCCAGCAAGTACAGGGGATGGGGATGCTCCTGTATGGTTTGTCTTTTGTAGCATTCAAAGGGCTATTTTGTAGAGTACAGGTACAGGTATGTGCAATAAGATTGTTCAGGTTGGGGCACTTTGTAGCATCTGCTGGTGGTGCGCAGGAGGCAGCCAGTACTTGAGAATCTAATGCCAGCTATTTCCTTTCTCTGATAAGAATAATATTCCCAAGAAACTGTCAAAGCTTCTCCTCCCCTTTCTCCCTCGATCTCTACCACTTCCTTTCTCTTTTCATTGCCCCCCCCCCAAGAGCCAGATTTAGATGAGGAGAGTCTCTAGGCCAGTGATGGTAAACCTATGGCAGGGGTGCCAAAGGTGGCACTCGGAGCCCTTTCTGTGGGCACCCAACATCGCCCCTTCATAGCCACCTTTATACAGGTTAAATTACTCTATTGGCACTTGGCAAAAAAATCAGTGGGCTTTCAATTGCAGTTTGGGTACTCGGTCTCTAAAAGGTTTGCCATCACTGCCCTAGGCTATTTCACTTGTGAGGCCCCTACCAAGTCCCCCAACCTTCATGACTAGAAGAAAATGGAAGAGTGTTATAAACAGAATTGAGTGAGCTGAGGATGATGACAGGTATTTAAAACCCTGCAATTCACAACTTCTCCTCTAAAGGACGTAATATATTGTTGTTAAATATCATAGTGATTGAAAAAAATAATCCATAAATGTTAAAATTAACACAGAAAACATTTGCAATAACTAAATTTGTAACCTTTCTGTGGAATAAGCATTAGTTGTAATGTTATTCTGCCCTGAGTCTTATAATTGCTGGGCCCGAGTTTCCCTGCCCTCACATGGAGTCTTTGCAATTTTCGAAGAGAGGAGACTGCCCGTGGAGGGGCAGGACTCTGGAGGCCCCCTAGATTTAGAGGCCCTAAGCTTCAACCTACTTAGCCTATACATAAATCTGGCCCTGCCTTCCCCTTCCTCATTGGATTTCACCTGGAAAAATGGCTTCATCTTCCTTTCCATTCCCCAAGTCAGGCTGCAAAAGCTTTTCACCCTGTGTTATTCTGCAGACCACCTCTCCGATATGTATAGTTGCAGGTTCCTGATTTGCTGGTGGTTTCTTGGAAGTTGTCATCCAGAAAAGTAACTTTGCTAAACATTCATGCATTTTGGTACAATGGCTGCAGTGGAGTCTTTACTTTCTCAAGGACCCCCCCCCAAAAAAAAAAACCCCTCTTGTTTGGTCATTAGAAAATTCAAGACTTCTACTAAATGAGGATCTCAGGTAACAATAAGCTCGGCCTTCCGTCATTGGCTGTCTGGAGAAAAAGACTATTATTGTTGTGGCACATGGTATGTGTGCCTGGATTTAGGAGGAGAGCTATTGCCGCTGCATCTAAGAGAGGCAAACATGAACAATCAGGCTATGAAAAGCTGGTCCAGAACTGTGATGTTTGTCACCTGTAATGGAGTTCCTGAGTTACCCTTTGGCCTTCCTGCCTATGCTCCTGAGAAGAGGGATGATAGTTGTTGAACTGGCATACAAAAACATCCATCTCACTTCACAATCTGTGCGAGTTCTTGACTGATTCCCAGAAAATTGGCAGCTTCAGATGGTTCATTAATTTGGACTGGTTTTGAACATTTTGACTTCAGAACTGAAGTGACAGATTTCATGCAACAAATGTTAGAACTATGGAACGGTGGGCCACCTCACAGCGGCATGGCAAATTTGGTTTCCAAAAGTAAATTTTCCATTTTAAAGTGTGCACTGAGAATGGGATTCTCCCCAGCAGCATCACATATGATGTTTAACTACTGAAGTTGGCAGACTATTGCCATTCTCCGCTTGTATGTACTTGCCCAGAGCCCATGGTTGTCTTACTTAAAGGCATTCCCTGGGAATTCTCCAGAGAATATGACACAGGCGGCTACTAAGGAGAGGATGTTTTCATTGGGAGCACTCTGATTGGGAAATGCTCACCCCAAAGTTACCACATGATTGGCCCAGATGATGGCCAATCTTTCTTCCTTTTCTTCCTTTTCCCCCCCTTGTCCCGCCAGACAATTTTTTAAATATTTTATTATGATATTTTATTTAGTTTACTATTATTGTTAATGTTTTCATTGTTTTCATTTTTGCTGTAAACCGCCCAGAGTTCCTCTGGAAGACGGGCAGTATATAAGTATTACAATAAATAAATAAATAAATAAATAAATAAATAAATAAATAAATAAAT
>JAHTLZ010000275.1:27213751-27232643 GCA_023846285.1 Phrynocephalus versicolor
TCTATCTATCTATCTATCTATCTATCTATCTATCTATCTATCTATCTGGGAATGTACAAGTTCCAACAAATAAACAAACATGTAGCTGATTTCGTTGGTTCATTTCAGATAGCATGAAAATATGGAAATGATAATACCTCTTGCGTCCAGCTTCATCTGCCCTGTATCCATTGTTTTGTTGTGAAGAGCATAGGTTTGTGTGGCATACACATATGCTTTGCATGTGGAATTTGGAACCTTCAAAAATGCTGAGCTGTGTGTCACAGAGCCCTGTGGTGCAGTGGTAAAACTGCAGTCCTGTAGTCAAGCCTCTGCTCACAACCTCTATGGGTTCAGGTAGCTGGCTCGGGATTGACTCATCCTTTGGTAAAATAGCCGCACAGCTTGCTGGGGGTGGGAAGGCAAAGTGTTCCTTGCATAATTATATGGTAAACTGCCCAGAGAATGATATAGCACTCTGGGGCCGCCTGCAAGTCAAACCAACAACACAACAACAATTTAGAGTAGTTTTCTCCAGCCTACATGCCTAGATGTGTCAGCTTACAGATCCAATCACCATGAAAGTCTGTAGAGGGGTCTGTAACCATGTGCAATTAAACATGATCCCATGATGGGGGACCGTGAAAAGGCAGGCACCTGGTTATGGCAGTTCTGATAAGCACATTCAGCTGAGCCCACATGTGCGTTCTGCAGGTTAGCAGACCTTTGTGCTCAACGTATGTGTCTTGACTGACTTGCAGGTCGGTTAGGAAAGCAGGGGAAAGGAAAGTTTAGGTATACACTCCACCCCCAGATCACTATTAGAGCCCATCATCTTTTGAGGGAAGCAAAACGTGTGTCTAGTGAGACTAATGACATTTCTTTATGAACAGGGCAGCAGACTTGCCATCACTGGTTTGATACCCTTAAGTTACAGTCATTGAAGAACAACTTCTTGGAAAAATATGGAAGAGGGCCTCTCCTTTTCATCCATCTGTCCTCCCTAGTAAGGAAGAACACTGTGGTTTAACCAGAGTAATGAGTTGGAGGGAAATACATGCATTTCTGCTCTGCAAAGTTTCTGTTTAAAGACTTGCACCTATCAGCACATCTGGCTCTAGCAGCTCCATTCCCTCGATGTCAGCGATCATCTTGCTTTCTTTGCACACCTGTCAAATATACGAAGGCAGCTTCCTGGACTGTGCCTACCGTATCCCCGAGTCCCCTGACTTGAATCTGGGCAATAATATTTGCAGCCGCGGATTGCCTTGGGGAAAGAATTAATTAGTCTCCTTTTTCTTGCTGTAATAAGTTAATTCTGACACCACTGTATGATGGCTCCTTGGTATAGTAAGTTAATTTCAATTTATGCCTTTTCCCTGTAATTTTTTTAAAACTGGTGTAATATGTCACTCTCCAGATGTTGTTGGACACCATTTTTTCTTCTTCTTGCACAGGGTGCAGAAGCCTTAAAGGGCGAGCCCAGATGCTAGATTTGCTTTGGTTAGGGCCAATAGTTTTTCAAAAATTTCCAATAATTTGGTGCAAATTAATTTCCTATTCAAATCATATGGCATTTCTGCTACAGTTAAGCCTTACAATATTCTTTGATTGGTATTGGTTGGAGAGGATGCAACTAACACCACTCTACCTCCTGTTTGTTTTGCGATGGAATTTTGTGGATTGCAGAAAGCAACAGCTGGAAATTTGGTCCTGAGCAGTTTTTTTCCCAATCAGACAATAGCCTAAAGCAGTCTCCACATACAAAACAGATACTGCAGTATTTTGATAGGTAAGTTGCTCAGACAGCAGCTCCAGTTGCATTGAATGTTAGCTTTAGGTACAAATAATGACTACAGAAGGCCAATTCACTTAAGTACATCTTTAAGAAACTGCAAACTGGCCTTTGCCTCATTGCTTCCAACATCCCACGGAAGAGCTGCTTACCCCAAGGGCATTGCATTCTCTTTGGGGGGGGGAGGGGGCTGCATGTTGACAAGCAGGAATATAAGAATAGCTATCAACTGCATAGTGATTGCAGCTTGCCAGCTGTCCTGCACAGCTGGATGAGCATATGGAAAATCTATTAATGGGGCACACTGAAAAACTGTTACGGTGTTTGGAGTACTTCCTTGCATGATCACGCAGCAGATGTGCTGCAATGCAAAACAATATCCACAAGGAGAAGGAAATTTTATGGTGCTATCTCATTTCATTTTTATATGTTTTTAGTGTGCCATTATTAAATGATTATTTTAACCATGTAACCCAGCTTTTGATTTCATTGACCCAAGAAACCAAATGGATCCCCCACCCTTTGTCCTCCGTTTTCAGGCTTTTACAATTCTTTTAAAATTTAAATTTTTAAAATTTTTTAAAATTGTTTTTAATCTTTTAATCTTTAATTGTTTTTAATGTAAAGTTTTGTGTAGAATTGTAGCTTCTTATTATATGATTTTAATTGTTGTGAGCTGCCACGGATCTCATGGGGAGAAAGGCAGTATATGGATGGATGGATGGATGGATGGAATATACTGCCTTGCAAGTAGGAATGCAAGTTGTAAATTGATTAGACCTTGCGCAGTAAATGGTTAGCATTCAGATTTTTTCCCCTCATCAGTGCAGGCAGTAAGTTTATAGGAGAGGGAGTTGGTTTCAGATGCAGTATATACATGCATTTTTTTCTTGATTGTCAGCTATGCTTTGTATTGGGACATGTAATAATAGTTCCTTAGTTGATTGAGCAGGTAAAGTAGCACTAGTAACTAGATGAAGTGATCTTCGTGATCTATCGGCCTCTCTTGTGATTTACATTCTCTTGGTGTGTCTGCCTGTCTATGTGGCCTTTGGTTTTCAGAGGGGGGAAAAATTTTGTAAAGAAATGGATTTTGCACAAACTGTATTATGCACAAATTTTGGAATCCCCGATGAGAAGGAAACATCCTTTGGTATCTCTGATAAACAGCATACTGGTGGCACTTAACCTCAAAACTCCAAATAATTTCCCCCAGTGGTTTCATATAAATGTTTAACATAGGAGACGGAACAGAACCCTGGGGGACCCAACTCTTTAGTCAGTAAAGATATAAACTTGTGGGGAAAGATAGTTATATTTCAGGGCAGAGAGGTCTAGAAAGGTGAGAATGTCAGGCTTTGAATTCAGTTCCTAGATTACAACCCTCATGGGTCCCATAATGACTATCATCTGTGGTTTAGACTTGCAGAGGAGCAGGATGAAATGTAATTGCAAGCAACGCTCTCAACAAAGATATGCTAGAACTATTTTCTTTACAGAGGTTCTTTACTGTTTCAAGTAAGAGAATAGTTGCAGCAGAAACTGTACATTTCCGGCACTGCTACTTGCTCTTGAGTCAATTCTACCCCTTCATTGGCCCTAGATTTTGCTGCGGCAGACATATATAGATCACACGTGACAAGTGAACCAAAGGATGCTGCATTGCTTAGTGTACGCCGGTGGCTCCCAACCTTTTTTGAATCACAGCCCCTTTTTAATATAGTCAAGTGAGCTATGGCCCACCCTGCCATATTTGCATAAATAGGCGGTCCTGTTCCCCAACATGGTGGCACCATTAACACTCATCTTCCCCTCTGCTCCTGTTGCTGAGGTCACTGCCACTGCTTCAGAACTGGAGAGAAAACGGGCATGGGGCGGTTAAAGTTAGGGAGAAGAGAAAGTGGAGGACTTTTTAAAAAATGGGCCAGAGGGAGGACATAATGCTACCCAAGGAATTGGGGCAAAACTTTCACACAGAGAGGATCCTCCTCAGAAGCTGACAAGAAGCATTCCTTGCACCTTGTTGCTCAAGAGATGGATGCTTGTGTTCCCTCAATGGGGGTTTGTTTTTCATGTGGGTTTCTTCTTGTTTTTCTTTTTCCTCCCCTTCATTAGGCTCTCCGGGAATGTTGTGCCATGATTAAAATCCCTTGTGGAAGCAACAGAAATTACTTCTTTCCACTGGCATGTCTTTTTTCTTTTAAAAAAAAAACACGCAGTCATCTCTTCTTAGAAATTAAAGGTTTCTCCTTGCCCCTAAAGGGCCTATTTCTCATACGTACACGTACAGTACACACTAACTTGAATAAGAGACTCTGAAAGGCCAAGAAAGAAATTATTTGACCTGGGGTACAATGCAAATACATTGACCCTCAAACTCTTTGAACGACCCCCGGATTGTAAAACACTGGTCTGGATGGTCACATTGGGCCATAAGAATGAAAGTTGGAGATTTCTGTTTCTAAGTTTCAAAAGCAGCTTTTTCTGAGAAGAGAAAGCCTGTCACTTTGTTTGTGCATAGCTATCATGGAGTACATGTGTTGGGTAGTTTGAAGTCATCATTTACAATCTTTCAGGAGAATAATATCCATACCTAAGTAACCACTACGAATTTTAATTCAAAACAAATTCCCCAACAAAAAGCAAATTGAATTTTTCTAAGCATTCTTTAGATATACTGTATAATGTAATCCCTGGTGTGAATAATGTTTCAGAATTGATTGTGACTCTTAACCATGGTTTGTTTACAAGATAGCTTCTTTACAAAAACAACAAGCAATCCCCTACGTTGCTTCCAACCTTGATAATGCAGCATCTTTATATAATACATTTCAAGTGCTCAAGGCATGCCACCCATGTTATCTTAATAGTCCTGACAGCCACCTGGTGTGATAAGACAGTGCTGTCCCCATCCTGCAGGTTGAAGTGCTGATTTGGAAAAAAATGACTTTAATAAAGCCATCAGGGAAGTTCATAATTGATGTGAGATGTACCTAGGGATATCCCAGTTGCCACCACACAACTGACATCTTGCTGCTGCTGTTACAATGGCCACCATTGCATCTACACAATTTGACTCAGCAAGGATTTTTCTGAGTTAGGAAAAAAGAAATGGTCTTGTCAGAGTTATCAGTGCCTTGGTGTTGTCCTCGCTCATTTAACTGCAGTGTGTTTTAAATGTTTCTGCCCGTGAAAAGTGTTCAGAAACACCAGAAGATCTGAGAACGTAGCAGATTGGACTTTTCCATAAAGATTATATCATTGTTGCTTATTTTTTTACTTGAAGAGCTAAAAGAGTCCAAGAGGTTCTTGTACAGTGCACTTTGACTTGGGCAAGAGCACCATGTGCTGTTACCTTGGGCAACCCCTGGACAGAAGTGAAGCAGAAGGCAAGGCAAAATAGCGCACAGAAGCACATCAGTACTACAACCTCCATCATTCTCAGTAACCATAGGTAGGGGAAGATATGGGAGTTGTCTGTGAAGATTCTCAGTCATCCAGGTGAGTTTATCTGGAAGTTGAGTCATGGCTACTGGACTTCTTTTTTGAGAGATAACATTTCACTGCTCATCCAAACAGCTTCATCAGTCTGAATACAGCTAGTGTGAGTCCTCCATCTTATAGTCAGCTTTGACCTCTTGTCACCCTGGTCTGAATTAGCCTCATAAGATGAACAATGGCCTGAATAGGCTCGTTAGGGAGGCAATATTATCCATAGCCTTAAGGTGAACAATGGCCTAAGGTGCTGAAACCTATAAAGAATGGGTTGTTAGTTATGGCCTTGGTGGTGAAGGCTTTTTGATTTGTCTGGGTACTTTGGAAAGCACACTCTGATAAGTAGCAGATAGACTATGCCTGAGGCCGCCACCTCTGTTGAGGGAGGGGGTTTCGATGCTCACATGAATGGCTTCCCTTATTCCTCTCTCAAACCACCTATCTACTTTGTCTAATATGTGTACATCCTCATCTTTGAAAGAGTGCTGTTTGTCCTTCAAATGGAGGTGTACTGCTGATTCTGCCCCTGAGCTGTTATCTCTCCTGTGTTGGGCCATCCTTCTGTTTAATGGCTGTTTACCTCACTGCATTGGACTGCATATACTATATTGCTCCTTTTTTGTTTTGGTATCGGATCCTTTGGGTGGACAAGTCTCTGCCTTAGTGTGTTTGTGGGTTTGAAATAAACAGGGATGTGATGTTTGCCAAAAATCCTTTTAAGCTTCTCAGACACTCCAGCCGTGTAAGGAATGACCAGGTTCTTCCATCGGGTCTGGGTCTCAGACTGATCCCTTGTTCTTCTGGGATGGCCCACTGCTTTGTTGAAGGCCCACTTTGGATATCCACAGGCCTTAAGTCAGGCATGTCCAAACTTTGGCCCTCCAGATGTTTTGGACCACAACTCCCAGAATTCTAGGCTTAGATTGCCAATGGCAAAGGACTGTGGGAGTTGTGGTCCAAAACATATGGAGGGCCAAAGTTTGGACATGCCTGCCTTAAGTGCTGTCTTCAGGTGTCTGTCTTCCTTCTTCTTGGCTTCTGTGGAGGTGGGCATGCTCTCTGTTCTGTGGCTTAGTGTCCTGATGACAGTCTAGTGTTAGAGGTAACCTCAGATTGGGCAAAATGCTGGTTCCCCACCAACTACCACCTCTGTTGTGCCATCCCTAAATACCAGCAGTGGTTGTGCTGGGGAAAAAAACCCTTCCCCTATATTAGAGGGGAATTGCTGTCCAGGAACTCTGCAATAAATGTTATCCTCCTCTGATGCTGTGGAGTATCAACAGGTGTCTTGCTTTGCTGGGAAGAAAGTGTTTATAGCAGTTAGAAAAGTTTTCAGTACACTTTTGGTTGCTGCTGCACTACCAGATTGTTTGTGGAGGTTACAAGGCAGGGCAGGGGATGAAGTGCTTCCACAGACCTGTTGAAGTTGCTTCCCTCTGATCTTTAACAGGCGAGTTAAAGTTGTTTGTCTCTGGAAGCCCACTGCAAGATGGGAAGGGGCACTTGACTAAAATCAGTGTCGCCGTGATTCCTTTACTCCAGGGGATATTTTATCCTTTTCATTCCAGAGTACCTGTGGCTTCTCAACATTGAAAAGGGTTACGCAGGAGTTTCAGGACAGAAATCGGAAATGTTTCTGTTTTGGGAAATGGTCGCTGCTGATGACATCCTCAGTTTTACACAGTATAGTTATGCCAATGGGATTTCAGCCAGTGATTCATTCTTGCCATTCCTCTAATCTCTTTTAGGACCATCTGCAAACATTTTGACAGAATCCAGCTGAGCTGTTACAGGATGCCACCAGAACCACCACTTAGTTTGTTGGTTAGTGTGGTTCAAAGGATAGCTATATTACATATAGTAATAGCCCGGGCAAGATGTCTGTGGACTGTGGAGGTTCTCAGTCATCCAGGTGAGGTTATTTGGGAGATGAGTCATGGCAACTGGATCTATCCCACAAGAAAAAAGTCCGGTTGCCATGATCCGACTCCCAAATAGCTCAGCAAGTTCTGCCATGCACAGCACCCTCTCCCTAAAGCTTTGGCTGTGTGGTTTGGGACTGCTCAGTGAATAGGCATAATTCAAGAAGCCCTTTAGTGGAATCTTTTGCTGTTCTTTGCTCTGTGAAACATACAAGGCTTAAATGGAGACTCAGGTCAACAGGCGGAAACTGCAGAAACAGTGTTTATTTTTCAGCTAGTTCTGTTGGATGCTGAAAGCCAAAGTTCAAAAAGATAGCTTGCGTGTCTTGAGTGTGTTTTTGGATTCTGGGGACAATTGGTGGTCAGGCATGGACTTTTTGCTGCCTGCTGTATGTTATTATATACTGTATTTGCATCCTGGAAACTTATAAATGGAGTTTAGCTCCAAATGATTTAATACAGTGATTTTTCAAAAACTGGTGCATCAGATTTACAAAGGACATGGTGATGAAAACCGAGGTAAGAGGACAGGCCTCTTTCCTTGGCAGATTGTGACAAAAAAAAAAAAAAAACTGTCATTGCAAGAAAACCCTGAAGGCAAACCAACATGGATGTTCCAGGAACTTTTGAAAGGCTTTCTATATGCAATGCCTACACCACCATTCAGCAGTAGAACTGTTGATTTGCGGCATTTCTTGCTCTATTGTTTGCCTTTTGGAACTAAAAAGAAAAGTGGGAGGAAGGAGATCCAACCACAAAAGAATTTCTTAAAACCCAGACATCAAAACAGTAGTAGTCTCCTTTGAAATAGAAACAGAAGCAGGAATCTTTTTTAATCCTCCTTCTGCTCAAAGGAGTGCAGAAATATTGTGTTTTTGTTTTATATGATATGATACGATATTTGCTATTCAGACTGTATTGAACTGTAGAGTCAATTAAGTTGCCATAAATTGATTCTATCAGTTCGGCTGGAAGGCAGGTTTAGTTACAAAATCCAGTCCAACAAATTGTGCCAGCATCTGACTCCTTGTTCCTTTTGATTTTAAAGGCAACAAAGCAAAGAGTGGGCAAAGCTAAATCAGCCCAGTGAGAATAAAGCCCTTGGAAAGGCTCTGTGCTCTGTTTAGCAGCTCTGCTGAGATGGGTACATTTCCCCCTTCAGATGTACTCGGGCTTGGACTAAAACTGGAACAGGATTTTAAAGAGCAAGAGCAAAGAGCTCCGTTGAGCAAAGAGCTGCATAGTTTTCCTTTGTTGTCTGCTTTGCTGCAACTAATTAAAACAGAAAAGCCCTTTAATATTTAAGCACCATTAACTTGGCTAAATTATTAAATGTCAATTTGCATTACGTGCATAAAAGGATCAATAAATATAAAGGGAATGAAACAATGGAGATGGCCAGGGTGAGGGAGATGTCAGCTCCTCTTATTGGTGGGAGAAGGAATAGGTTCCTTTCCTGCCTGGCTATGGTTGCTTAATTATTGGCAGTTTTGGCACATTAGGAAAAAGAGAAGCGTGGGAGCTATACGGGCCTGTTCACATCGCAAGGCTTTGTAGGGTCTTTAAAAGGGATGCTGTGAAGATGAAAATTTATTTGGCTTGATATCCAGAGATGCTGTATAAAAATATTCTTCACCCCTCTGAAATTCTGTTCCTGTCTCTTTTTTTCCACATTTTGAACACATCTTGGCAGATGACACTCGGCTGGGGTATTTCACTTCGCCAGTTTCCCCCAGCTGCCAGATGCTGCTGGCTCCTTTGGCTTAACAGTACAGAAGCAGAAAGCATCAGGAACCCAGCAACAGTGTTTTGCTTGTTTCCTAATCTCGAAATCCACAGGTGCATCCCCCTCCCCCTCCCCATTTTACAATCTTGAGACGAACTCCAGATTAAACAGTCTTGCTTCTGATCAAGGTAGCAGCTGTTCATACGTCCCCACAGGTTTGCAAATTTAAGCATTTGGATAATTTTTTACTGTTTATCTGAGAGGATTTTCTCTTGTGTATTCTAGTTGTTCAGCGGATCTTTCCCCTTTAAAATCAAGGAGATGTAAAGTGTTTCGGTTTGGGTTGGATTGTATTCCATGTTTTTAATCCCATGTAGATTAGGAGGCCAACATGGGCATCAGGCTGTTGTATAGGTGCGTAGGACTTGGTGGGGAATTTCCACTTTCACTTGTTTCTATCAGTGTTTAATTAGTGTTCAAGGGATTGAATGTATTTCTTATTATTGCAATTTGCTGTTTTATAAGGCATGCTTCCAAATAGTAGTAAATAGACATGGGCACGACCAGAAAAAAATGATGTTTCGAGTTTTCGTTTGTCGGAACGGGTCCGTTTCGGGTCGTTTCCGTTTGTCATGAAATTTTTCAAAAATTTGTTGTTTCGTTTGTCGGTTGTCGTTTCCACCGTGATTTAGCGCGATTTGACTTCCCAGAGCATAGGGGTGTCAAACAATTAGGGCCGGCGCTAGGTGTTTTTGCGCCCTAGGCGGTGGGCAGGGGTGGGTGGGCGGCGGCCGCAGGTGGGTGGCGGTGTGGGCGGGCGGGCGGGCGAGTGGGCAGTTAGGATATCACTTAGGATAGAGGTTCTGTTCTTCTTGGCTTGCACCCCAAATGTGTGTGTGTGCAAGCAAATTGAAGTTGGGAAAATAGAAAATAAATGGTAGTATATAATATATTTTTAAAATAAATCCACACCTCCCACTCCCAGTCAAACCTCCCCCTTTATCCAATATCAGAAAAAAATCCTCACAAACTGCCAGACAAAGCTGCAGGGAATCAAAGAAATTATTTTCTAAATTCAATTCCCTGCCTGCCTGCCTAACTTAAATCCTAAAGCCTCCAGCCTCCCTCCAATCTCGATTCGAATAGCCAGAGCAGCCAACCACACAGCCCTTCACCCTCCACATCCAAGACCCAACTGCGACTTCTGGAAGGTGCCTCGGCTTTTTATGCCCTCTGGCACATCCAGAAGTGTCCGTCAAAACCTGGCCATGCCATTGGTGGAATGGTTCAAAAAAATTGCATGGTCCCATTCCGTGCCCAGCCCAAATGGGCAGGTCTAAAAAAATAAAAAATAAAATAAAATAAAATAAAATAAAATCAATGTGACGTTTTATTGCTATAAAAAACCCACTGCTGCTACTATTAAAATTCAGGCATTTAAAATAAATAAATTTCACATGTTTCTGTGGTGATTTGGTGTGTTTTTGACCACGATTTCAAAAGAAAAATTGTGGTCGCCATTTTGGATCCCCCCCACCGCATGGCATGTCGAGACGACGAGGATGACCCCCTCCCCCAGCCTGCTGCAAGCAGCCCAGGACGGGAGAAGGGGGGAAGGCTGGGGACCCCCCAGAAACCACCCCTCTGGTAGGTGGCAAAGCCTCGGGCAGGCATATTTTCGCCTGCTTTTTTGGCCGGGAGTCGGGGTTTTTAAAAAAACTTTTAAAAAAATTTCTGTGCTTCGCATTGCGCGATCGCCGTGATGCCACAAACGAAAATGAAAAACCCGACCAAATTTTTCTTTTTTCGGTTCGAGTTCGAGTTCTGACGGCTTAATTATCATTACCGTTTCCGTTATGTAACGGAAACAAAAAACGGAAACGGAAACGGAAATTTCACCGAGTCGTGCCCATGTCTAGTAGTAAAAGTCCTCGTTTTGATATCCCCCAGGTTCAGTGATTTTGGGTTGGTCACCCACACAGCTGGACCTGTAAAAGTCCAAAAACTACACACTTTTCTGTTCAGGCAAAGGGATCCCTACTTTTCAACAAGTCCTTGGTTAGAGTGAGATATGAATTGCTCTATAGTCTACATCTCTGTAATTAAATCACCTCTCTCATTCCACCCCCACCCTCCGAGTCTGCTCTATATCCGGGTGCCAGAATAATGCTGATCTTCCATGCATTATCCCCCTGGGATGTTTTGTTCCTCTGGGATAGTGAATCTAGGGGATTCCATATTGGTCTGTATTAGGAATGTGAAGGCCAAGTGTTGAATCCTGAACAGTTGGGTAGCTACCCATCCTAGTCACCTGGAGACACGCTGCTTTCACAAAGGTGGCACTTTGACTTCCCGGAACTGCTGGGATCCAGGTTGTGAAACACAGATACATACATTCACCCTCTCTTTTACCAGTCCTGGAAAGTGGGGAGAATCTGGATTATAGACATGGGCATCGGCATTCATATTAAAAGAGAGCTCTGCAACTCATCTGCTAAAATTTGTCACTCTAAAGAACAGAACATTGGTAGGATGCTCAGCATATATTTTAAAAGAGATTAAACAAAGTGTTCTAGCTCGTGTCTTTCAGGCAGTGGTTCAGTTTGATAACTGTAGTTTGGAGCCTTAATTATCCCATGGATATCTTTCTCTTTAGGTACTACCTTAAATTACTACCTTCTTCTTTTTCTTAGTGTTTGTCCCTCTTGGTGGTGGGGTCTGCTATTCTTGTTTTGGCCTTCCACTTGGCGTGGTCATGGACTAGGTCCAGGTGAACCGGGGACAACTTCATGTCATTCTCAAGCGTGTTTGTCCAGTGCTGTTTTGGACATTCCCTCAGTTGGGATCTACTGACTTCCAGGATGAGACCCTTTTTTCCAGAGTTTCCTCATCAGCACGCAGGACCAAACCAATGCCGTTGGGCTTCGCACATCTTGTCAGCGATAGGTGCAATGTCATATTTTGCTATGATGTCATCATTGTGCACACGATTCTTTTTGCGTGAGGCCAGAGGTCCATCACAGCATCTTTGTCTCCATGATACCAAGGTGACATTCAGTTTCTTCAGTTGCCAGCCAGCACATCGCACCATAGAGTGCAACAGGTTGTACAATGGTGCGATGGATCTGTGATTTTAAACGGTCACTGATCTTTTTGTCACACATGACGCTTGATGTTCTATGTTATTTTAGCCAGGCACTGTTGATCCTCGATATCACTTTGTAACTCAGACTCTCATCAGCTGTGATCATGGAACCACGATATTTGAACTTCTCAACAGTACCATTGATTTGGATCCTACCATGTTAATTTGGGTTGGTCAGATATTCCGTCTTCTTCACATTCAAGCGCAGGTCAAACCTTCAGGCGATCACTCCATACTTGGGCTTGGCACTCAAGATTTGTCTTACTCTCTGATGCAATCATAATGTCATCAGTGTAAAGGAGTGTCCAGGGCACTGGATTCTGCAGATCTTGAGTAGTACCTTACATTACTATACTTGCTTCAAAATGTGGTTGGCCAACATTGGTACATGTGGCAGCTCTCCTGCTTCTTTTGCTTTGAAGGATCTTCGGAGTTCGATCCCAACGATGTGCTCTTATGGCATCACCTGATGCAAGCAGCAAAAAATGGGCCATGGTACTTTCTGAATCTCCCCCACTGAGGGAAGAGAAAGATGTCTACACTGTGAAGGGAAAATTTAATCTCAGAATTCCTGCTTCAGCCCCCATGATGATATCTACATCCTGTACTTCCATGATCGGAGCTATAATATCAGAAGATATTAGAATGGAGACTAATTCACCATGTATGTGTATCACTGGTTTGAAATCTTCTACAATGACGCTTATCAAGCTTCTTCTACTCCCTCATGTGTTGGAAGTCCAGTGACAGGGAGAGAAGAAATGTGAATGTTCCTGTGGAATATGGGAGATCAGTCACAAGTTCAGCGAATGGAAGGGAAATTAGAATGTTTCAGTCTGCTAAGCCGAATGAGCCACCCTGGGTTCTTTGAGGGAGAAAGTTGAAATGGAAATACAGTGAACTATCATACAACAAACCATTTGTATAACATAAAATCTGCACAAAATAAACAATTCTGGAGATAGGGCAAATTTGCTTAACAGAATTGCCTATGGGTCCAATCCGCACAACATAAAAATGGTTGCGATGAGGGATTACTCTGTTTTCAGTGCATTCCTATGGGAAATTTGTATAAAGGAGAATTTGCTTAACATAATTTGATTTGGAACAAATTATTTCCTTTATAGCAGGTACCACTGTATTTTAAACACACAAATAAATGAGAAAGAGCAATGTGCTCCTTTTCCTTCCCAGAAATGGTGCTCCTTTCCTTTGTAGGAATGAAGGACAGGGTTCTTGTCAGCCAAAGTCTGGCAAGACTTGATGTCATTCTGATGTTGACAGATGGAATGGTCTTGTCAGAATAACAGTCTTCTTTGTGAACAAGAAGAGTACATAAACACAATCCACCCTAGACATGGATTCTGATCAGAAGCATCTGCTTTGAGCACACACAAACTCATGAAAGAAATGTTGCCATTTCATACTGCATTGAGCTATGCCTTGCTGCCAAAGTAATTTATAGCATGAGAACAGTGAAATATGTCTCTTCATTGACTCATCCTCACAAAGGATGAATTTGCAAGATATTTTGAGCAACATTCATCCCCAAAGCATGGAAATTACAGGCTATTTCTGTCTCTTTATTTCGGTTTAGCCTGCAGTAGGACTCTTGGAGTTATCAATGGCCATCTTTACACAACCCACTTTTCTTTGTCCCACATTTTTATTGTCCCTCTTCTTTTGTCAAAAATGCTCTGCTCTTTCTGTTTAGGATTGTGTATGAATTAAGACATTTTTGCTGCCAATTGTTATGACTGATTGCCAGTGGAGCTCTGACAGTGCAGTGCAAGTGACATCATTGGCAGGGGTAGGTTGATAGTAATCAAGCAACAACCCATTTTGGATTTCAGGTTGTGCAAAACCTGAGGGAAA
Source organism: Phrynocephalus versicolor (assembly GCA_023846285.1). Classification (NCBI taxonomy): domain Eukaryota; kingdom Metazoa; phylum Chordata; class Lepidosauria; order Squamata; family Agamidae; genus Phrynocephalus; species Phrynocephalus versicolor. The sequence continues at coordinate 27,227,689 of JAHTLZ010000275.1, forward strand.
ATGCTAGGAAGAAAAAGAAGATAACTTTGTCTCACTTCATGTCAGTCATGCATTCCACAAAATTGAAAAGGGATTTGTTCATTAGTGGTATTCTGCTGGTGCCGGTAACGTCACTCCTGTCACAATGGCAGAGTTGAGCAAAGGATATTGACATTTCATATATGTTTAACCCAGGGATGACCATCTGTTGGCTGTAGAGTAACCCCTGCATGTACAACCCTTAACCACTGGAAAGTCTGTATCATGTAGACTTCACATCCTGATATGAAGGTGAGAAACTTTAAAGTCACATTCTTTTGGAACACCATGCAGGTTAAAATGTGGGCCTTGAATTGCTTTTGGCTTGGCTGCCTAAATCTCCCGAGATGTGGTGCTGGTTGGAGCAGAAATAGCACTCAAGTTGCATACTGCACCTCGCCCTAACAACCAAGGACCTTTCTGTTTTGGAAATCGGAGGTCTCCCAAGAAGCCTTTGGATTGTCAAAGAAGCCTAAGGTCCACCCATCCATTGTCCCCCATGGAAAATGTACAATGACACCAGCACTTCACAGGTTGGACAGAAAGCCGCCAGACCACTTATTTATTTATTTATTTATTTATTGTATTTATATCCCGCTTATTATCAAAGATCTCTAAGCGGCTTACAAAGCCACAATTGGCACAGATAGTCACAATTGAACAAACAGACGATACACACAACAAACTAATATAGTTAAAAACCTGATAGTGTTCCTGATACTATCTAATAAAAATCTAATAAAAATATCATTCAGAGACATGGCGATGGCGGGGTAAAAAAAAAAAAAAACCTAGGAATCGCCGAAGGCCTCCCGGAAGAGGTAGGTTTTTAAAGCCTTCCGGAAGGCCAGCAGGGACTCTGCAGAGCGCACTTCAGGAGGGATGGAATTCCAAAGGCTAGGGGCCGCCACTGAGAATGCCCGGGCCCGAGTACTCGACTTCCGGGCTTCTCGGGGAGTGGCGACCCGCAGCAAGTGCGCTCGCGCCTGCCGAACGGGACGGGCCGAGGTGGATCGCTGAGCGATACGCTCTGTCAGGTAGTCCGGTCCCAAGCCATGGAGGGTTTTATAAACTAAGACCAAGACCTTGAATCTAATCCGGGCTGCAACGGGCAACCAGTGCAGGCGGGCCAGAACTGGCGTGATGTGATCATACCGACGCACGCCAGCCACCAGCCTGGCCGCCGCATTCTGTACCCGCTGCAGACGCCGGAGAAGAGTCAAGGGCAACCCCATGTAGAGGGCGTTACAGTAGTCCAGCCTCGAGATCACCAGTGCTTGGACCACTGTTCTCAGAGAGTTCGCGTCGAGGTACGGGCGGATCTGGGCGATCCGACGGAGATGGTAATAGGCGGACCTGGTCACCGACGCCACCTGGGATTCCATGGAAAGCGCCGGGTCCAGGAGCACGCCCAGATTCCGCACCCTCTCCGCGAGCTGGAGGGAAACTCCCCCCAGACAGGGGAGGGGGCCACCGTACCCCGACGGTGAGCTCCCAAAGAACATAACCTCTGTCTTCTCGGGGTTGAGCTTAAGCCTGTTCGCCCCGGTCCAGGTCAGTACGGCCTCCAGGCACCCATCGAGAACTTCAACAGCTTCCACAGCAGAGGTGGAAAAGGAGAGATAGAGCTGCGTGTCATCAGCGTACTGATGACAGCAGACTCCAAAACTCCTGATGACCCCCGCCAACGGCCTTACGTAGATGTTAAACAGCATGGGGGACAGAGACGACCCCTGTGGAACCCCACAAGGGAGAATCCAAGGGGCCGATAACTCCCCCCCATGCTGAACGTACTGCGGCCGGCCCTCCAGGAAGGAACGGAGCCATCTGCGAGCAGAGCCTCCGATCCCAACCTCAGAGAGCCGGTCCAGCAGGATACCGTGGTCGACGGTATCAAAGGCCGCTGACAGATCCAGGAGGACCAACAGGGTAGAGCAACCCCTGTCGGCCGCCCGGATAAGGTCATCTTGCAGGGCGACCAAAGCTGTTTCGGTACCCTGACGGGGCCTGAACCCGGACTGGCATGGGTCGAGGCACTGCCGATCCTCCAGGTATGACTGCAGCCGGACCGCCGCCACCCTCTCGATCACCTTGCCCATAAACGGGACGTTGGCGATTGGGCGATAGTTTGTTAAATCGTCAACCGCAAGGCCGGGTTTTTTCAAAATGGGCTTAACCACCGTCTCCTTCAGACGAGAGGGAAAAACCCCCTCGCTGAAGGAGGCGGTGGCGATGGCAGAAGCCCATTCGGCCATGGTCCCTCTGGCAGCTCTAATTAGCCAGGCAGGGCAAGGGTCGAAAGGGGTGGAGGCAGGCCGGCAATGCGCCATAGCCCTGGAGACCTCGACAGCGGAAACAGGCCCAAGCGCATCCAACCGAGGCGATGAAGGCGGACCAGCAACTGGTGATGGCGGGGCGGGACCACTGCAACCGGAGTCAAAGCCGGCACGGATGGCCTCTATTTTTGTTCGAAAAAAGGCTGCGAACTGCTCGCTACTGAAATCAGTAGGAGGAGGCCTGGCCAGACTAGGATTGCTGAGGTCACGAACCACCCGGAAAAGCTCCGCCTGGCGGTTCGAGGCCTCAGCAATTCTCAGGGAGGTAAAAGATGTTCTAGCCTCCCTTATCGCGATGGTGTAGCGACTAGACTGGGCATCAACGGCAGCCTTACTCAGCGCCGTCCGGGTTTTCCTCCAGCTGCGCTCTAGCCTCCTCCTCTCCTGCTTCATTGCCCTAAGCTCCCCGGTGAACCAAGGGGAAGGCCGGGCTCGGCAACGGAGGAGGCGCTTGGGGGCGATCCGGTCTATGGTGTGGGCAGCTGTTTCATGCCAAGTGTTAGCCACAACCTCGGCCGGAGCGCCAGTCAAACCACCAGGCAACCCCCCGAAGAGCTCACCGAACCGCTGAGGGTCCATGAGCCTCCGGGGGCGGGCCAAAACAGAGGCCCGAGGGTCCCCGCGGGGAGGGGCCGGAATCGCCAGGGAAAAAGAGAGCAGGTGGTGGTCTGTCCATGACACAGGCAGGGAAACAATGTTCCCCACCTCCAGACACGAGTCCCCCGACATGGAGGTAAAAACCAGATCCAGGGTATGACCAGACCTGTGGGTGGGGCATAAAACATGCTGGGACAGACCCATGGAAGCCATGGATTCCATGAACTCCAGGGCAGCACCGGAAAGTCCACCGCCGGCATGCACGTTGAAGTCACCCACCACCAAAAGGCGCGGGGACTTCAATAGGGCAGCGGCGATGAACTCCGTGAGCTCTGGGAGGGATTGTCCTGGGTTGCGGGGAGCTCGGTAACCCAGCACAATGCCAAATCTGTCCCGCTGACCCACCAACAGGTGAAGTACTTCCAACCCCTGGCTAACCAATGTCGAGGCCCTGCTGACATGATAAGAATCCCTGTACACGATCGCAGCCCCTCCCCCCTTTTGACCCCCCAACCTTCCCACTCCCTCTACCAAGTACCCGGGCGGACACAGGAGAGCAAGGGAAGCCCCACCCTCCGTGCCCACCCAGGTCTCGGTGATAAACGCCAGGTCGGAGTCGCCATCCGCGATGGAATCATGAATGATGGGGATTTTGTTATGCACCGACCTGGCGTTCAACAGGAGACAGGTAAGATTGGGGGCGCTGGTGGAGTGACTCCCGGATACGTGACAGGGAGCCGAGGGGTCAGAACGAGGGACAGGCACAAGTTGCCTGACCCGAGTTCTTCTAATCTGACGAACCCAACGGCTACAAGCGTACCGCCCACGGCCCGACACCGTTGGTATATGAGCCCCTGCGAACATGGAGGTAACGTTGGTCAATCAAAAAAAGAAGGGAAAAAAAAACAAAAAACTACAGCAACAAAACCCCACTAAACAAAATATACAATGCAAGCAAACAATAAAAATACAATACAAATAAGTAATATACAATACAGAGCAAATAATAAAATACAGTGCAGATAATTCAAAAGAAAAACAAAATAAGCAAATAACAGGAAAGCCTTAGGCTGGAGGGAGATGGTTAAAATTACAGGAGCAGGCTAACTGCCAAGGTAGAGATCAGATGCACCTGGGAATGGGGAGAGGGAGGACCATAGGTGGGAGGACTGATTAGCAGCAAGGTCACAAGTAAAGGGGCAGACAAAGATGTAATAATAGTGCTAGCCACCCCAGCTAATCTAAAAGTCAAGACCCCAACCGGTCTGCGGACCGCAGATGGAAGGAGGCGGCGGCGGCGATCATCCCGGCTGGCCCGCCGCAACGATGATGGACGGCGGTCTGCTTGCTCCCCACGCCGGCAGTGGCCTCCATTTCAGGGTCGCAGCTGTAGCAGTAGCAGTCAGCGGCGAACCCCTTACGGACAGCCATGGCGGCGGCAGGCCCGCCGTGATGGAAATTGGCGGACCGCAGGTGGAAGGAGGGAGCGGCAGCATTCTCCCCAGCTGGCCCGCAGCGGGGACGCCGAACGGCGGGCCGCATACGGCAGCAGCAGCAACAGGGGCCTCAAGGCAGGCCAGCCGAGAGACAGAAGGGACGGCAGGTCGCTGTCAACGCCGGAGGCGGCCGCGGTCGGCTCGGCTGGTAAGACACCGAGGGCTGAACGGGGGGAGGGACGCTCAAAACTGTTCGTCGGGGAGAGATCTTGAAACTCCCTAGGTGGTCTTCAGGCAAGCCCCTTCAATTCCCTCTCCATAGCCCTGGCCGTCAAAATTAACTTAAACAAAAATAAAAACGCAAGGCAGCATAATCAGGAACACAGAGTGCAGCCAACGTGAACAGCTGCTGCTGCCGCCCGCCATCTTCTAAAATCAGCAGTAATTCCTCTAGCCAGGCACAGTCCCAGGTGGAACAAGGGAGGGAGAGGTTTCTCTGTGGAGACTCCAGCCGGTCTTAAGAGCCCTTCTCTAGGAAGCAGGAGCTGGAGACTTCAAGGCACAGACC
>JAHTLZ010000275.1:27232653-27247602 GCA_023846285.1 Phrynocephalus versicolor
CCCAGGTGGAACAAGGGAGGGAGAGGTTTCTCTGTGGAGACTCCAGCCGGTCTTATGAGCCCTATGAGCAAGTTACTTGTGGAGTAACTTGCTTGTGCACTGATACTGGCCAGCTCTTAAAAAAAGCAAGTGGGTGCTGAATGATCAGGAGGTCCCCCTTCCATTGGGGAAATAGAGATAGCTCCTAAGCATCCTCTGTGTGTTGTCTTGAAGGACAAGTGATGACTTACATTGGGCTGGCTCAGAGCTTAGAAAAATTGCTTTGTTGGGGTTATAACCCTTAACCATCATTACCAGTGACCATGCTGGCTGAGGGTTCCTGGGAGCTTATGGACAACTTTTTTCAGCGACATTCTTGCTTTGGGATGACAGGTTGGGCTGCCCTTCTGCATTATCCTGTTCTTCATGATAGTCCTCCAATTCCTTTAGAGGGTATGCTCAGCTAGCTTTATGGGCTATGCACATCTCTGTATCGGAGGGAAGCAGGTTGTTCGTTGTCCATAGTGCACTCTTCAACTGCTTTGTTACACTAATGTGTCTTTACTCAGAAGTGAATGGGATTTAAGTTTCAAGTAAGTCTGTACAGGATTATTGGGGGGGGGGGGAATCTGATAAGATAGATTTCTTTCAGTTTTGTTGGCAAGGTTTTTGTTGGTTTATTTTCAAACCATGAATGTTTGCTTGTCCTACCAAGGACAGCGGCATGATACTCGCCACTCGGCTTTTTGTATCAGCTTCCAGCATAGAAAGCACAGATGCTTTCCAACAGCTTTTGATGTGAGAAAAATCTCAACTTTCCTGATTGATCAGAGGGTATCTTTGCAACAAATCCAGTTAACAGATGATTAAGTAATTGACAGGGTTTTTCCCCTTTCCCCTTTTATACATGTTAGGCATGTGTATTTGGGCTCTTCTTTTATGTCCTCTATGGAATGATTCAGCACTAAAACAACAGAGCTCCATGATGTCTCTAGATCTATAAAACCAAGATATCTTTGTGTGTGTGTGGTGGTGGTGAGGGGGGGGGCGCAACCTAGTAGCTGTAAAGAGTAAATGAAAGAAGGGAATTAAAGCAAATGGTGCTGACAGTGACCTTGGAAATTATCTGATTTTAATAACAGCCTGAAAAATGGTGACAAAGTGTATGAGATGAAGGCAATAAAATGTTTTGCTCCCAAAAGGTTATTAGCCACTAATGAATGATGCCAGTAAACCACCACTGGTATTTATAATTTAAGAGGCTGGCAGAAATTCAAATGTATATCTCAGACTATTTCTTTAAAAACCTGTAATAACATATCTTCAGCTAGAGTGCCATCAATAAAATCCTAGTAAAATAAATTTACAACATTTAAATGGTGCCAAACAATTAGAACATATTAAAACACTTGAGCACCATCAAACAATTAATATTAGAACAAAACAGACTGAGGAACTAACAAATACTGGAACAGCCATCAGCAGTCTTCATGTTTCCCATATTTCAAGGCTTGGCAACTGGTGATTCTTGAAATTTTGTTGGACTGTAGCTCTATTCATCAAGCTTAGACAACATAACGGTAGGGGTTATGGAGGTTATAGTCCTAACAACTGGAGGATTATGTTCATCTACGTTTTCTCTCTGTGATTCTTCTCGTCCTTCCCCTACTATTATTCCCTTAATATATAGATACTACATGAAGATACAGTAACTATGTAATATATTTATTTATCTTTGAAGTGTTTGTATCCAGTACCTTAGTATGAGCTAGTACCAGGAGTGGGAGGGTATCTCTTGAATTTTAATGTAGTTAGATTATTATCTCTCCATAACATTTGTAGAGTGATCTTCATGCTTTAAAAGGGAAAAAAATGACAAGCATGGGCAGCCAGTGTTAAAATATAAAGAAAGACTTGGATAGAAACACACATAAATCAACAAAAGTGACACTTTATTTCTTGTTATCTCTGATACTACAGATGAGGAACTGCAAAACATATGAGAAATAGAGAGAAAATAGGCATAAATTCAAATGTGACATGTACTGGGTGACGTTAGTATTCCTGTGATCTGTTAGTATTGTTTTGCTGCTACTTTTGCATTCTGTTCCATTTGTGTTTTTTTTTAAGAAGAATGTGTGCTGATAAAAGATTGATTTGGCATCAAATACAGACTGTATGGAGATCTCTGGTGTGATGGTGTACAGTGTAACTTTGGTGGATTTTGTTTCATACTCTGCTAGTTCATAGAGACTATTACTCAAGATATTGGGCTCAGGGACATTTTGAAGATGCTTATCAGCTCCTTCTACTCAAATAAACCTCCAAACAGAATTTTCCTAGCAATTTAACAAGGTTATTTATTTTATTTTATTTTATTTTATTTCTATACCACCCATCTTCCAACGGAACTCTGGGCGGTTTACAACAATGTTCAAAACAACAATACAATGCAAACAAAGAGAAAAGGCCAAGGCAGTAAGAGGGAAAACCCTCAGCAAGAGGTGTCGAAAAGGAGGGGGGAGACAAACAAACCCGAAAGATAAATTAAATTAAGTTAAAATGTTGTCAAATGCCTCCCTAAAAAGCATGGTTTTAAGTGCTTTTTTGAAGGCGGGCAGGGACTGTACAAGGTGCAGCTCACTGTGAGGGGCCCACCACAGAGAAGGCACGGTTGCGTGTGAGCGACTTCCACGCCTCCCTGGGTGTGGCCACTCGAAGTGAGCGCGCCTGCGACATTCTAGTGGGCCTGGCCTCAGCTGACCTTTGGGAGATACACTCGGGCACGTATTCAGGACCCAAGCCGTGAAGGGTTTTGTAAGCCAAAACCAGGACCTTGAATCTTATCCGGAGGGCCACAGGCAGCCAATGCAGGTCTGCCAGAACTGGGGTGATGTGATTGAATCTACGAGCACCCACCACAAGTATGGCCGCCACATTCTGCACTCGTTGAAGTCTCCGGATAAGGGTCAAGGGCAACCCCGTGTAGAGGGCACTGCAGTAATCGATCCTCGAGATCACGAGGGCCTGCACAACTGTCCTCAGGCAAGCCTCATCGAGGTACGGGTGGATCTGGGCGATCCTGCGGAGATGGAAGAAAGCGGTCTTCGAGATGGCCATCACCTGAGCTTCCAGGGAGAGGGCTGAGTCAAAGACCACACCCAGATTCCTGACCCTGTCCGTAGGCTGGAGGGAAACTCCCCCCCAGACTAGGGAGGGGGCCATTGTACCTAGAGGAGGGCGCCCCGAAGAACAGAACCTTGGTCTTCTCTGGGTTAAGTCTGAGCCTATTAGTCCTGGTCCATTCCATGACTGCCTCCAGGCACAGATCGAGGGAGCATACTGCCTCCACTGCAGAAGTTGAAAAGGAGAGATAGAGCCGTGTGTCATCAGCAAAAAGGTTCCAGTCTTGTCCAGAATCTATGCCATGTGGAGTTGTCAAATATTTGGACTTTAGAAGATCACCGTGACAATCTGAATCAAGGAGTCTTCTTTGACAGGACATTGAAATATCTAGAATGTGAAAGGTACACAAGGAAATGGAAATGACATGTGGTGAAACACATTTCGAATAAGAAACCCCATATTCATAAAATGCAACAAGCTGAAACTTGACAAGTACATACTGTATAGGCAAACTTAATATATAGAGCAGTCCAAAACAGCTGGACGTTCTTCAGAAAGTAATGTCCATTTTTATGAGGTGCCTGAAGCAAAGAGCTCAATTAATAAGGCACTATCAAGATGTCTTGGGGATTGGGGCCTGTCAGGTTTCAGTGTCTTCCAGCTGTTAATGCAAGGAGGGCCCAGAGTTGTAACTCAGACCAAGGAAAGCAAAATGCAACTACAGTGAGTAGCAGCTGAATGGCAGAAGAGATACAGGCAGGAACACAATCCAGGAGTATCTTCTTCAAGTGCCATGTCCTCATAGAACGTTGGCGATCAATAGCCTGAACTGGCTTTTATCTAAAGCTATTCTAAATAGAGCAGCTGTGCTCATTGTGGACCATTGGCTTAAGTTCTTAAGCCAGAATGTTAAATGCCCTGGGCCACACTTCCAGTCTATTTTTCCTTGAAGGATAACATGCAGCAGATGGTATTTCTTATTGCGCAACATGTGTCCAAAATATGGCAATTTTCTCCTCTTTATGTTAACGAGGATTTTAAACTTTTTATTCATGTGCTGCAATACAGTCACATTAGTGACTCTGGCTGTCAAAGGTACGTTCAGAATTCACTTGTACGTCCACATTTTGAATGCTTCCTGCTTCCTGCATAATGTGTCTGTAAGGGTCCAAGTTTCAATACCATGGATAAATACTGTATACTGATTACATAGGATCAAAGTATTCGAGTACGAAGTCTGATAGATAAGTCCCAGTTTGTCAAGACTTTTCTCATTTTCAGAAATATACGTACACTAAATAGTACTTGTATTTTCATACTGCTATAATTGTCATGGCTCAAACTCATAAATCCTGGGCTTTGTAGTTTAATGGAATATTTAGAATTCTGTTAAACGTTTAGTGCTCTCCTCTGAAATACAGCACCAGCATATTTGTAAGGTGAATGCTCTGGCTGTCCCTGGTGGCCTCTCCACCTCAGACCCATGTCCGCCTGGAGGATTTCCCAGAAGCCCCAATGTCAGGCTAGCTTGAGGGCACCAAAGGCAAAAGTGGGGGCCTAAATGGGAGTGTGGAGGTAGAAGAGCCACACCTGGAGTACAGAGATGGACGCAGGATGATGGTAACCAGTCTTAAAGGAGGAGGAGGAGGAGGAGGAGGTGGAGGATGCATAATTCAAAGGAGGTAGAGAACTATGCTGGGGCCTCCAAAGAACCTATTCACATATTCTTCACCCTTGGGAAAGACCAGTTGATGCTGCTACAGGAACCATGAACACCCATGTCCTTTACTGGAGAAGTGGACACATTCACCTGAATGGGTCCACTTCTCCAGTAAAGGACATGAGAATAAGTGCTGGTCATCATCTCAAATAGGCCTCCAAAATGATGCTGGCATCCACTGAACCCAACCCAATCCAGAAGTGGTGCTGACAGAGGAAGCAGTGTAATCAGCAGCTGTGACAGAGCCTCTGGGATTGTGATAAGCTACTGGCCCTCTCTAAAAGGGATTAGATGGCTGGGGTCTTTGTTGTGAACTTGACCCATTCATGAGCTAGAGCCTCTGGGACCCAAGAGAATGGCTGGGGGCTAGTGAAGTCAGCTGAGCACAGTGGACTGTCAAGATGGAACAGAAGGAGGAGTGTGACCAGCTCAACATTTTACCCTGTTCCCTTGTCCTAATAAAGAGAAGTTGGGAGTCTAGGGAGGCTTGGAATGAGGAAACCTCTATCTTGGGCAAGAGTGGCAGCTGTCACAGTTTTCTAACAGAAATTTTTAAATAACCCACTAAACTACAAAGCCCAGGATTCAGCTGCCACTCTGTAGTGTGAATATAGCCAGTGTAGGTTTCTGGGAGTTCAGAATCCAAAACCATCAGGTAAAGGCTGGAAGGGCCACACATGGTGAAACGAGATGTGAATGATGCAGGAAGTTGAGCTTCCAAGGTGGCAATGGAATAAGCAATCTGGTGAGATTGGAGTTCTGTGGAGCTGGGTAACAAATTTGAAGGTTGGCTGTGGGGGTATTTTGGGAGATGTGCTCCTGAACAGTAACTTTTCCAAGGATCCAGCTGTTCTGTCTGGCAGAAAGAAATTTGTTTCTTTGTGTCATTTAACTGAGTGGCTGATATTGCAGAATCAATGGTCTCAGCAATGCACTGGCAACACAGGGGCTGAATTTGCCTGATGACAGCCCCAGTGTGACACCCACGGAGCTCTTCCAAGCACATTAGTGGCTTCCGTTTCTTAGTATTTGGTGCTAAGAATTATTGCTGCAGTCTTAGCCTCCTCCTCTTGGCCTAGCCAGGGCCTCAGCTAGGGCAGGGGATGTGGCCAGGGGGATGTTATAGGTGCGTGTGTGTGTGTGTGTGTGCACGCACACACACAAAAATAACATTTGTAGCTTATACTATTGTACAATTCCACATTGCTGGGGAGGCACGGAATCCATGTTTGCCTCAGGTGACACAGGCCTCAGTTTTGGTTCTTGGCCTAGCAGCTCAAGAACAGCTATCTTGACCTGATGAAATGGAAACTCTGTAAATAGCAAACACCTGCACTCATCCTGAAAACTGGGCATAATGATGGCAAGCAGTAGAATTTGTCAGTACCAAAATGTAAGTAGCTGCACTCATTTACATGCTGCCTGATGACTCCCCTCTCAATGTTTGTGTTGTGGTGTTATCTATATTGATGTGCAGAGAATGGTCTTTCTCCATCCATTAATATGCTATCGATTCCCACCCTTTGTGATGAAGTTAATGGACACTGATTGTGTATGACTATTTCCATAATCAGCCCCAAGCTGGTGTGAAATTCCCATTGCAAATACTCAATCAATATTGTGCTTGGCTCTTTAGGCTGAAGAAGAAACCTGATTATTTGGGGTTTTTTGTTTTTAATATCTTGGTGCTGGTGCCAGTCTTCATCCTTGATAGGGTAATGAATGTCACCAATGGAATAATGAAAGAGACCTCTTTAGAGATGCCACCATCAACCTTTCCTGGAGAGAAATTAACTATGTCTGCTTAAGGCAGTTAGAAAAGTCACTCTGGAAACTGCATGCAGTGTATTTGTCAGCCAATTGCCCTTGGTGTCTCAGGTCACTGTGTTAATTATTGTAAAATCAAGATAGGAAATATCTGAAAACTAAAGCATGTGTGCATGGGAGCAAACTCATATGTGATGAATGAAATCTTCCCTCCCCTGACACACCCAGAAAATGTGGAAACAGATGGAGTGCATATAGATATTGCTACTGGTATTGAATAGGGAGTGAAAGTTAATTTTTGATGATAGTCATACGTTTTGTCATTTATTATGATACACACATTCACGTAGCTTCAAATCTCATGAAGCTGCCTGTGGTCCTTCTGTTGTGTCAAAGAAGAGGTACTGTAGCTGTCTTCAGGGAAGCAGCCATCCCATTTCAGTAAGGACTTCCCAGAGTGGCTAGAGGACCCAGTCAAAAGGTACCTTTTCTCCACCTCTCAGGGGAGAGGACATTTTCCCTCAGATATAGCCCTCCTACACTAATCTGGCACTAGCCTTCCAATATACTCTTTTGAGTTCGGTCTTTTAGCACGTGAAACCTGGCCTCTTTTTAATGCAAATCACATGCTCTCTCGGAGACTTACAGACTTGCTTGAGGTTTTCTTGCTATGATGCTGTGGACCCCAGATTTATGAACCTTGCCACATTTTCCATCTTTCTATGGCAATATCTAAACCAAGGAAAACAGTAGCAGCAGATTCATGTTCATATGGTACAGTACTTGTCACATGAAAGACGCGGATAAACCTGGTACAGAATCAGCTTCGTTTCTGTACTCTTGAGGAGGAGGTATGAGGTTTGTGGAATTTGGTTCCGGAATCTGTTTAAGGAGAGAAACATTCCCATGAGCCAACGTAAGCTTTCCAACAAATAACAGAACACTGTATAGCTACCAGATGATGATTTGCTACTGCTTTGCCATGAGATAAACAAGACATCTGAAAGCCGCTTAAAATAGCAATTCGGGGGTGGGGACCAGTGGATTTTAAAATTAAATGCCAAAGAACCCCAGGCTTTAGGATTTAATTCTTTCCTGGTGCCAGCTGCAAAGCTTGTGTGTCCTGGCTGCCTCTTACTTCAGATCAGGGGAGTTGGCAAGCTGACAGATGAGATCTTGAGGGCCTGAGCAGATGGTTCCTAGGCAGCCGGTATGGCACGTCCACCTTCATCTTCTCCAGGCTCGGTGGGCTTTCCTGTACTGCAGGATCCTGCTGGCATTCAAACTTGTGTGGCGCTGGCTTGTGAGGCTGTCGGTCGGCTTTGTCTCCTGACTCGTCTCTTTCACTGGCTGCCAGATTATAACGTGAATCTGGTCTCGTGCACAGCAATGGGTTTTCTCTTGAGGGGAAAGGAAGAAAGGAAGAAAGCAATCCTGCTAAGCTTGGTCTGTGTGATGTCTTACTTTGTTTGTCCCTGTTGGAAGTGACTTTGCTTGTTAATTTTTTAAAATAGATCATGGTTTTTGTTTTGTTTTTTGCTTTCTGGTTGTGGCGATTGTTTTTAATTCCTTTGATAATATTGGCATATTTTTTAAAATAGTGGAGAGATGTGGAGTAACGCTAGAGAAAATGAGCAGTTGTGCAGAACAGCTGGCTGTTCTGTGTCACCCCCTCCCATCCTGCCTTTCCATTAACTGAGTGAATAATAGACTTTCCCGTAGGGTACCAGATGGCACGGACAAGGCCAGGAGGATGAAAGGCAAGGTGGGGGGTGGCTCCATTTAGCCTGGACATGTCTGGTATATCTGAAGCATGGAAAAGCAACATCTTTGGACTATAAATCCCAGAATTTCTCTGTCAGGAGACAACTTGTGGTCCAGAATATGCAGAGTAACTTTCCCACGATGTCATAGCCTTTAAAATTGCCAGAGAAAATCCAAAGTTGTAGGTGCCAAGTGGTCAGAGTAGGATTGCCGGAGCGTGTGTTCAGGAAATGCCCTTGATTATTCCATATTTACAAGCTGTTGCTCAAACATCTTTGGGATTAGCATGAGAGCTTCCAGGAACAGTGCATCATTTCCATATAGAGCCAGGTCCTGACTCTGGGTAATTCACATAGGAAAGACCTACTGTGTCTAGCCTTGCATTTTGGTTTCTGACAGACATCTGCCAGATGTCTTGGAAAACTCCCAAGCAGAACAGGAGGGCAGCCACCAGCTTCTCCCCTCCCCCACAGCACCTGTAGCATTCAGAAACACATTTGTCAGTGTACGTCTTATTTTGCAAATTAAGTAATGTGAGTTTGGGGAGACACAAAGTGTCAATCTGCTTACCAAAACGGTGTCAGCTATGATGGCTGAGTATGGGAATGAGACATTTTTGTTTTCTAATTAAGTTTCTCTTCTCCCCCACACCCCTTTTTTCCCACTAGACTAAAGCATTTGCTTCTATATGGAGCAAAAGAACCTAAATTTTGCAAAAGCAACATCTGTTACTGCCTACTTCTGATGACAAGATGTTTTTGACACAGTCACTGACTTTTAGTTTAGCACTGTTCCATAGGGATGGAAAAACCTCTGCCTCTAAGAAGTGACTATAAGGTTGTCTGCAGGTTACTACATTGGCGTGCACACAGGATATAAGGTAGATGCAGCTGGGATGGAGGGAAGGAAATTATGGCTGGTGAGGAAGGATTATACGCTTGTTTCCATGAGCCATCTCTGTTAAGAACCTAAGAACAGCCTTGCTGGAACCAAGGGCATATCTAGGGGTGTGTGAAAGGGTGCATTTACCTCGGGCACAGCAGTCTGGGGGCACCTGGAGGGGGAAAGGGGGAGGAAGCCATGCGCCCTCCCGCCAGCAGTCCTCCTTTCCCCTGGCTAAAGCTTGCTGATGCAAACCCGACCCACACCATCCGCCTGTCCGCCCACGCGCATGCACACACGTGCCCACATTTCGCACCCGCAGACTTGAGCCCCCATTGATGGGTAGGTGCCATGCAGTGGAGGGGGAGGAGGGGTGCAAAAACACATTTTGTCCTCAGGCACTCCAAATCCTTGCTTTGCCTCTGGCTGGAACAGCCCACAGCCTGTCCAGTCAAACATTCTGTCTCAGACAGCGGCTCACTATAGGATTTGCTTCAGGTTATTCCTGAGCAGATGTCTTCACATGCTTAGGATTCCCTGCAAATGGCATTGAGAGATATCCTGCGTATCTCTCCAACCTGGAGGTTGTCCTTAGGCATCCATAATGATACACTTGTTCTCCATGAACTTGTCCAGTCCAGGGAGTTCCAGAGACCAGTGATCCTCTGAGTGAAAAAGTACTTTCTCTTATTTGTTTGAGATCTAGCACCCAAAAGTTTCATGGAGTGCCCCCTAGTTCCAGTGTTGTGCAATAGGGAGAACAGTTTTTCCTTATCTACCTTGTCCATACCATGTATGATTTTATAAACGTCAACCAGGTCACCTCTTAGGCGCCCTTGTTCAAGAGTGAAGAGGCCCAGTGTCAAGCCCCGTACACAGAGCACACACACAAGCAGAGTTCAGTTCTTTACCAAGATCTTTAGTGGAAAGCCAGGCAAGTTCAAGTCCTTTGCTAATAATCAAGTGCCAGATAAATAACAGAATTCAACTCCCAGCAATTACCAGTCCAAGTCAAAACCAGAATCACGGAAACCAGATGCCAAACCCAAGGGAACAGATCAAGCCGTTGTCCAGGAAGCCGGTCCGAAATCAGGAAACAGAGCCAAGGTCACAGACAGGAACGTGGTTGCAAGTTCAAATGACGTGTTGCTCCCACAGAGAGCTCAAGGTAAGCTTGCCAGCTTTATCCCAAAACATGGAACACACCCTTACTTCTGGAAAGGCTTCTGCTAGTACTCAGGGCTTCCCGACCTGATTCCCTGTCTAGCATCAAAGACCCTTTCCCTAGCTCTCCTGGTAGCATGTCTTTGCAGAATCCTGCTCATGGCCCTTCTAGGAGGAGGAGATATGTTTTCAGCTGAGTCATCAGACCCAGCTGCCTGCTGAGTTGAGCTGCAAGGCTCCTCCAGCAGCTCTTCACCATTTAACTCCTCACAGTCAGGTTGTGTGCCAGGCAGGGTCCTGGCACCCAGCTGTTGCAGCCTCAGATGATAAGGAAGGTGTTCCAGTCCCCTAATCATTCTGGTTGCCTTCCTCTGCACTTTTTCCATTTCCATAATATCATTCTGGAGGTATGGTGACCAGAATTGTACACAATACTCCACATGGGGCCTCACCATAAAGAGGTCTTGCATTGGAAAAGGAGCTTCTGAAGTTTTCTTATATGTGACTTGCTTCTAAAATGACTGTTTGTGCAGATTCATTCTCTGCTCCTATATGAATTTTTCCAAGGCTTTAAAGTGTTAGTGTCTTGGGGCCAGCTTCCTTGCAGTAGATGTTCATTGTGCAGTTAAATGCACAGAGACAGACATAAAAGCAAGCGTGAGCAAAATGCAACCCTTCCCCCCCCCCAAAAGTCTCTGAAAATATAGGAGGTTGTTCCCCAAGGACCCAAGAGCATTTCTGTAGCTATTGTGTGCGGTGCCATTCTCATGGGAGCCTTATGAACTGTTGTTTGTCTTCTGGTGACCTTTGTTCTAGTTCACTTGAGGTAGTCACAGTGGACACTGTTTCCAGCCACATAATAGACTTTAGTTTGCTTATTGCAGTACTTTGGGGTTTAGGTTTCATTATGGTGTCATGATATCAGTTTTCAGCTGTCTCTGTAGTAATGGGTGCCATTTTTCTCATGGAAACTAAGGCTTTTGTGCTTTTCAGTTTTATAAATTGGCCAAATAGTACCATTTTGAATTGCTAATGCTAACTAAACTATAAACAGCATTTTATGTTGCCAAAGCAGTGAAATAAGTTTACGTCCAATCTGAAAATACCTGTGTGGTTCAAAATCAGTGGATAGCTTTTTTATCCCACCCCCACCCCCAAATGGAGCTATAAAGCACAAAGAGTTGACACCCACAACAACTGACAGAGAGGGGGGTAGCATGGGTGGGTGGGTGGGTGGGTTCTCTCTGTTGGGGGGTTTCTTCCGTAGTATTGACAATTCCTTCCATACAGTACAATGTGCAATCAGCCTTAAAGGTCCTTATGAATCTTTGCTGTAGAGGCTGAGTTGGAGATACTGTACTTTGGCAAGTAGACTATGTTTACATCTTCATTGTTGAAGCCATGGGTTTCTAGTCGCCAGGAGCATATTATTTGTTGAAAAAATATTCAATGAAACTGTATTTACGTATTGGACAGTTTATTCATTTATTCAGGTAGTTCAAACCTGTGTAGTTCAACAGAGAAGTGTACTTGGCTGTGTCCAAAATAGGAGTACAGTAATACCTCGGTTGAAGAATGCCTCGGATAACAATTTTTTTGGATAACAAGTGGAAATTTCCAGGTATAGGGCTGCCTTGGATATCAAATGTTCCCTATGGGCTGCCTCAGATAGCAAATGATTGATAATGCCTTGCAAAAATGTGTACCCTGAATGCATTGCAGGATGCATATTTTATGGAGGAGTGGGAGGTGTTTTGGAGCCATTCTGGACATGTTTTGCTGAGGGATTTGGACTTTTCGAACTTGGTAAGATAGGTAGCTAGCTTTTATTAATCTTTGCACTGCTTTTCTTTGCATTTTGTCTGGAAGAGGCTGGGGTAATCTTGCTGATTTCATTTATCCGTGTTTGCAGTCTTTTTTCATTGCTCTGCAGGCAAAAATTGGCTGGATTTTTCTTCCTACTTATGTTTGTTTGTTTGCATTTTTCCCCCATTGCATTTTGGGTGGGAACAGACTGGGGTAGTCTTGCTGGTTTCTCTTGTCTGTGTTTGCATTGCACTGCAGGGGGATGTTCTGGAGGGTGTTCCAGCACTTCAAGCCTTTAAAGTACAGTGGTACCTCATATAACGTAGGGTTTGTATAACGTAAAATCCGTAGAACGTAAAAAATCCAGAGATAGGGAATCCTTTCAGAACAGTAAGAAACGTGCTTTTGTCACCCTTGCTCCACCCATCATCTCACGGCCGTCTGCTCCAACTCCCATGTCCCTAGCAGGCACTTCACGTTCTCTTCCTAAATCTTAACCAGCCCTCCAGGCGAAAACTGCCACAGAGCCGTCTCCGCCTTTTCTCTCTCTCTTTCTCCTCTCTCTCCTTCCCTCCCTCTCCTCCCCCACACACACCGGCTTTCTTTTCCTTCTTGCTTTAACCGCCCAGCCCTGTTGCGCAGCCACTCACCACACGCACGAGAAGCAGCCCCAGAAGCAGCCCAACAGCGCCAGCGAACGAGAAGCGGGGAATGAAAGGGAGAAGAGTGAAAGAGGAAGAAGGGGAGGGAAGTGCATGACGCACTGTGCATGCACGCGGCCACGCACACACGGACATGCAGGAGAGGAGGAGGGGCACCCTTCCTCCCAACAACAGCAGCAGCGGCGGTGGTGGCCAAGCTGGGCGACGTGCTGCAGTTGAACGCCGAGCACCGGCCACCACCACCACCTCCTGTTTATGCGGCCACCGCGACTCCTTGCCTCCTCCCTCCCTCCCAAGCATCACAGCTGGGACAACGTCATTATCCTTGGCTATGGACGGATTACTCCTTTTTCAATGCATTCCTTTGGGAAATTGCAATTTGTATAAAGGAAATTTTGTATAATGTAATTTCATTTGGAACGTATTAATTACGTTATACAAGGTACCACTGTACATTTTATAAAGAGGTCTGGAACCCCCTCCAGCCTTTTTGCCTTTTTTCGGACCTCCGGACCGGATTAATTGATTTCCCATCCATTTCCATGGGAAACCACGTTTTGGATAACAAATTTTTCGGATAACAAATTGCCTCTGGGAATGAATTAAATTTGTTATCAGAGGTACTACTGTAATTAACAAAATCCTGTAGGAGTAATAAACATATGTTTTATAAACATGTATAAAATATGTCCAATTCTTATCAGAACTGTAATAGAGCCAGGGTTGGTTCTACCATTGGATGAATTGCAGTGGCCATCACAGGCAACAGATTTTTGGTGCTATGGTGAATTGACTGTCTTAGAATACTAAGTACCTTAACTGGGTAATGGGAGGAAGCAGCATTTGCCACATTGCCTCTGGCAGTAGAATTTCTTGTCCAGGCCTAGTGGACGCAACGGGTTAAAGCTGCCAGTTTCTTCATGTCCTAATCTCAAAGTAATTTGGTCGTCTATTTCTGTAAACAGACAACTATACATGTGCAAACTACATGGCAGATGTTATGTCTAATTTGGCCTGAAGAGGCTTGGAGTTATTATTACTTCTTTTCAGAAACAAGCTGGAGGACAAAGTGTACCACAGTCTGTATTGAATAAAGAAAGCTGCCAGAAATCTTTAAAACCAAATCAGCTTGTTTACTGATCAGTGTCTCAATGTGACTGTAAGGAGATCTAATGTGCAAAGTAGTGATTTTTTTTAAAAGAGCAAACATTTTACTAAGGAGTTTAGTAACTAAGTGGCTCCCAGAGAATCTGAAAGGGCAAGAATTTTAAAACCAATCTACACACAACTTGGAAAAGAAGCAACAAGATTCCCCAAGTTCAATCTCACTAACAGAAAATGCAATCATAATAATGTGAGTGTCTCTTCAGAACAGGAAATTCCAAGCAAAAATTGTGACACCTGAGGGCTGTGTTGCTTGGATTAACCCTATAAATAGTTGAACTAACTGCATTAATGGGCGGAACCTCCATACATTATGATTAGCAACTGATGAATTAGGAGAAGCAGACGTTTACCCTGAAGCCAGCGGTGGAGTTTGCCAGAAGCCTTCTGTTGCTGGTTCTTGCTTTGTTACACAATATAAACCCAGTGTTTATTGTGATTATGTTAAGTGGAAGTTATCAACATTGTACTTGCCTTGGACTTTATAGTATAAAAGAAGACATGGGAGGGTTTAAAACCAGGAGCAATGTGATCAACAGGGTTTCTACCGATTGTCGGGCCTTCTCAGTGGCTGCCCCGGTGCTTTGGAGTAAATTACCAATGGGGATGCGGCTAGCAGAGTCACTGCCAGCTTTTAGGAGAGCCTTAAAAACTTGGCTCTTCAAGGAACATTTTGGTGATCACTGAATATGTGTTTGTTTGTTTGTCTGCCCAGTTGTTTTGTCCGCCTTTTTGCCTTGCCGGAGGTATTTATTGTTTATAATTGTTGGTTATGGTACTCTTAAATACTTTATATTCCCTCCCCCCCCCCCCATTTACCAGTTTCTTCACTGTCCAGAGTTCCCATTGGGAAAGTTAGTGCAGTCAATAAGTAAGTAAGTAAGTAAGTAAGTAAGTAAGTAAGTAAGTAAGTAA
>JAHTLZ010000275.1:27252199-27335080 GCA_023846285.1 Phrynocephalus versicolor
TCTCTCTCTCTCTCTCTCTCTCTCTCTCTCTCTCTCTCTCTCTCTCTGTGTGTGTGTGTGTGTGTGTGTGTGTGTGTGAGAACTGAACGGCTTGTTCCAAACCTCACCATAAAGGTCAAGTATATGTGAGGGCCAGGCATATTTGAGGGTGCTATAGCAGGATATCTGGACTGTAAAGCCTCTATTGCTGCTTATAGATTTATCAGCACATACGTGGTACCTTGTATAAAGAAATTAATTCGTTCAAAATGAAATTATGTTAAGCAAATTTTCCTTTATACAAATTTCCCATAGGAATGCATTGAAAACAGAGTAATCCCATTTTTATGTTCTACGGATTTGCCCCATAGGTGATTATGTTAAGCAAATTTCCCCTATCTCCGGAAGTTTTTATGTTGTACAGATTTTATGTTATACAGACTATTTGTTATATAAGGGTCCACTGTATTTGTAAGCAATGACTTCCTTTCAAGCACTTCTTGAGCTGGTTTGTTTAACAAAAGGATTGCTTCTGTGTTGCTTGTTATATTTCTGCTTATCTGGGCTACTGCAGTGTGGGACTGCCTTTGAAAACAGAATTGAACCAGCATGGGCCATCCTCTTGATTTTATGCCGGTACTTTTCAGTTTGCAGTGGCAGCCAGGCCATACCTAGGCTCAGTTCAAATCGAGGTCCAAACTGGACTGTCAAGTGGGAGATCTAAAGGGTTGGTTCTTTTTTGTACTTTGATCTTAGAATCTCCTTCAGAGGGTTGTCTTATAGTAGACCCACTCGAGTGATGAACTGCAGGTAGCTATGAGAGAAAGGGTCTTGTTTTG
Source organism: Phrynocephalus versicolor (assembly GCA_023846285.1). NCBI lineage: Eukaryota > Metazoa > Chordata > Lepidosauria > Squamata > Agamidae > Phrynocephalus > Phrynocephalus versicolor. The sequence goes on from JAHTLZ010000275.1 coordinate 27,253,018, forward strand.
CTGGTAGCACCCCTGGTGTGAAATGCTTTCCTCAGAGAAGCTGCCCTTTCATCTCCGTTTTCACCCAGAAGGTGTTTTTATTCTTCTTGGCAATTTAAGATTATTTTTTGCTTTGCAGTGTGATTTTGCTGCTGGGCAGTCTCTACAGTTGGTGTAAGATGATACTTCAAATATACGACAAATAGAGAAGGCATGGTTGGTTGTTAATAAAGATAGAAGCAACCTTCCATCTTTAATGCTTCAATCTCTTAAATAAATCAGCAGTCGTCTTCACTTAGGGCAACATGCACAACTATGGGCCATGCAAGTTCCATGCACTTATGCAAAACAAGGGCATTTTGTGCATAATTGTCATGTTGGCAGAAAACATAATCCTTGGTGGTGCAAGAACTCTTGTCATCCTTACCATCCTCACCAGCAGGAAGAAGAATGAAGCACTTCCTCATCCTGGCATGCAAGGAAAAGGCAAGAGAGGATTTAACATCCTTTTAAACTTTTAATATTTAACGTCCTGAGGACATTTGTAATGCATGGTATGACAATGAATCTAGCACACATTCCATGGCCAGCATTGAGACAAACCATTGGCAATGCAACCTCCACCTTTTTAGAGTTGCTTTCGCGCACTCTTGGCCAGGTTGAGTCAAGAGGAAGGATGTCAAGTGTATTTGTTCAGTTCTCATTCACATTGGTTTAGGCTAGCTCAAATCACTGAGGTTCCTTGATAAGGAATGTTCAAACCTTGCAAGAGGTTTTTCTCCTCAATGTTATCCACAGTTTACGTAAATTGTCTTTATGCAAATATAGGATTCTTTCCCTTTGAGCAGCCCCTGACACACACAACATTACAAAACAACTGCCTCATGCTTTTAATCCTTAGTAATTTGTGCAACAAAACAGTTGCAATCAATATTTTAATTTGAAAAAAAAAGTTTGCAAAAAACAAACTTCACCTTCTCAGAAGACAACTGCTTAGCAGTTCCTTGTCATCACATAAGAGGTAAAGGAAGGGAAAGACGTACAGTGGTACCCTGATTTATGACGCGCTCAACAACAGAGAATCCCGACTTATGAGTAGGCTCTGGTTGCCTCCCCCCCCCCAGCCACCTTACAAGCAAGATAGGGTTTCACCTGAGTAACAATGGTGGCTGGGGGGCGGGAAAAGGGGTCAGTCATTTCAAAGGTCTTTGAGCCACCGATCCAAGCGCTTGGGTCGGTGGCTCAAAGACCTTTGAAACATTGCACACTTTTTCCTTCATGGTGGGGGGGGGGGAGTCTTTGAGGCAGTGTCGGAAGCCGCCTCTGTTTAAAGAGACAGCTTCCTGAAGATCTTTGCAACAGCACCTGTTTTTTCCACTTGGATCCATGTTTTTCACCATTGTGGAGCCATGTGCTGATGGACCTATGATTTTTGGTGTGTAAATCTGTTGACAGAAATGGGGCCTATGATGGGATATTGATTTTGAGCTGATCCTGTAGAAAAATCAAGTGGATCCATGCATTGGATCCATGTTTTTGCACTGCTGTGGGGCCATGCACTGATGCCCCCTTGATTTTTGGTGTGCAGTCTGTGTGTAGAGATGGATAATAGGATGGGAGAGTGGTTAGGGGGTGATCCTGGATAAAAATCAGTTAGATCCTTGAGGATCCATGCCTTGAGTATCCATGTTTTTGCACCACTGTATAGCCATGCACTGGGGGACCCATGTTTATTAATGTGCAGGGTTTGGACGTTAATGAAATGTATGATTTGATGGTGATTTGGGAAGGATCTCATGCTAAAATCCATATGAAATCAAGAGAATCCCTTATTGGTTTCAAAGATCTGCCTTTTACCCAGACCAGGAAGGGTAGAAACCTTTGGACTTGCAGGACAGAGTTTTGAGAACAGTCAGGAGTGGGGGGAGGGCCAGGGCTCAAGCTTCATGCCGGGGAGAGGACTGCAGTCCCTCATTCCAGGAGCTCTCTCAGCCTGCTGCCTTCTCCTCCTTTTGCACTCCCACCAGGTCCCTGCAGCTGCTGGATGCGCCCCTCCTCTCCCCATCCCCTGTTGTACAACAGAATGGACAGTGTGCACCTGCCTCTGATGCCCTGGCACACTCGGCGTCCCCAGGAAGGCTTCCCTGCCTCCTGGAGCAGCCCCACCAAGGGATGTGGGATGCTTACAGGCAGCGGGGGGGGGGGCAGAGAGAGAGAGAGAGATTGAGATTGAGAGAGAGAGAGAAGGGGGGATGAAATAGCTGGGTCTTTCTACCTCTGCAGGGGAAGGGATACCATTGATTCCCTTTGAAGACCCCCAGCAGCCCAGCCCAGTCTTACCTAGCCTCTACATTCCTCCTGACGGGGTGCAATCATCATGCCCCCTGCAAAGCAGCCTGGGAGCGGCTTCATTGGGGCAGCAGTGCTGTGGCTTGAGGTGATGCCAAGGAAGACTTTGCTGAAGAAAGGGCACATGGCTTTCTCTTCCTGCTGTTCCCCACTCCAGGTGCCCCCAGATTGCTACCCACCCTGGGGCAAATGCACCCTTCCCCCCACGCACCCCAGATACGCCCCTGTTTGGATCACCCCTATAAAATGCAGATTGAAACCTAGAGTGGATTCACATCACTGCCAAAATTGAAGTGACCAGACACCACTGAGTCAGATGCTTTCAAAAGTTCAACTATCAACTTCCTCTTCTGATGACTGTTCATCTGTAATGTATTATTTTCCTTTCTGTCTATGTGCAATGTTATTTCTGGTCTTTAAAGACAGGAATCTAACAACTGAAAACCCGTAAAATTATATTACAATGGGATGTTTCTTAACATACAATTGAGATTTTTATGTTCAGGAATGTATAGAACACATTCACTGAAGAATAACCGAAGTGTGGTAAATGAAAGCTATTTAGGCATTGATATAATAGCGTGGGCTGATATTCAGGCTATAAACAAGGGGAATTCTGTACAATCAATAGGAGGAGATTAACACAACGATTGCCTCCTGCTACAATTCACTCCCCAAAAGGGAGCTAATCCTCTCACAATGGTCTATTTTTGCCTTGTATTGTAAATATACAACTTAAAACTACCCTAAAACACACAACATAAACTCCTTACATACATTAAAGACCTTTAGACCTTTAAACCTTTCATAATGAAATTCAAAAACACAGTTCTCTATAAGAAAAAAATAATTACAGTTCTTCCATTGGTGGCATTAAAAGGCCCAATATAGTAAATAATGATTGAAACTGTTTTATTTCCTCATTCAACTGCCAGATCAACTTTATTTTTTCCCCATTCTTGAACATCTATATTACTACTTCGTTGTCTTTATCCACCCACCCTTTTTGTGCTCTGGTGGTGCAAATCTGTTATGTCAAGTTCAGTTGTTTCTGACATATGGTGATCTATATAGTAGGACTATGAACGAATAACCTCCAAGAGCAGCTCTCATTAACAGCTTTGCTTTTTTATCTCATATTCCCCTTTCCTTTTCTACCTTCATCTTTTGCTAAACTCTTTTCTATTGAGTCTTGCTATGTCATGGTGTGTCCTAGGTATAATAGTATCATTTTAGTCATTTTAGCTTCCAGCCAGCAATTCAGGGTTCTTTGGCCATTCATTTTTCTTCCTAGCACTGCATGGTATCCATAATGGTCTACTCCAGCCTCCCATTTTGAACTGGTCCATTTATTTCCTATCAAATGTATTTATTTTCCAGCTTTCACATCTGCACATAGTAACTGGGAATACCATACTATAAATCGTTTTAGCTTTGATCTCCATCTATGTATCTTTTCCAGTGCTTTTATAGTTGACCTTCCAAGTCTTAGTGTACTTCAGATTTCTTGGTTGCAGTCTCCATTATGGTTGATAATTTGAACTAAGGAGTAGAAAATATTTAACCATTTCAGATTCATGGTCAACATTAAATTTATGGAATCCCTCTATAGTCATATTTTTCCTTCTCTTAACTTCCTCAGTAGTTGCTTCAACTCACTGTTGAAGCAGCTGCCAATTTTCACTCCTTCATATCAATCTAATCAAGCTTTCCCTAATGTTCTGCTGAACCAAGAGAGGGAAATGCACCATTAACCGACATGTTTGTTTAATGGAAGCCATGCTCTTTCTCAATACTCTCTCCTAACAGTGTTAACAGTAGAATCTTGTCCAAATATTTGTTTTTATTCATTTGTTTGTTTGTTTGAACTTTTATATCACCTGATTAGTGCATGGCAATCAAATGTTGTGGCATACCCATTTTTTTCAACAATCTACATTTCTTTTCAAAAATCTGTATGCCCCCCCCCCCCCCCCGATTTACATACTCAAAAGTGTTATTGTAATCTATAAAGTACAAACCAATTTACTTCTGAAATTCTTTGGAACATTCCCATAGCCAAGGTTAGAGATGTGAATGCCTGGGAAAAACCCTGTAAAATTGGGGGAAGTTTTTTCCCCTGAAGCCTTTTGGTTTTTTCTCCTGGAATAATTGAAAAAAGAAAAAATGATCATGGAATGTTTTATTTTAACATGATGAACAGAATATTTTAAGACAGGGTGTTCAAATATTTACCAAACCATTTCTAAAAAATATGCATAGTATCAGATTATTCTAATTTCTGTGCATTGAGAACAATCAAGTCCTAGGTTACAAAATGAACTCTCCAATGCAATAACAAAATCCATTTCTTCCTTTAGGAGGTGCTGCTATTGTCAAAAGAAAAAGAAAAAGGTTTCACTTCTGTTTTTGTATGTGGTTGGGTGTGTTTGGTTCAGTTCTGTCCTCTTCATTAGGTCTCAAAGCACTGGAAGAAAATACAGAGAAACAAAAATGATTCTGATTAAATTTCATGCCCATTCTTTGAAACTTAGTCCCACTTCCTTCTATACATTTCCCCTCAATTCAATTCTTCTACGAAAATGAGGTTTTTATTTTATTTTTATTCAAAATTGTGGAAAGGAACTATGAATTATTAATTTTGGATTTTTAAACATTGTTTTGTAGAAGTTTCTTTGTTCCACATAAACTAGTAAACAGTTCAGGAGATTGTTATACAATTTGTTACTTACAATTACAAATAAATTTTAAAAAGTAAATTATGTTTGTAATAATTGTTTGGATACGCTATATTTTAGTATACTAGTTGTGATAATTTTATGCCAAGTCAAACTGTCCATAGTCATATTTTATGTTCCTAAAGTAACAGAATGACTTTCAAGCTGTAAAGGGGTGTGAAGAGTGCTAATGTAGCATTTTTTTCAATTTTTCCAAAAATTAATGTTTTCCCCTGGGGGGAAAAAAACCCAGAAAAAACTGGGTTTTTTCCAAGCTTCAAAATTTCCGGAAATTTTACATCTCTGTATTTGCAATAAGATCTCTTAATGATTCTTAGTCTTCTGAAACCAACTTTGAAAAGCCATCATTTCTGCTTTCATACATGGTTAATGTCTCTATATTAGAAACCATTGAGCATCACTTTGCTTACATGAGAAACTAATGCAGTGATCTTAGAGTTTTACCAGTATCCAATCTATTCCTGGTAATTTATTTCTTCCAGCTGCTTTGACAACAGTTTTCACATTAAATTGAGTTCTCCCATATTTTGTTTTCAGTTAATATCATCTGTTTGATCTTGCCATTAGTCATATGCTTAGCAACTGTGTGTATAATCCATTCAGTTGCCTGAAGTGTGTATTTGCAGTGAACCAACTGTTGGCTACATAGAATGTTGGGAGTCAATCTCTGCTTCATTTTGCACTTCTAGGCCAAACCTTCCCAAGAAAGTAAATAGGCTTCTAGTTCTAGGGTGGGGAGCCTTTAGTGGTGAAAAGGTGCTGCCATGCAGCTTTCCAAAAGCCGGATTATGTGAGAAACTATTGCTATCCCACATGTTAAAGTGAAGTCACACCTCCACCATCTTTAATGTTTCCAGCCACATCCATCAGGGCGACATTAGGTTGTGTCGTCCCTTATTAACAAAGGATGCAAAGTGGGGAGGGGCTTTATTAAGACACTTTGCTCAAGAAGAGCTTTTGTCTTAAATGTTCTGGACTGTATATTGTCCCTCATTCATGTAAGCCACTTTGGGTCCTTTTCCAAGGAGAAAGGTGGAGTAAAAATATTCAAAATAAATAAAATAAATAAACAGCATATCCTCTCTAGTGAGGAAGGACATTTTATGGGCGATGCTTTGACCGAGCTTGTATGGCTTGAGGACTTCTAGTCTGGATCCAGCTTTGCTTTTTCCAGGTCTTTTCCAATCATGGCTTCCAGCTGTGTCCTTCACTTGTTTTTTATATTATTATTATGTACTGTTGAAATATTTTATTAACGGTATACCCACATACCCCTCTGGAGGTACCAGTGACCGAACTTCCAGCACAATTCCTATGATTTTTTTTCCCAAGGAACAATTCATTGATTGGTTTCAGTTTTGCTTTAGGCAAAATATCAGACTGGAAGGATTAACTGTAGTGTCAAAGTCATGGTACCTCTAATCTGCAGAAGTAGGTAGTATGTTATCCTCAAAGAACTTCCTGTTATGCTCTTTTAATTGATGGTGCTGCTGGGAGTAGGTGTCGGGAAGTACCATTTAATTACTTATTTGTCCTTCGTTACTTTCTCAAACCTTGAATTAATTAATTGAGAATATGAGCCTCTTGGGAGCAATCATAGCTGCATCTTAGGTAAAATGGCTTTCATCTGTCCTGAGTTCATGGGATGGTCTAGGGACATAATTAGGTGCCTACATTTTCACCCATGTTTTTCACATTTATTGTGTGCAACACGCAAAAGAGCAATAGGAAAGAAGGTGTATTTTGCAATTAGGCATCTGCACAATTAATGGGGCTTGTAAAAACAACCAGATGGCTTAAGCAAGTGAATCTAGCCACACACCACAAAAAGAAAAGAAAAAAGATTGAGAGGCCATTTCTGCATGAATAGCCCCTGTTTGGAGACTTCTTTAACCCACTATATGTACATGTGGTATTACTCATCAAACAGGCTAGGTGGTGTTTCACTAGATTACATAAAAGGCAAATTTGTGACGAGCCACTTAAAAGTAGCAGCACCATATGGTAAGTTGCCATAAACACATGGCCCTCCACATAAAATTTTCCATAAGATCTGGGCAGCAAGGTGTTGGGGGAATCCATGAAAGGGAATTATTTAAATATTGACTGAGAGGTTACTTAATGTATAAGTGTGGAAGAGAAGCATAAGATGCTCTGACAGAGATGTTGTGAAATCCTTCTGCTTCATGGCATCCTTTTGGGCTGGCTTGTTTTGCCTTGCAGTTTATTCCCACAAGCTCTAAATCTCCCTTTCTAGGTTTATATAAATGTTTCATCTGCCCAATATTGGTGTACTTAATCAACATTAATCCCGTGTCCTCCTGGGAAGGGCAGGCCTCCCATCTGCTGAGTTCCACCAGCAGAGCTTTACACTTTGTCTTGGGCATGTTTGCTTTTAAATGACAACGGAGGTTCATGTGAACAGAAGAGCAGGAGGTCTCTGCAGATGTTGATGGCTGGGGAAGGAGGGGCTGTGATGATGAGCTTGGGAGTGTTTGCTGTAAAGGCGCCCTAGTAAACATATTGACTCTGTTAATCCACCATTGTTTGAATAGCACTTGTGGAATAATCCTACCAATAAGTCACCAGTCAGCTGGAAAAGGAGACAAGAGGTGAGTGAGGAGTTCCTGTATAACAATTATTGGGGTGATTCATAGTGAATAGTTAGTTATTCACGCACATATGCTTCCACCTGTGAGCAAGTTAAGTTGTTGTTCAAGTGTTAATTCGTATCTTATTTCATTTATCATCATCTGATGTAAACTCAAGTTTGTAGCAATGAATCTGGTCTTCTGTTTCTGAAGAACCGACTGGTTTTTATACGCCAACGGCTTGGATGGCTTCCTTTCCTGTTGTACGAGTGTGACTTGCTTGGCACTGATCCAGAGACAGTAAGGATTATCCCGATATGCCTTTTAGTGGGAAATCCAGCCTAAATGTAAAGCCATTCTTTGTTCTAGTTTCAAAGCTTTACTCTCGTTTCCACATCAATCTGAACTATGTTGGCTTTTGTAAGCTGGCATGTAAATGAGAGAGGTGCAGGAGTGGTAAGGAAGGCGTGCTGTCAACAAGGCTTCAAGTGTTGAGCTGTTCAAAACTTCCAGTATGTGCTCCTGTATATTCAGCAATGGTTTGGGTACTGAATTAAGGTTTGGAGGATTTCTGTCCATCTGCTTCTTTTTTGTTAGAATATTTTCAGAAGGTGCCAAAGATTTCTAGCATTTAGGGGCTGAAATTATGTTGCCTAGCATAGTAAATTGGAGTATAGTAGGCCTCTTGAAGCCAATGGAACTGATGGAGGAGTTGACTCGCTAAAACCCCGTTGATTCAATGGACTCATTCTAGTTATGCCTAGAGATGCAAAATTTCTGGAAACTTTGGGTGGGTGGGGAATTCCCCTAATTTTTCGATCATAAGAACATGAGAACAGCCTTGCTGGAACAGGCCACAGCCCATCTACTCCAGCATTCTGTCTCACACAGTGGCTCACAATTTGCTTCAGGGCATTCCCAAGCAGATGGCTTCACCTGCTTATGATTCCCTGCAAATGGCATTGAGAGATATCCTACCTATCTCTCCAACCCGGAGGTTGTCCTTAGGCATCCATAATGATAGCCATTGATAACCTTGTTCTCCATGAACTTGTCCAATCCTTTCTTGAAGCTGTCAAGGCTGACAGCTGTCACCACTTCTTCTGGCAGGGAGTTCCAAAGACCAGTGATCCTCTGGGTGAAAAGGTACTTTCTCTTATATGTTTTAGATCTAGCACCCAAAAGTTTCATGGAGTGCCCCCCTCCCCAGTTCTAGTGTTGTACGAAAGGGAAAACTGTTTTTCCTTATCTACTTTGTCCACACCGTGTATGATTTTATAAACTCCGATCCGGTCCCCTCTTAGGCACCGTCGTTCAAGAGTGAAGAGGCACAGCCATTGTAGCCTCAGATGGTAAGGAAGGTGTTCCAATCCCCTAATCATTCTGATTGCCTTCCTCTGCACTTTTTCCATTTCCATAATACCGTTCTGTAGGTATGGTGACCAGAACTGTACACAATACTCCAGATGGGGCCTCACAATCGTTTTATAAAGAAGCAAATACTCTTACCCACAGAGTTTCTAATGGTGACTCCAAATCACCTAGATATTCCAGTTCATAGAATATTATCCCTTCTTTGCCCCTTCCTGTCCTTCCTCTACAGTTTATAGGCTGGGATAACTGTACCCCATTGGTTATCAGCCATCCACCAGATTTTAGTGATGCCAATAATATCAATATTTTTATCTATTGCTAAGTATTCCAGCTCCCCTCTTTTGTTCGAGAGGCTTCTGGAATTTGCATACAAACATTTATATATTATTTTCTGATGCAGTCTTTTAAGCCCAGTTGCATCATTAGACTGCCTCTTGTATCCTTCTGCCAGAGTGCTGGTGTCTATCTCCTGGCTCTGCTTGGTAATTTTTGCATCCTCCTCACTACTCAAGTAGACACTTTCCTGAACCGGATGCCACTCAGCTCCCGTCAGCTTTCCCCTTGTTATCAGTTTAAAAGCTGGTGTTGAGTGCCAGCAATCTGGTCCCATCGTGGTTCAAGTGCAACATGTCCCTCCTGAACAGGTTTGGCTTGTCCCAAAATGTTCTCCAGTTCCTGACAAATCTGAAACCCTCCTCCTGACACCATTGCCTCATCCACACATTAAGGTTTCTGAGCTCTGCCTGCTTGGTAGGTCCTGCATGAGGACTTCTGAAAATGCTACCTTGGAAGCCTGGGACTTCAAGCTTCCTTCTAACAACCTGAATTTGGCTTCCAGGACTGACCACTTTGCCTTCCCAACATCATTGGTACCAAGATGTACCATGACCAGTGGCTCCTGCCCAGTTCTCTCTAACTATCTAGATTTCTCATGATGTCTGCAACCTTTGCACCTGGTAGGCAAGTCACCATACGGTTATCATGCACATCACAAATCCATCCCTCTATATTTCTAATAATTGAATCACCTAGTACAAGGAGCCTCTTTTCTGCAGCCTATGCACCTGATCAACTATATTAAGGGAGTGGTCTTCAGTTTGTTCATGTTGTTTGTCTTCCTGTATCTCATCAAGTGTGACGTGGAAGAGATCCTCAGTTGGAACCAGTTGTTTCTCTGTGCATTCCTCTTGTGATGAGGGAAAGAGCCTGAAATTGATTCTGTAATTTCAGACTCTCAGAGTGATCCCTTGCCCTTCTACTTGTTTAAGTCACATTCCTCCATGCATCTACCTCCTGAGTTGGTGAAATTACTTCTTCCTCAGAATTGTGCCCTGTCTCTTCTTTGTCCAGGATAGTCTACTCTGCTCTGTCCAAAAAGTAGCTCAAGCTTGTTAATTTGTTGATGGTTCAATATGCGGGACTCTAGCTGCTAGACCTTCTCTTCTAGTAGTGCACCCAGCTTGCACTTGCTGCAAGTGTAGTTCTCTACGTGCTTTTGCAAGATGACAAACATGGCACAAGTGTTGCAGGTAACTACAGCTGCTCCTTCAGACTCCATTCCAGTGAGTGCAATATTCTGGGCCTCAGAAATTTATGCTTTTGGTAAAAAAATTACACTTTTTACACTTTTACTTCTTTCTATCTAGTAAGAATATTTTCTTTGTGTACTTGAAATCTAACGGTATGTGGGCCTCTAAAGAAGCTCGACTCGAACTGCAAGCACCCCAGAGTCTTACCAGTGCTGACTTGCTCCTGTTTGTTTAGCTTTCCTTAGCAGAGTTCTGCTTGGGAACACACCCAGAAGAAATCAGTATGATTGAATGGTCTTTTAAAAAAAATTGGGAGCAGTTATTTAAGGCTAAAACTCCACCCCCTTACTCAGTGTAAGCACAGGAAGTAATCCGAAGCTCCAACCCCTCAGATGTGTGCTCGCTCTGCAAGCCTCCTCTTTCTGCTGCTCTGCAAGAATAGATGCATTTTAGTCAGTGATTCAGTGGCTGATAACTCAAGCTGTAAAATCACTGACAGTTGCAAATATTCAGAAAATGAGTTTTGTTTTGCTTCATAATTCTTTACATTTATATCTCATCTTCCCCCTAAGGTGGCAATCCCACCTTTCTCTTATCCAGCCTCACAACAGGCAGGCAGGTCAGGTCATAGGTGTGTGTCTGGCCCAAAGTGAATTTCATTGCTGGAGGGAGATGTAACACCATGTTTCCTAAATTCTACTCCAGCATCTTAACTACTACACTAAGCTGCTTTGGAGGTCTGCCAGGAAGATGGTGATTAATTCAGCCTTGCCTTTTTGCTGGGAGACATGACAGTGTCAGTGCTGGAAGGGCCAAAGGCCAGAAGGAAGCAGCTCATCCCAGCACTGCTGTTTTGATTTCCTTCCCGGTCCTCAAACCAAATCCTCTGCAAGCTGTCCTGAACATTGGGCTGCAGCCAAAACCCGTGAAGACTGGCATTTCTTTTAGCCTGCCTTTGTCCACCAGAACCATGTCCTGTCTTTGCCTTTTGAGCTCAAGGGACTGACGATGACCACATTCACCAAGCAGCAGTTCAGTCCTTTCACTGATTATGGAGGAAAAGGAGTAGGGAGAAGCTAAGGACCTTTATGGTTTTCTGCAAGTATGTAACGGCTATGGGGTTTTAAATGGAGACCCATAGTTGTAACTTCAGGATGGACTTGTTTTTAATCCATTTTAATCAACTCTTTCTTTAAAAAAATAAACTGTGGCTCAAAACAATCTGATTGTTTAAAAATTTTACTTATACCCACTCTGCTTTAAGTATGCTTTGAACAGCACCGTACCACACTAAACACACCAAATCTCATCCGATTTCAGAAGCTGAGCATGGTCAGATTTAGTTAGTACTTGGATAGCAAGCTATCAGGTAGAATTGGAATTTCCCAGCTTGGGCTAGGAAACAGTCCCATCGTAAATCCTAGTGAATAGCTGCAAATAAGAATTCATAGTATGGGAAAAGATGGACCAAGTATCTGGATCAATAAAGGAGAATTTCTTATGTTTCCAAGGAGGTGCAGGAGAGGCAGACAGATCAGTCCTCATAGACACTGTGCCTGACTGAGGGTAAAAGCAGATAGCTATTCATATGTCTCTCGACAAGGGTATGAACAGCTGAGCATGGAGATGGCTAGAAAAAGAAGTGAGACTAAGGTAGGGGCATGCATACCTTTGCTTGGAAGTAGGTGTTGTGTCCCTATCTGTCCCTGTCATGCTGGCTTGAAAGGTAGGACACTGACATCGCCCAGCTGGTACATAGTAACAGGCTGTCCTATGTGTTCTGTTATTCCTTTAAAATCAACAGGTAACCTATGGCCATCACAACTGATGGTGTTACTGAATATACAAGGTAAAACCCACTAGCACCTTGTGCAGGTGTAAATCCCTGTTGCTTCCAACAGCTTGTATAATTTACGTTCTGTATCTGCCAGCAGGATCTTTGGAATTATTTAAATTGTGATAAGATTAGCAACATGCAAAAGTTGCACATGCTGTTGAAAATAATAGAGATTTACACCTGCACAAGCGGCTGACTAGAAAACCCATTAGTACCTTGTGCTCCTGGAAATCCTTGTTGTTTTCAGCAGCTTGTATAACTTAGCTCTGTGTTTGCCAACAGAATCCTTAGGATTATTTAAATTGTGGTAGGACTAGCAGCATGTATGCAACTCAGCCTGGTGTTCTGATTTCAGAAAATGCTACAACCTTTGCAGTATTTGATGATAAGGACAAAGTTCAGTTTGCTTAATCTGCAATCCTGTGCCCAGTTTACTTTGAATAAGCCCCACTGAACTTATTTATTGATTTTTGAATATTTTTATCCCGCCTTTCTCCTTGGAAAAGGACCCAAGGCGGTTTACAATAATGGGGGATAATATACAGCCCAGAACATTTAAGGCATCATACAGCATTCAAGTTTAAGAACGGGGAATTACAAGAGGCATCTTGCAGCAATTAAAGCTAAAAAGAGCACGTGAACAGCTAAAAGGGGGAAAAACATTATGAGGGATGGAAGCTTGATGGGATGTATCACTTCATCAACTGGATTTGGCTGTTGATAGCTGTTTGAATAGAGTGGCAAAATTTTGGTGCCCAAGACATTTTGAACTTCAGCTCCCAGAAATCCCAACCAACATGACCCAATGCTAAAGGACTGTGGGAGCTGTAGAACTATGGGAGAGGGGCAGCTAAAGAACAACACAAGAAAGACATCTTGGCATTGTTGTAGATCAAAAGCTGAATATGAGCCAGTCACAGTTGCCTATAAGGCACGTGGCTGCATGAGGCTGCAGTGCTGCACCCCCCCTTCCTCCCCTGTGCAGTGTCCCTCCTTCAGGTCAGCCACAGTGCACATTTCCAGCTGCTTTAGTTCCAGTCGCCATAGAACCACATGGGGGACAGAGTTGTGGAGGGGCCAGAGTTGCGTGCACAAGGGGCGGAGACCCACTCAGCCCCCCCCCTAAAAATTAGAGGGGGCGTATGACAACGGAACCAGTTACCTTGGGAAGTGGTGAACACTCCAACACTTGGGGCATCCAAGAGAAAATTGGGCATGCATTGGTCAGGTCTTGTTTGGCTTTAGTTCCATCCTTGAGCAGGGTGTGTGTGGACTTAATGGTCTCATCAGCCCCTTCCAACTCAGTTATCCTATTATTCTGTAAGGTATGGGTGTGCATTATGCACAACTTCAGTTTTCTAATTCTTCTCTCTGTGGATTCTCTCTCCCTCTCCATAGCTCCTGCTCAGGCACAGATCATCCATGCTGGGCAGGCCTGTGTTGTAAAGGAAGATAACATCAGTGAACGCGTGTACACTATTCGGGAAGGGGACACCCTTGTTCTGCAATGTGTGATTACAGGGCATCCACGGCCACAGGTAACCCTTCTACTCTTTTACTGGCCCTATTACTATCTACCCTCCCTGCACTTTTTAAGTATACCATTTAGCCAAATTCCAGGCATACACTTTGTCTGCCGGTAAATATGTTCCTGTGAGCATCCACTGTTGACATATGTCTGGCTTGCGAGAATAACTGATGTCTTGATTCATTGGAGTGCTTTGCTGAATTCATGCTGACACGGCTGGATACCATGGCACTGCATCCACAGAACAGTGGAAAACAAAACATAGATTGTTGGGCTATGCCAAAGCTATGAATCCAAAGCTTTCTGAAGCAGCAGTTACTTGACCAGGCTAAGTCTCATCATCACATTTCCCAATGTGGCCATCATACAGCTGCCAGCAGAGGCTGACTTTGAAGTGGGACTGACCTTTCCTGGAATCCCAAGGCACATGGGTGAGAGACAGTCGGAACACAGCAAATGATGCGTGCAGCCAAACTCCCCACTTAGGAACGGCATAGCTGAAAGCTGGGGGGTGGCTGACTAAATGCACTCTGGAGAGCATGGTACGATGCGAAGAGGGGCCTCCAGTGAATACGGTACATCAGGTGCAGGGAAGCACTTCTTCCCTCCTCTTCTACTCATATTCTCTTTCATGGCCTTTCTAGCCACAGAAGGGGAGGGACCGTGGCTGACAAGCTGTTCTTCTGGGTGGTGGGCTTGCAGGTAATGAAATGTTTTCAAGGGGAGAGAGGACATTGCAAACGTAAGGCAACAATCTATCCTAAAGCGTTCAAACTGGGGGAGCAATTCAGTCAGCATAAATACATCTCCTTGCTCGTAGCACAGTACATTAATACTGAGCGACCATAGCATGATAGAGATGGCTGCCTCAAGGATAGCGAAACATTCATCAAGTGTTGGGCAGCACCGCTGTGTATGCCCTGACACATCCAGCTGATCTCCTTCCCTAGCATAATGGCCTCCCCCCACAATAAGTAACAAATAAAATAGATTTGTTCACTAGTTTTGAAGTTTCATTCAGTGGCTCCGGTATCTGAAATGTCCTTTATTTCATGCATCAAGTTGGCTTGGGTTTCAAGATAGCTCCTAGATTCTCACTTTTCTTTAAAAAATGCCACCCTACACATTCTCCTTACAAGTAGACATGTTCTAAAAGATGGCTACTGTGAATTTGCTGTCAACATATTTTGTGTAGATTGTGTCCAAGGGAGCATATATAGAATTACTTAATGAGTGGTTTCTGCTTCATAACCAAGATGATAAAAGCACAGTAACATGGTAGTACGCTGTGCTTAGAAAGCCATTCCAAAAAGCTGTGCTGCTATTAATGTCTGCAACTATATATTTCCCTAATTATTTAGCCTGAGGCTTCTGTTTTCATAATTTTTCAAAATTTAAAAGAGGAAATTTGAAAAAAAAAAGGCAAAGCAAAGGGGGGAAAAAACAAAGCGTTTTGCTTATTTACTGCCTCATTGTGCTTAATGCGCTCTGGTTGGTTTATAGCAGGGGTCCTCAAACTATGGCCCACAGGCTGGATCTGCCCCCCCCAGGTCCTGAATCCTGCCTGCCAGCAATTGCAGACCCCCCCCCCCAAGAGGGTGTTGAGTCTTCCTGTTTTGTAACTTCCTTCCATCTCCTCAGGTGCAGCTTCATCCCATTGAGTGTAGACAATCAGTGGGTGGCTGGGTGGCTGGCGGGGTGTGGGGGTGTCCAGAGGCATGGGAGGAGGGCTCATGGATTCTGGGCAGTGTAGTTGCCCCAAAGGAACTCCTCCAAGCCCAGCATACTTCTCTGCAGATCGAGTCAGGGGCAGGGAGGGCTTCTCGTTGTACCTCATGCCCTGGCGTGCTTTGGTGGAGGGGCAGGTGAGCCCACGAGTGGCAAAGGAGGGAGGGAGGGAGGCCTCCAGGCCAACCGAGGACCACAGTGGCCCCTAGTCTCCGGCCTTCCGCTCACTCTTTTTGTCCCCAATTGGTGACAGATGGGCCTGAAGTGCCACAGCTTGGCTTGGACAGTGAATGGGCAGCGGGTGGCTTTGGGCAGGCCTTCCTGCCTCCCCTCCCTCCTTTCCAACCCTCGCTCCCTCCCTCCCAGCACACCATACCGGGCTGGGCCAGGAGAGGAGGCAGCTTTCCCTCTGTGGTGCAGCGAGGGCACGATGGCCAGGGCACACGGCCGGATCTGCGCACCGTGGCGCCAGATTCACCACCCCTGCTGCTCATCCTGAGCAGCTGCCCAGGAGGCAAGGAGGAGCCCCGGTTTGCTTGGCCACTGCCTCCTTCCCGTAGCAAGGAAGGACAGCCACTCCAGCCACCGCCGCTGCCACCGCTTGCCCCAATCCTTCCCCCAGTTCCCTTGCCTCCCACCACCACCACCGCTTGCCCCAACCTTCCCCCTGTTCCCTCGCCCCCTCCACCACTGCCACCGCTTGCCCCAACCCTCCCCCCATTCCCTCCTTTTATTATTACTCCTGCTGCCGCTAGGCCCGCAACAGTTCTGAGGGACAGTGAAATGGCCCCTTGCTTAAAAAGTTTGAGGATTCCTAGTTTACAGTTTTAAAAGGCAGGCTACTCATCCCCTCCAGTGATCTGGGTACTCACTTTACCAACCTCAGAAGAATCGAAGGCTGAGTCGACCACGAACCAGCTACCTGGGATTGAACTCAGGGTCATGAGCACAGTTTTGGCTGCAGTACAGCACTTTAACCACTGTGCCAAGAGGCAAATATAAATTCCTCCCCTAGTCCTTCACATCACCCCATCACATCATGTCTGACTATCATATGCTACTAAGTTTGTGAATGAGGCCATAAAAAAGTGTGTATTTTAATATATCTTTTAAACAGGTCATGTTCAGATCATGCTAACGCCATAAATAAGATCCATAAATAATCTTGAGCAATGAAGGTAAATTTTCACTGCAGTGAACAAGGCTTATTATATTCGACCAAATCCTGTTGCTTAGTGTTATAAATGACATGACAGTAAGCCTCTTGAATTAACAGAGTCAACTTTTCCACATATTCAATTAATTCAAATGGGCCTACTCTAACTGTGACTTATTATGCCAAATTAAGTAACCATTAGAGTAGTCCTTCTTGAATCACTGAAACCTATGGAGTGGTTGACTTGCCAAACCCCAATGATTCAGTGGCCTGCTCTAGTGCAACTTATTATGCTAAGCAACAGGATTTGGGCTGAAAGTGAATTGTCTAGAAAACAAAAATAATTGTAAATAATTATCTTTCTTTTGTTCAACTCAGTAGGGGAGTGGATTTGTCCATGAGCTGTTATCTCCCAGCTAGAGCAGAGACAATGGGGAATATTTATGTTCTGGGCACATGTAAAACATGGAGCATGAGAAATGCGCATACAGACGAAGTACTTGTGCAGATGCATGGAGCATAGTTATGTCCATGTGATAGCTGGGAGACGTTGGGCCTGCTTGACCCCATCTGCTCCCTTTGCCACATACTGGTGGAAGGGGATGGAAAGGGAGATGCATTCGGGGGATGCAATGGGCCAACCAACCCCTGCGAACCCTAGGAGGATGAAAGAAGAGAGGGTTTTTTTCCCCTGTTGGAAGGGACTAATCTTTGATAGTGTGTGAAGACTCCATGGTTCCCGGTCCAGAAATTCCATAAGGTTACTGAGGGCCCTTGAACTACTTAAAGGAGCCTCATGGCGCAGTGGTTAAATGTCTGTACTGCAGGTTAAACTGCTCACGACCTGGGGTTCAGTCCCAGGTAGCCGACTCATGGTTGACTCAGCCTTCCATCCTTCCGAGGTCGGTAAAATGAGTACCCAGCTTGCTGGGGGTGGGGTGGGGTGGGGGGCAATGTGTAGCCTGCATGCTTTAATTAAAATTGTAAACTGTCCAGAGACTACTTGAAGTGGTATGGAGCGGTATATAAGCAGAACACTTTTTTTTTTTTTTGCTTTTTTAAAATTGATAGAGGAACCACCCTGGGAGAGAGAGATGAATGTGCCTGCCTGGCACTTCAGCAAGCTGTCACACATACCTGATCCCACTAAGTCATAATAGGATTGAACTGAGAGGTCTCTTCTGAAATTGATGCAGGAACATTGGAGTTGTCCTGCTCCATTTTCTTCCCCAGCACTTGTTAAGCAGTTTTAAAAGGTATATGTGTTGAGATGAATTGGCAAGAATCATGAATAGCCAGCAGAGGTGGGCAACAATCCAGTTTCTCTCATCCTCCGCCTTTGTGACCATCCCCCCACCTTTTCCAAAGCTTTGCCTTTTCTATTTAACACCCTCCCTTCTGTCCTCTCAGTTAGTCATTAAGGTTCCACAGTGTGGTCAAACTAAATAAATGAGGCTGAAATGAAGAAAGCGGAAGAAAGATTAAAGAACTGACTGAAGCACCCATGCAAACAGAAGGCACTTTTTAGAGGCTTTGGGCTCTAATGAGAGGACAGCGGCTAGCTAAATCCCTCATGGGCAGCTATTAGTTGAGAAACAGTGAACAGGAGGAAGGCAGTGATGGGGCTGTGGGCCCTACCGTTTCATTTGTTGCGTTCAGTGGTAGCTAGGATATAGGGCTACAGGTCAGAATATGATTTTTTAAAATAATGGCAGCCAAATATTTTCCAGTACTGTGTATTGAAGGAACGCATATGCTTCATAGGATTTGTCCAGCTCTTACAAATGTTTTCCTTGAATTCTGGTTCATCATTTGCAAAAAAGAAGTAACTATGATCTGCCTCTTATGCCAGAAAACAGTAGATGATAAGTAAAGTCTGGCCAAATGACCCCAATTGGACTTTCCTATTCCCCATTGAGTTTATATCATAAATTTGGGGTCATATGACTCACACCTATAATGGAATCCCAGAACCTTCACTGGGACCAGGTTGATTTCTAGCCCCACAGGCTCTCCCCTGCTATAAACCCTCCTCAGAAGATCTATGCAGGAGCCTTGAGACTGTCAAAAACCCCAGTGAGTTTGAATAGCTGACTTCCCCAGCCTTACTCTTTGCTGTGTAATGTAAAGACTTTCCAGAAATAGTACTAAGGCACCTTCTGGATAATTAAAAGCATTTATTGAGACCATTGGAGGTTACACAAAATATTGCTCCTATCTAAAAATAACAAAACTGATTTCTAAGCTAACTTTCACAACACAAGGCCTGAGGCAAAAGTCCCTCTATATATTTCTAACCTACATCTTTGAGGTGGAACCTTGTCTTCAGGTGAAGAAATCTCTCTCTCTCTCTCTCTCTCTCTCTCTCTCTCTCTCTCAGCTCAGACTGTCCCTTGGCATGGGAAAATTCGGTCACATGTTATTCATAATCCAATCAGGTTTCTCTTGTTTCCTCACTGAGCTCTGCTGGTATCTTCATGGTAGCTCACTCTGACACAGACACTGAGATAAGAGCAAAACTATAAGACTAACTGCACTTAATATTGAACGTTTACATTAGGGCCTAACAAGTAGGCTTGACTACTTCTAATCCTGTTACAATGGCCATTGTCAAATCTTTTACCCTACAAGTGTGCTAACTGTGAACCAATTTCTCTCTCAGCCAAGATGCATCTACTTTTGTTGTTGCAGAACTTTTTGAAAATATGTTGCTTTGCTGCATGGCTGAGCAACCTTATCCCAACTTATTTTTAACTACCGTCACCATGCAAGAGCTCTTAAAAAATTTTTTTAAAGAATCAGCTGCATTTGTGTCAGTGTGTTGGTTAACTTCTGTCAGTCAGTCTCAACAAAAAGCTGCAGGTACTTATGAACCCTTAGGAAGGAAGGAAGGAAGGAAGGAAGGAAGAGGTTGCAATGCCGAAGATGAATAATCATTCAGCACCAGATGATTTGGTAACCCAAAAACACATTGGGATGCACACCCTGTAATAAATACCACATGACCCTAAAAAGCATGACAGGAATGTGATTAAAGGTCACGTAGCCAGACTTATGTGTCTCGTTCCAGATACATCCCTATCTTCCAGTGTCACCACCTGTATGTATCTGATACATTACTAAATAGAATTTATGTCCCCGCTGTTCCCTGTTCTACAGCGCCAACAGTTCTGGGCTTTGAAATACATACTGTTTCCACAATAAATCAAGTGAATTAGCAGCCTGATTCTATACATGCTGATTCTCATTAAAGTCTTTCTGTGTTCACTGGAATTCTCCCCTCCATGAGAATGTCAAGGTTCACAGCCTCATAGGAAAAACTGAAAATTTATGCCACCAATTTTTGTTCAGTTTTAGGATAAAGAATTTGTATTGGTAAAAAGCAAAGCAAAGAGTTCTGCTTATATATTACCCCATAGTGCTTCAGGCACTCTCTGGACAGTTTACAATTGAATTATGCAGGCTGCACATCCCCCCCCCCCCCGTGCCCCATTGAACTGGGTACTCATTTTACTCATCTCAGAAGGATAGAAGGCTGAATCAACCATGAGCCTGCTATATGAGATTGAACCCCAGGTCATGAGCATAGTTCTAACTGCAGTACAGGCATTTAACCACTGTGCCACAAGGTTAACAACGAATGGTATAAATATGTTGGAGGCCTTTCCCAAATTTATAATTGATTGTCTTATTATGCAATAGAACCACTTATCTCCAGAAACATTGGGTTGTGCTAGGATTATGACTCAATGTGGAATTTTGGAGAGTTAGGAGTAAAATTTGTTAAGGGAGCTGTGTCACCCAGGTTTGAGTAGATATTTTAAAGGGCAGCTTCAGCCTACCTTGTTATCATTTTATCTTGAGGTCTCAATATTTTACTTTTACATGTCTGAGATTAACAGAAAACAGAGGAAATAATTAGAAATCTTAAATTCAATTACTGTACTTCATTTGTACAGTGATCAACTTTTAAAACCCATATTCTGAAAACATGTACTGATTTTATAAATGATGGATTCTTTAAGAGTGTGTGATATACAGTATATACACATTGTATGTTTTGGGACTTATCAATCTTGCATGGCACCATGTGTTTGAGATATTGGCTGGGCCTAGATTTCTAGTTGTCAGCTTGTGTACGTGGCATGTTGTGCTACTCTAGATAGTAACAACAATGTGCCATCAGATCAATTCTGATTTACAGCAACCCTTTACAGGATTTTCCAAGTAGAGAATACACAGAAGTGGTTTACTATTCCCTTCTTCTGTGGCCACCCTGAGACTTTAGCTTGCCCAAGGCCACATAGACTGGCACGACTCACTGAAGGCACAGTGGGGAATCAAACTCACAAATGGGCCTACTATAGTTGCAGTTTAGGGCATGATCAAACCGTTGCAAAAGTCTGTGCTTGATTACACCTGCAGGGGTCATTTTAACAGGAGCAATCTCCCTTAATCGATTCTTCCATTTGACAGGGAGTAACTCCAGGCCAACTCCCCAAAGTAGACGCCCCATAGTTCAACCAAAAAGCTTGAGCACAGATCACGGCAGGGTTGGAATGAATTCCCTATGTATCATGTGGTCATTGAGAAATAGGCCACACTAGACCACTTCCCAAGTGCACAACTTGAATCCTTATTATGTAAAAGTAAGTTACAACTAGAGCAGTCCCCTTTGAGTTATGGTATAGAGAAACTGACTTGCTAAATCCCTGCTGATTCAGGGACCTATGCTAGTGTGGCTTGCTATGCTAAGCAACTAGATTTCAGCCAGTGAGTACTAACTGGATTTTTAAAAAGTATTTGATGTGATTATTAGTAAAGATGGTCATGGAACACCACAGAGTGCTTCATGTGGAATCTGTAGTGTGGCATCTTCACCTCCCCCACAGCTGAGATGCCCACTCACCCTTGTCGGAACAGTTCCAGGGTATTCTTACACTGGC
This sequence comes from Phrynocephalus versicolor, assembly GCA_023846285.1. Taxonomy (NCBI): domain Eukaryota; kingdom Metazoa; phylum Chordata; class Lepidosauria; order Squamata; family Agamidae; genus Phrynocephalus; species Phrynocephalus versicolor. The sequence continues at coordinate 27,274,773 of JAHTLZ010000275.1, forward strand.
AGCTCACCAGTCAGAGAAGGAGCTTGGGCTGCCCTTCCCCACCTCCTCGGGAAGCTGGCCAGTTGTTGGCTTTGTGGAAATTCTCCCCGTCCCACCACCTCTCCAAGCTGGCTGGCTGCCAGGGCATGAAGTTTCATAGCGCTTTGTGCCCATCTCTAACTATAAGTAGTACTAACAGCAAGTTTCCTCTCTGGTATTTCAGTCCTCATCTCTGCAACCACTTGACTGCCAGCTCCAAAGAAAGGGAAATGATGGTGTTTATAGTCTGCAGAACCATTTTCCCTGCCCTACACCCTTTCCATATTTAGTGATCTGTTTCCACCCTTCCCTCTACATTTTCTCCTTCTCTGCGTTATTGACATTTTTTCTTAGTAACTGTAGAGGATACTCACTATTTATTTATTTATTTAGTTAGTTAGTTAGTTAGTTAGTTAGTTAGTTAAAACAGGCAAATATTACGCAAATCCTTGTTCTCTTTTCCTTGAATAAATTTCATCTCTTTTGGTAATGTGAAGGTAGCTACCACAGTCTGCGGCTATCTTGTCAAATATCCTTGGGGTCTCTAAAAATACTGTTTATTGATGGTGAGGTGAGAATGGGTAAAAGTCTCAACATAAATCTATTTCAGTTATTTCAAAAAAACAAACAGGGTTGTCCCAGAGTCTGCAAGAAGCTGAAATGTACATGGATAATAATTTATTACCTCAGACCATGCCCCGGTTCTCAATTTGTCTGCACTGTCTAGCTCTGGTTGGTTTCTCTTTTTTCTCTTCGTCTTTTCCATTCCTTTCTTCAAGGTGAGGTGGACCAAAACTGCTGGCAGCGCTTCAGATAAATTCCAAGAGACCTCGGTGTTTAACGAAACCCTTCGGATTGAGAAGATCCAGAGGCTGCAAGGAGGTCGTTACTATTGTAAAGCAGAGAACGGAGTTGGGGTCCCTGCCATCAGGTCCATTCGAGTAGACGTCCAGTGTAAGTGCAAAGCGTTCTGCTGTTTTGCTGGGCACGGGTATCTAAAGTTGTGTTATTATGTACCATTAAGTTGCATCCAGTGACCCTAGTGATGTTTCCAAGACGAAATGCTGCATCAACCTAGAATCATCGTCCTTGTGAGGCAGAGGGGCAAATATGGTTATTGCTGTTGTTATGCTTGCTTTCCTCAAAGTGTGAATCTTCCAGTTCCTAGGCAAATAAATCAGGAATGGCTATAGGGAAAAAATCAAGAATTATTAACTTACTGTTGCGTAGTATGGGACATGGCTCAAACATTTTCCTACTTCCTCAGGCAGCAAAATGTCATAGGTTGATTCTGCTTTAGCTGTACACCCAAGACGCTGGCATTATGTCCTCCTTCCCCCTTCCTTGACATACAGCAAAGTAAATATTCACTTTCACTTACTGCTGATAGTAATTTTTTGTGACTTCTAGCCAGATAGACTCACAAGGTTCAATATGTAGTGTCATCCAGAACATATAGTATCGTGCAAGCCATATAGGTAAACATATTTCAATACAGTTGTCTGGGGAAAGGACTCTAGTAACTCAGTACACACACACACACACACACACACACACACACACACAAATATATATGTATATATATATATTTGTGTGTGTGTTTGTGTTACTTTGGATTAAGATCAAATCATCCGAGGAGACCAAAATGCAAGTGTACACAGCATCTTGCTGTTAAAAATCCTGAGCCCAAAGTCAGGACGCTTCAAAAGAAAGAAAAAGTGAGGTTGCTTGTAGACCAACCTCTACATCTGTTCCAAGTTTGCAGAACACTATCAGGTCATGTGTGGCCATTTAACCAGCCAGATCCATTTTCAAAGCACCCCATAAATCTCTAAAAGATACATCTGGGCGGCCTGCTATCCTGTTTTAGTGCCAGGAAGGCAGGCGTGCCAGGGATCTCAGAAGCTGCTGTCACTCACATGAAATCCCCAGATATCGGCATTAATCATGAAAGCGGTTGCTTGGAGCCTTTCCATGTTGGGAGGACGGGGAAAGGAAGCCAGATGGAAGGAAGGGGCATTTAAAAGTTATGTTGATATTGAAACAACCCACATGGTTGTATCCATTGGCATGCTGTCAACCATGGGCTGAATTAATCTGAGATGTAGCCACATTTTTTTTGTAATGGCAGGCACGTAGCTGTCTAGTATTGGGTAGGTGTGAAGTACTTGAAACACTCAGAAGCAGTATGGAAATATTTGCCATCATCATGTGCAGAGGTTTGATACTACTGAATTAGTTTGCCTGTTGAAGGTATGGCTGGGGCCTAGCTAAAGAGGAAAGGCATAAAGAATTAGGGATGCAATATCTGGAGAAACATGGAGACTCCCTGAGTCTTCTGGCATCTCCCAACAGTCCATTTGGAAAAAGGAAAAAAGAGGGGGCATTTTCTGAGTCTAGGTAAAATGTGGAATAAAGATACGGTTTTGGTTGAGAGACTTCTGCTCAAGTCCCAAAACATTTATTTTGAGTGTCTTGTGGAGTAAGGTGTGGGATATGGGAGCCAGGTGTGCTGGAGATAATAAGAGCATTGACCTGGGGAAATAGATGGACTTATTTTATGGAATTGTAGACATGGCTTTTATCCTCCATGATGGGGGATACTTGGCTCAGTATTACCAGGAGTAAGAAGGATGTTGGAATTGTTGTAGATTACAAGCTTGACAGAAAAATCCTCTTCTGTGTCATTTCCATATCTTGAGCATGTTTGCTTATAATTCGTTTAACCCAGGCATGTCCAAACTTCGTCTCTCCTGATGTTTTGGACCACAACTCCCAGAATTCCAAGCCTGTATTACCAATGACAAAGGACTGTGGGAGTTGTGGTCCAAAACATCTGAAGGGTTGAAGTTTGGGCATGCCTGGTTTAACCTATTTCAATGCTCAAGACTAACCAAAGAACCCACATATCAGAGAAAGGCGCATTCCTTTGAAAATAGCGATAGCTGCAATTTTCCTTCCTGGGCAAAAATGCATAGACAGCTGCAATGCCACAAACAAAAGAACCTTGATGGGACTATTCTGACCTAGAGCTCCAAAAATATAGAGAAGTATCAAATTCAGAAAGATAAGAGCTCAGAAACAACTCTTGGTCACAATAGAAGATGTATTCTCTAAGAAAAAACTCCCATAGTCAAATTGGTGCCAGTCTCAATCCAAGGGCACATCTTAGACTTCACAAGCGTTGGTGTGTATAAATTGGTGGTAGCTCTTCCGACAAATGTCTTGTAAGACCAAAAAGCTCATAGGAAGAAAAAGGCATGCTTCGTATGACAAAAAATTCCTTATGGGATGCTTCGCAAGACGAAAAACGGTTATACATGTACATAGGAAAAACAACCCGGTTATTTTTGTCTTTATTCTAGCCTCTGGGATGGATTAATCCATTTCCAATGCATTCCTATGGGAAACCGTGTTCTGGAAAACAACATTTTCTTAAAATGAAGCGAATCATAGCCTCGGGAACAGATTGACCCATTCTCAGTGCATTCCTACGGGAAAACATGTTTCATAAGACAAAGCATTCTTGAAACAAATTGACACGTAGAACGAATTAAATTCATTCAAAGAGGTACTGCTGTATGCATGTAACCACAAAAGGGACACAATGTAACTGGTACCAAAGGTGCCAGAGAATAACAGAACCCATCTGTTCTTACCAATTCATGCTGATTCTTGCTGTTAGATGAATCATGCAACATTATAAACAATATATCTGCGGATATCTGGCTCTCCAGGCTGCCTTATCTATTTTTGGCTTCTCCAGTCTTGCAAGAATCTTCCTTTCCTTCTTTCTTTTTCTTTTTCTTTTCTTTTTCTTTTCTTTTCTTTTCTTTTCTTTTTTTGCTGTTTTCCTCAAATAAACCTTTTTCCATCAATTATTTGTCTTCATTGGTGTTGCCAACTTGCTATATTTCTGCGACAGGACTTTGCCAGAGGAACAAAGAATCTATTTAAATTTGTTGGTTTTTTAAAATCATTTTTACAACAAGCTGAACATGAGCCAACAGTGCAATGTGGCTGCAAAAAAAGACAAATGCTGTTCTAGTCTGCAATAACAGAACTATAATCTGCAAATCCTGTGAGATACTAGTTCCCCTGGATACCATACAGAACTGGTTAGGACTCATCTAGAGGACTGTGTCCAGTTCTGGATACCACAGTTCAAGGATGCCAAAAAACTGTAGAACATTTAGAGCAGTGGTTCTCAACCTGTGGGTCCCCAGATGTTCCTGAACGACAACTCCCAGAAGCCCCTACCAGCACAGCGAGTGGTAGAGGCTTCTGGGAGTTGTAGTCCAGGAACATCTGGGGACCCACAGGTTGAGAACCACTGATTTAGAGGAAGGCAACAAGGAGGATCTGTGGACGGAAACTGATCCCTATGAGGAAAGACTGAAAGAACAGAACATGCTTATCCTGGAGAAAAGAAGATTGGGGGCAGGGGGTTAGGCATTATCACACTTTTCAAATACTTGAAAGATAGTTGTACAGAGGAGGGGAAGGATCTTTTCTCAATCAACTCAGAGTGCAGGACACGTAATAATGGGCTGAAGTGATAGCAAGCCAGATTTAGGCTGAATATCAGGAAAACCCTCTTAACTGTTAGAGAAGGACAACAATGGAACCTATTACCTTGGGAGGTGGTGTGCTAGAAGCAATCAAGAGAAAATTGGACAACCATCTGTCAGGTCGGCTTTGATTTGAGCAGAGGGTTGGGCTCGGTGGTTTTATAAGCCTCTTTCAAATCTATTATTCTATGATCCGATAGCCCAAACTTCTACTCTTGCAGGAAATCTACAGCTAAAAGATTTCTCACAGAATGTGCTCCTGCCTGTCTTCAAAACTCCAAATGAAGGAGATTCTTCCCTTTTCTAAGAGGTTTGTCCGGCCATCACACATCCTTCACCATCCGGAAGTCTTACTAATTTTTAGCCATAATCTTCTCTCTTGAGATTTCAACTCATTGGTTGGATCTTCCCTCTCTGGCACAGTAAAAAACAAGTTTTCTCTATCTTCTACCTGGCAACCATTCAAATACTTGCAGGTGGCTGTCATTGCATCTCCAGGAGAAATACATCCAGGTCCCTTAATTGTTTCTCAGAAGATTTGGTTTCCAGACCCTTCAACATCTTTGACATTCCCTCTCTGGACACTTTCCGGCTTGTAAATATCTTTCTTAAATTGCCGTGGTGAGCAGGGGGCATTGTGCACCCCAGGTGAATTCTGACTGGATCAGAACAGAGTGACATTATTATTACTTCACTTTTCTAGATGGTATATTGTCATGTTGATCCAGTTGATTCATTATATTAGTGCCCCCTGCTTTCTTGCGCCATAGATCCAGCAATATTAGTTTTGTGAAAGTCTGCCATCAGTATACCAAAGACACAAATCTAGATAAAACTGAGCGTTAGGACCCACTTATTATTGATGCTTTTAATCCCAGGAGCTATGCTTTCTTGTGCCACTTTGACAGAGTAACGCTTTTGTCCAGGTACTCCTAAGGGAGGATGGTCAGCAATGATTAGTATCACATATGGGAGACAGACAGATGGTGAGGATTCTTCATAATGTAGTAAAAACAAGAGCTCTCCTCATGGTGGAGCACCAAGAAGAGATTGGTGGGTAAATTGCTTTGTTGTAGCTGCCTCCTCTTTCCAAAAATAGTGTGAAAATCAGGTTGTGGATAACCAGGATTCAGGTGAATTCTATTGTAGCTCAGTTTATCTGTCAGCTCTAAAGTTTAGTAATGCACTTGCTTAGTCACTGATTTGATTTTTTAAAGAAATACCTCCTACCTTAAAGGCAATGGACAGTGGCCCTGAGCTCCACTAAGAAGGAAATGCAGCAAAGAGAAAAATGGAGAGGCCGCTCTGACAGAGAAATAGTGATGAGCCCAACGGGAGGCATATTTTCTCACTCGAACAGTTAATGTGATAACAAGGCCCTGAAAATAAATAAATAACTGAAAGTTTAGTCACTACGCAAAGGTCTCATTCTCCCATTAATATAAACGAGTGTCTCTCTGCACATACTAGTAAATGTGTCATTCTGAGCCGTAACAATTCAGGGGGATGTAATCATCCTTTCAAATGAGCCGGCCACTCCTGTCTCAGGTCACTGCAGGTTCTCACAAAACACAATTTATAGAAGGAAGAAAAGGTCCTGGCACTTAGAAAGAATATAGAAAGGTGATGAGATAAAGGAGTAGGGCATAAACGGAATGGAGTTGTGGAGTGAGTGTTACCATATATCTGCAACCTCTCCTGCTGATGAAATTCTAAATCTGCCTTAGATCTGTCTGTGTATCTCTCTTTGTTTTGCTCTCTCCCTTTTTCTCTGTCAACGCCTAGCTTACAACTCTGTCCATATGTCCCAATTACAGACCTGGTGTTGGCAGGTCCGAATCTCAGCCTCCATTACAAATGCTGTCTCTTCAAAACAAGTGCCTCATTAAAATATGTAGATAGTCTGGACCAGGCACATGACTCAAGGGAGTCTGCTTTGAGCAGAAAGTAATCTCTCTTCTTGAAACCAGATTTTTAGCCTTGTGTTTTGTCGAAATCAATACTTGACATTCTAGAGGCATCCAAAAGCTTGGTGGAGGAGAATCCGAGGGGTCAGAATGGCAGGCTTTTGTCTTTGTGGGTTCTGCAAATGAGCAGACGCAAGCAGCATTCACTAAATGTGATTTTTCACTTTAAAGACAAGGGATTGGTTTTAGTCCTTGACATTGTCAGTGTGGATTTGTAATCCACTTTAGTGGCTATCTTCCACCCTACACTTAAAAATATGGAAGCAGAGGTGTATGAAACACATTGACAAGTTTCATTCGTCTAATTTAACCTTCTCTATTCTTATTAGGGGAATACTGAACAGATCTGGGAGCATTGATGCATGGTGTAAATGATATTGTACTGCCTAGTTTTATTTCATAGTTTATTTATTTCATGAGCAATATAGTTCAGAATGTTACTCTATGTAAGAACCTAAGAAAGATAGGATATTGTTGCAACCGAATAAGGCCTGTCCACCCTGGTGTCGTCTACACTAGTTGACCATTGCTTTTTTTGGTTTCAAGCAGAAATCTCTCAACACTGCTTGGATTTACCAAGAACTTAACCCAACAGCAGAGCATATGGAATGCAGAGCATGGAATCTACCATTAAGCAATAATCTTTACTATATGGAGAAAATTAGCACAGCAAGGAGAAAGGCTCTTGCTTAAACTTCTTTCTGAAGGGCAAGATTTTTGCAGGCAGGAATATTTGAAACAGGTAAACAAAGGTGGGCAGGTTTGAATTATGTGATACCTCATCTGCCATTAGAGTTGTTAATTGATCAGGCAGGGCTCTTGTGCTAAGTGTAGGCCAATTTCTCACTGGAACATAAATAGTGAACCACTAGGAACCTATTAGCAGAAAGGAAGAAGATACCAGCTCTCTGGAGAGAAAAGACAGTCATCAAAGGGAAGATAAAAGTAGTATTTTCCATTAAGGGAAGCCACAGAAATGCATTGAGGCAGGGAAGAAATGAATCTTCAGGTACCTAAAGGTGGTGCGGAGGGGGTGGGGATTCAATGAGACTTAATGATGTTGCAGCTAAGGACTTGCAAGGCAACACTAGTGCACCCCACTGGGTGGGAAAGGGTAGGACTAGGAATATACTCAGCAGCCTGGGCCAGAGGAGTGGGAATGTTTTTGGCGCCAGGGCCTTATTGCTTTGCTTTCCAAGTGCCAGGGCCTACATGCTAGCAGAGGGCAGACGACCTCCTACTTCCTTGCACATGCTCCCACCCCTACCCCATTGAACCACACACTACATTGCACATACCCATCCAAACACAGAGGCACACGATTTGCATTCACCCAGGACATCACGTGCAGGAACAAGAGCAATACCGTTGTCAGAAGAAGCTACATTTGAAAGCCTGACTGTTGAGGGTAGGTGATGCTCTCATTGGGGAGCCCCCCCCCCCCAATCCTTGGATGATCAGAAAGCATGAGCAGTCGTCACTGTCAAGGGTGGCTTTTAAAGACCCTCCCTCTTCCCTTGTAATCAAAGATAAAGGACACACTGTCTGAATTCTGTCAGCTGGCACAAAAGGCAGGCATGGTTAGGATGGGATAATGACTTTAAAATAATGCACCTCCAATTTTATTTCACCATCCAGCTTGCCAGGAGGCAGCAGAACACACAAGTGTCTCAAGCAACTGGCGTACCATATTTCGCTAGGGCAGAGAGGGAAGTAATTGATCTGTAGCCCTCTGTTAGCATTTAATGTCCAATGTTTCAGACGTTGATAGAAGGGGGGCAGGGAATCTAGGGAACTGGTAGAGAATCCTACTGAATGGCAGAGTTCCACAGTCAGAAGAAAGGTGAAAAACGGAAGCAGGGGGTGGGTGGGCAATCACTGTGGAAGAGCAGAAGAGAAAAAATGTGTAAGCAGATGTAACAACATGGAACTCGGGAACCTGGTTCATTACCTTAAGAGAAATACTGCAGACTGATAGGGTCAGAAGATGTAGCTAAAATAAAAATGATGTTCCATAAAATGATGGGTTCAACCAGTGTTCAATATTACAAATAAAGTAAAACCACTGCAAAAATGTTCTTTTATGTGGGTTTTTCAGAAATACAGTACGGGTTTAAAAATGGCCTTGCATGTTTAATCAATAGAACAGATTAAAGATTTAATGAGGCGTAAGAGATTGGAACAGAAAACAGACACTGTGCGCTTTCTCATGTTTTGCTTCTCTTTTGCACGGTCAGCACAGCATCACATTCTTCTTTTCTGTTGAGAAAACAAATCGGCAGCTCAGCCTGTTCCTCCAGTTTCCCCCATTGCACTCATTTAAGTTTAATCCATTCCTGAGTGAGTACTTCTGAGGGGAAAATTGGTTGCTATGTAGCTACTTAGACGACATTGGAGTCTCCTTAGGGAGGCCAGCATTTTGAGGATTGCAAATACTTTGTGACGAGAGACCTCCGTCTCTAGAATTACCCTTTGTCTTCAGTGTAACAGCATCAATTAACTGGTCCCTGGTCTATCCTGTAGCCTTTTTCTTCAAGTACGTGTTGGAGCAGGAAGATGGAGCTGGTTTTGATCAAAACCAGCAGGCTGGAGGACACTGTGAAAGGAAGAAGCTGAATCTCTTAAGTCCTTTTCCGTGATGTCATTTGGGCCTGTCCTTTCCTCAGTATCAATGCCTATAACTGTATTTTCTATGTAAAAAATGATCTCACCTAAAAGCATCTGCGTCATAGGCATTTTTTATTGGCTGACTAAAGAGTTGGCGGGTATCTTCTGATCTTTCCCCTCCTTAATCTCTTCCTCTGCCTTTGGTCCTGGAACACTAGCTGACCAGCAACTGCCCTAGCCTGAGCCCCACCAGCACCAGCAACACCATTAAGCAGAGCAGAGCAAGTATGTAAGATAGTGATATGTCTGTGAAGAGTCTCAGTCATCCAGGTGAGTTTATCTGGAAGTTGAGTCATGGTAGCCATCCAGTAGCTGTGACTCGACTTCCAGATGTGGAAGATAGCAACTGGCAGGCTACATCAATGGCAGCCTTCCCAGCCTGTCCTGGAGCTCCTAAACTACTCTTCCATGTTCAGCTGTACTAAAGAACATTATGTTGCCAACTTTGAGCTGCCAATCCATTTGGGTTTTTTTATGTGGAACGGGTGTGTACACATATGTATATTGTATCATTCTGTCCTTTGCTTCATGCAGCAAAATCACTTGGGGGTGGAGTCTCACTCTTTAGTCTCACTAACATTCACCCTGGGCTCATTCCTTCCTTGCAGATCTGGATGAGCCTGTCCTCACTGTCCACCAGACCATCAGTGACGTACGTGGAAGTTTCTACCAGGAGAAGACAGTCTTCCTTCGGTGCACAGTCAACTCCAACCCACCAGCTCGCTTCATCTGGAGACGGGGTTCTGAGACCCTCTCCCACAGCCAGGATAATGGTGTTGATATCTATGAACCACTGTACACACAGGTAAGAGGTGCATTCCCACCCAACAAGCTTTGTTTTTCTCTCATTGTATATCATGATCTGGCTGTCAGATTCTGGGCAGTAGCCAGGTGAGAGGTAGCAGAGTTGGGACATGTCTTAGAAACAAACTGTTCGGAGTGATTGAGGATACACAGTCTCTCTTCTTTTTCTCATTTCCCATTAATGACCACTACAGACACAGATCAGAAAGAAGCTGCTCCCCATTATCCTTTCACCTGAAGGGTGGTGGAGATATTCTGTGTGGTGATTGTTAGGGAGACCATTTCCAGGATGGACAATAGAACTAAGATAATGAGATTAAGTATCCATGGGAGTGAAAAATCAGCGCTCCTCTCACAGCCCACCCTTTCCTCAAATAAGATGCTTGGACATCACATGGGTCAGAGGGAAATTTTCATTTCTATCTTCTACCTGACTATTTCTAATTTATTTATTCAATCCTGTCCCTCTTCCAAGGAGCTCAAGGTGGTGTTCAAGGTTCCTTAGTATGTATCAGTATTGTCTGGCTGTGTATGACCCCATGCAAATGTTGTCATCTGTTTATTTTGGAGAAGCCTTCTACCCACTTTAGAATAGACTATATCCTAAGAACATCCAATCTTGCCTGGTATCGGAAGCTAAGCAGGGTCGGCCCTGGTTAGTACTTGGATGGGAGACCACCAGGGAATACCAGGTGCTGTAGGTGCCTGGAGATGGAACTGGCAAGCCACTCCAGTATTCCTGCCAAGGAAACTCCATGGACATGGGGTCACAAAGAGTTGGTCACGACTGTAACGATGTAACACACATACACAAATCCATATGTTGGTTGAATTATAAGGCAATGGGGCATTTCTCATGAAGAGTATGTTATTTCTGTACCTGACAGATATTATACTGATACTGTATTAAATTCATGAGAACATAAGTGACAGGTTTTCCTTACAAATGATTCCCTGTTTCATTTTGTGTATGTTTTTTAAATCTAAGTACTGCACTGTACAAAAAAAGGAGAGGAAAATACAGCACAGTAAGTGATGAAAGCAACCTACAAATTAATGAGCTAGTGAGAACACGGTAAAAATGAAACATTATTTTAAGGAGCAAGTCCTTCACCAAACACCTTATCCATAGCTTTGAGTATAAATTTGCTATCTTGGAGAAAATTAAAAAAAAAACAGATGCAGAAGAATTCTAGATGTTCCTTCTTCATTTTGCCTTCTCTGAACTGAACTATCTATTTTGATGTTAAACTCCTCACAGCTAGACATCATCAGCCCCAAAATTTACCTTGACAACCTTGCTTAGGCTTCAGGTTGCGGTACAGAAATAATAATTAGTTCCCCTGTTTTGAAGTTCAGTGTTTCTGTATTAACTTCATGAGGAATCTTTTCAAGCTCTGGAAGTATTTCTTTCCAATTCCTGTCAGATAAGAAGCATCTTTGCTGACTTTCTTCCAAACGAAGCCATTGATCTTTCTATCTGATATCCACATAAAATACAACATTATCGGGATATATGCAGTGTAAACCACTATTTAAACCCCATAATAGTCTCTACCACCCTTTGGTAATCCTACACCTTATAATTTAAAAAGCTAGTGACACCACAGAAGGCATGAAGCCATCCCCAAGCTACAGTCATGCATCTCTATCCTTTCTTTCTTCCATTGAGCTCTAATGGATGTTCATGGCTCTCTTCCCTGATTCTAGTCCATGACAACCCTGTGAGGTAAGTCAGGTTAAGGGAACTTGGCCAGGTCCAGGGTATTTTGCCTGCTGGACAAAGGACAAAGAATGTGGGTCTTTCTATACCTTGTCCCACAGGTAAAATACCAGGAGTGGTGTGTATGGGTGTAAATCCTTTCATGTCTTGACCTCGCTAGGCATGGGCAAGGAATACCCTGTATAATGTCTCTCTCTCCCCCTTTCATTCTGCACAAACTACACAAAATTGTGAATGCTGCTACTTTGTTTCATGGACTTCTAAAACTGAAATATTGTGTGGGATTTTTGGTTCCATTAAACGGAAGTTGTAAAGGGGAAAGGGTACGTGTTGTGCATGCAAAAACATGGGGGGGGAGCAGTGTCTGTAATTTTCTCTCCCGCTGGATGTTGAAAGTTCTTGTGGGTCTTGTAAATTTCTTGGCTCTATGTCTCATCACATTAAGAAAGCTTAAATTCAGGAATTCAGGGCATATTCTCTCTATCTTTAATTCCAAGCCTAAGCAAAGATTGGAATCTCAACTCTGTGCCCTAACCATTACACCACACTATCTTTCATTTTTAGTTGATTTGTTGGAAAAAGGAACAAACAACAAGTAGCCTGTCATTTGTAACTAATTACTACTAAGGCTAGGGTTAGGGATCTTTGAAGAAAGACAGCAGTCTTCTGGCAAGGTATTTTGGTAATGGAACCACAAAACTAGATGGAAAGTGCTGAGTAAGTCTTTTTTTTTAATGCATACATTTCTTGGTTTTTGTCATTGACTGTCTGAAAAAAAGTTGCAAGTTTCCTTTGAGGATGTCTTCGAAGATTCTCAGTCATCCAGGTGAGTTTATCTGGAAGTTGAGTCATGGCAACTTGAAGTCCAGTTGCCATGAGTCAACTTCCAGATTTCCTTTGATGAGGCACTGGCTTGTGGGCCTTCCTATTACGCAGTCTCACCGAATGGCATTTCTTGGCTGTGGAGGACATTATTTCTGATGTCGACTCCTGGCACTGGCATGAAACATGGCTCCTCTGCGTGCTGTAGAAGCACTCCTCTGCTTTCTCCTTGAAGCACTTTGTGGAATTGAGCAGTTAGAAGGATCTTGGCTTATCCTCCTTATTAAAATTATCTGGATGGTCTTCTGGTTAGGTTCATGTTTTTCAAACCTTGGGTGACACAGTTACTTTAAATAACAATGGGTGGGTGGCAGGATAACAGTTAGCACATTTCATTGTCAAGCCAAGATTGGGGGGCCTGAGATGGGAGAACATCTGAATATCTGAAAAAACTATTTTGTCTTTCCAAAGAATCTGAAAACAGGCGCAGTGATCACAAGAAAAATCCACAGTGCAGCTTCTCCCTTCTTTATGTTGTAGTATCATCATGACAAAAGTAAGAGGGAGAAAAAAGTGGATTTATCATGTTACAGTAATTGCTGCTCCATCTACCTTCTTGGTGTTATTACGGTTGCATGAGCCTTTACAATGAAGCAGGTGGTTACATTAACAAGTAAACTATAGACCTAATGGCTTAAGCTTTGTAAACTGATTTATAGTGTGGGTTTCTGCACGTTTACCCTCCATTTACTTGATCAATCCATTAGAGGCATACAAACTATGCATACATCACCAGTTGACAGGTGGGCTGTCAATGACATTGCTCATTCCACATAGCAACCATTCCAAAGGGATATCTTTTTGCAAGGGTATTGGTCTCCCAGGTATTTATCTTGCTCATCCAGCTCAGATGATGTAGGTTGCGTTGCAAATGGTTGTGCAAATGCTCTGTTCTCTAACATGTGTAACTATCTAGTGAATCTGTATAATATAGGTGGCTTTGCACATGAGCAATCACATGAAAGACATTCTCAGAACAAGATTTTCTGAAATCCAAAAGCCTAGTATCTACTAACAGAGGCAGTGGAACATGTCTCTGAACTCCTGGTTGTGAATGAAAATATTGTCATATCAAATGCTTCATTTGGTACAACAGTCTTGAAGAGTTATTCAGTACAGTACAGCCCTACAAAAAGAACTGTTAAATGGAAAAGGAGGTCAAGAAGAATGCTTTATTATGCGGGGAATCATACTCATGCTTTGGGACAGAAGCAGGATAAAAGGAACATCATAAACCCAAATGGGGCCACAAGGGGACATTTTTAGTTTTTTCAAAATCAAAATGAAAACCTATAGAAAGTGGTGTGAAATGCAGATCACTAGGGACTGCATTACTTTGGAATAAATATGTTATGAGACACTCAAAAGAGTAAGGATTTAAAAAGTGGCTTTGTAATAATATTAAAAACCGGAAATTTTACAAGCATGCTGTTAACAAATAAAAGATAAAAGACATGTTGGGTGTTCTGCTTGAGATGATTAGGAGGGAAATGTGACAGAGATTTTTTTTAAAAGCTAAAGTCATTCCAGCTTAGATCCAGTCTTTCAAGGAAAAATATCAAAGGTTGTGTTTAACCCAAGAGTATGTGAGAGGAAACCCAAGTGGGGCCTGATGACATTCATCTGAGGAGTCCAAAGGAATTAGAAGAGCAATATCAGGATTACTATCAAATTAGAAAGCATACACACAACTGATTTATTCCTGGAAGTGTAAATAGTAGCTCCTCTTAGTTTTAAAATGCTTTTGAACAGAAATATCAACTTGCCATCTTGATTTCAATACCCAAGAGTATATCAGAGCAAATAGTAAAATATCTTAACGCATTCTGAGAGTACTGGTGGGTGGGTGGGGGTTAAGCAACAACAAAGTTGTTTTAAGGAAATTATTGATGGGTAACAGCCGCTGGTATACTGCTTCATTTTGTAGGCAAACACAATTCTATTCAGAAAAGCTTGAGTTCTATTCAGAAAGTACCTAAATGGTTTGAGGGGAAGGGGAGAAAACAGGCCTGGCAAGCATTTGTGTGTGTGTGTGTGTGTGTGTGTGTGTGTGTGTGTGCGCGCGCGCGCACGCACACACACACACATCCACACACACACATCCACACACACACATCCACACACACACACCCCACACACACACTATTGGCTGCAATGCTAGTTCATTCTCTTCAACATTGAACACAGAAACAAAAACAGAACTGAGAGGGATGAAGGGTGAGGAAAATCTACCACTGTCTTCTCTCCTGGCAGAGCAGCCGAGAGTCCTTGGAATTTTGTGATGTATCACATTAAAAATGCATGAGCAGGTGATACCTTTATTGGACTACTAAGAGGGTAGGGGAAACCACAGCAAGCTTTTGATGGTAATTCATCACCTTCAGGCCGTGCACCAAGTTCTTGTTGGTAGTTTGACAATCATGTGCTTTTATTAAGGTCTCAAAGCCTCATGGCTGCTGTCAGGGCCTGGTTTAGCTTCTTTGAAAGAAATGGCTGCAATCTGCAAGAGGCCGGTAGTGGGGAGGAGGTGGCTCCCCACAACCAGTGTTTTGGGATTTATCACCCAACTCTTTCAAAACAAAAGGCTCCCAAGCAGTCTGTCCCTTCCCTATCTCCCCCTTTCCACCTTTTTTGAAAACTCGGAGACTTTCTATTTGGTCCAATAATGGGTATCCCCTGTTCCTGCATTTGGATTGTTTGAAGACTCACACAATCTTCCTCTCATATCCCATTAAGAATGCCTTGCTCATTAGAGCAGCTCTGAAATATTCCAGTACAAAATTCTGTTGCTTCAGCTCATGAGATGCAAGTCATGGCTATTCCATTCAACTTCTTATGCCAGTGTATAGCATTCAGTCTTTTAAAAGTAGATAAAATAAGTTTTATAGTGCAGAAAGTGTCTTAAAACAGAACTTGTAAATTATTTTCAAAAATATTTGAAGTTACGCTTGCTCCACCACCTAAACTGAGAATGTTGTTTTTATGGAAAATACAAGCAGATACAATTTTTTCTCTTTCAAAAGCCGGGTCCGAGAAGCTTTGGCTCCCCAAATGTTTAGGGTGATGAGGCTCCAAGGATACTTTACCATTGTCTGTGTTGAGTACAACTGATTGGAGCTACAAGCAATAACATCTCAAGAGCCAGAGGTTGTAAAAGATGTGGATATGATTTGCTTTACACTTCGGTTTCTATTCATTATTTGCAGTTGTTTGTCATTGGCTACCTGAAAGCCTTTCTGCAGCTGCCACTGGCTTGTCTGAAACCCATTGTGTTCTGCTTACACCATTCAGTCTGTGACCTGGTTTTTCTGTTTGCCTCCCCACCTTGGGTTAGCAACTGTGCAGGTCTTTTGGATTCGTGATTGTATGGAATACCATAGGACCTGAAAGTACATCTGTACACCAGAACAACAGTGTTGTCGAGATTCCCATGTGCACAGGATGCTTCACCACCAAGGCCATAGCTAACGACCCATACTTTACAGGTTTCAGCGCCTTAGGCCACTGTTCACCTTAAAGCTATGGATACTATTGTCTACCTAACAAGCCTATTCAGGCCATTGTTCAACTTAAGAGCCTATCTCAGACCAGGATGACAAGAGGTCAAAGCTGACTATAAGATGGAGGACTTGCACTAGCTGTATTCAGACTGATGAAGCTATTTGAATGAGCAGTGAAACGTTTCTGTCTCTCAAGAAAAAGAAGTCCAGTAGCCATGACTCAATTTCCAGATGCTTTCTTTGTAATTCACTGTTAATGCAGTTTTATGCAGCTGAAACAGGTTAACTGGTATGATTGTGTGAAGGATCTTCACAGCTCTATGGTATACTGTATTTGAATCCATCCCAACATTCTTTCAAAAAAGGGCTGTTGAGGTTATTTCATAGACTTGTAGGCACCTGTAGTTTATGCTAGTTCATTTTTTTTCTTTTTAGGGAGAAACCAAAGTCCTGAAGCTGAAAAATCTGCGACCCCAAGACTATGCCAGTTACACGTGTCAGGTGTCTGTCAGAAATGTATGTGGCATTCCTGATAAGTCTGTCACCTTTCAGCTCACCAACACCACAGGTAAGTCAGAGAAACTCTTCACAGCCACTATAGGGAAACCTGTCCATTCTTGCTTTTACCCATATCCGAATATCTTTAAACATTGTGGTTTTTCTTTCGCATTCCAAATACACAATCTGCAGGGTTCTTGGTGGGATTCTAAGTGAGGATCCAGCTCAGCATGGACACATTCATTGCTATCTATGCATGACAGTTTAATGTCTCACAAAGGGCTGGTGCCCCCACCACCACTTTCTGTGCTTAAACCTCACAAAAGTGGGGCTGGGGAGCAGTTTAAACGTTCATGTGTGGTGTGAATTGTGTCTCTCATCAGTTCTAGTCTACATAGCAAATGGCCAGGGTTATCTGTAAGGTCCCCATATCGGGGTGGGGTGGGTCCCAATCTCCCATCCCTGCACTAAACATTAGAGTCACAACATTACCCCATAACCTTGGATTCAAGAAGCTGGGTGGAATTGTCCTTTGATCCTCTATCTGTCCATATCAGAATGCAAAGAAATGTTGATTCAAGATTCCAATAAATCTCTACATGCGAACTAGAGTTTCTTGGTATTCCGTCATTAACACTGTACAATTTCCGTCATTAACACTGTACAATTAGGAGGTGCAGGTGGTCAGCTAAAGGACTCGTCCCTGCCCGAAGCACTACATGTTTGGCGGCCGTTAGCAATGAGATGCATTTCCTCCCCTTCTCTTGGTTTCTGAGAAGGTAAGCAACACAGCTGGAGAATTCTCCTGCAGTTGTGCTGCAGCAAATTGGACTTCAAAGGGAATTGAAAGCGACTCTTTGTTTTTATTGCTGTGTCCCCCTCCCTCCCTCCCTCCCTCCACGGGCTTTAGCAGACTTCTCCAGCAAGTTTTCACAAAAAGAATCGCCACAGGTTACAAATAAATGAGATTCATCCCCTGCATTACAATGGCTGCATATTTTTAGCCTCCACCTGCTGGCTCACAGAGAATCTGACTGGAGATGGGGCCCCAACACCAGGCTTGGGTTTTTGTGCTCTCAAGCCAGAGCTCAGAGGCCAGGAAAGAGGAGGATGGCACTTGTATACGTTGCAGGTGGCGGTTTTGAAGGTCCTTTTCTTTCCAGTTATACATATAAACAAGCTGCCCCAAGGCAGAACCAGTCCCATCAGGTCACCTTTTTCTGACATTAAGGAGAAAAATAAAATAAAATATTGTGGCTTAGCCGGATTTTAGCTGTGAAGGCTGTGAAGCTGACATAAAATAAAAAGTGTGATTTTTGAATTGTTATCTAAACCAGAGCCTCAGAGCGTTTCCCCCTGTTTCGTAGTGAAGCCCATTATGTGAAGGAAAATGCTACTTTTGATCCTCTTCAAGGGCAAAAAATGATGGCTTCACATTGCAGCAATAAAACTGTGCACTCATTTCCCGGTGTTGGGCTTCCGAAATGGAGGCCACCCACAGCTTGAGAGGTGTGAGGAATCCAATTTCTCTCAGAAGTCTGGCAGGCCCAACGTGGGCTGCAGCCTGGACTCAATTTGCACCCTGAAATCCCCCTGTGAATACACAGCTGCCGATGCATCTAGGGAAATAAAAATGGGCACGTTTGGAAATCCACAAAGGAAACGTGAGCATTTCCGTGGAGGGAATGCATTCATACCATAGGTACAGTCTTTAAAGTGCATTCAAAACATGTGCTTGTGATGTGGGAATAAGTAAAAAAAATAAAATGTGGGGTGGGGGACGACACACGTTGCCTTATGAAAAGGGAAGGGAGACTGATAAAACAAGACATAGCGTGGAAGATCTTACAGGCCAGGATTGGGAGATTTGCACTTTCCACTCCCTTGTGCAATTTTAAAAAAAAACACTCATTCAGAAGCTACATTTTGCCCTATGGAGAGTTCAGGGGTGGGGGTGGGGGGTTGCAAGCTCAGCATGTCTTACTGTTTTGGGCTTTAGAGAGGCCCTCTTTTCTAATTGGAAGAAAGTCAAAGTAATTCTGATTTTGGCCAGAGCAGATGGACCTCTGGGCCTAAAACAATTTTATTTATTTTATTTCTATAACACCCATCTGACCAATGGTCACTCTAGGCATCTCACAGCCATGAGCTTAAGAGGATAAGGCAAAAATGCTCCCCATACAAACACTGTCTGGTGGCCATAAAGAGCCTTTTAAAGGTAAAATATACCAGGTGCCACCCTCTGCTCAAAGGTGGGAAGGAAATACTGTGCTTTATTAAAGGCAGGAGGTTGGTGAACCAAAGGTTCAATCGAAAGTGAAAGAAATCCTACTCATCATAGGCGGTTACTTCACGTCCGTTTTGTCTCTGTTAGTGTTGCACTTAGGAACAGTACAAAAAAAAGTTACTTCACGTCCATTGCACAACTACTGAAATTTGTCTTGACCATGCCCCCAGAACGGGTGCTAAGTGCGACAATACTATACTATACTATAATGCTGGGGTAGGGTTTTCCCTTGTCACTTTGTTCCTGCTTTCTATTCCGAGACAAGACACCACGTAGTAACGACTGTCATGCAACAATACATTCATTTCTCTCAGAAAACTGTGTCCAGGTGTTTTTTTTTTAATTTTGACTTTTTAGAAGCGAAATATCGAAAAAGAATTTTTTAAGCGCCCCCCCCCAAAGGAAAAAGGAAGCTAGACAAATTAAGTGTTTGTCACGGTACAAGACCATGAGGTAACACTTGTCATGAGACAAGTTATCATGACCATGGGAACACTGAAACAGGGACAAAACCACGTGATTGTGACCAACACTGTCGTGGTACAAAACTAGTCGCGGAACAAAGAAGGACGTGAAGTAACACCATAGTTTGTCATGAATAATAGGTGTGTGTGTGTTTGGGATGCCATCTGTTGTCCCAGTCCGAAGCTCCTCTAATGGATGGAGTAGATGGTAATCCTCCTATATTTTAGGAAAGCTGTTACAAGTATCATTTGGTTGGTTGGCTAGCTCGACGGTTGATGGATGGACAGATTGCTATTTATAGGCCACTCAACAATAAAAGACTGTTTAGTTGGCTTTCCATAAATGAAGGACAAATATTCAGCCAAAAGAAAAAGTCCCCAAGTACTAAATGAGTAGAAAGAAATGGAAAAGTGCTTCTGTCCTCCTGCAGATTTAGCCAGAAAAGCCAGAAAACCAAAGCATTGGTGTTTTTTTTAAACACCAGAATAGAAGAGTTGGTCTGGAGGTATAAAAAGCAGAATAGCTGTGAAATATGTGTGCTGGGGGGCCCCATTATTGAGAGAACAGCCTCCTACTTGCTGCTTGCATGAGCTGTAACTCAGAAATTCAAGGCAAACCCAGTGCTGCTCATTAACACAAGGTCCAAGGAGAGGAGATGACAGAAATAATGATGTCGTTAAATCAAGCTTTATGAATATGTAACAACATCTTATTTTGCATTATTATGGCTGTTACTTAAAAACACGCTCTCTGCCTTTGTATCCAGTGACTGTTGCTTTCTGAGCTGGGTTCAGCATCTCTGATGGCATGGACAAGAGGGGCCTTAAAGGGCCTTTTGAGAGATTAGATACAAAGCACCGAGTAAAGCCTTTTGGATCCGTGTCTGGGGACGTGGGAGAGAAAAGGAATTAATCAGGAGGGTCGAGGTTAAGCGTTCTTAAGCAGAGGAGTTGCCCGTTCATAACATGACTCCTCTCATAAAGGGGGAGGCTCAAGGATTTGTGAATGAGGTTAGCACTGGATACTTGATATGTGTGTATGTGGGGAAAAGAGATGGCCCTGAGAGGTGAGCATTGATTGTTAGGAAGGGCAGAAGGGGGACAATATTAACAAGCTAAAAGTAGTTCTGCCCCCTTTTATTGCTACGGTCTGAGCTAAGGAGAATTAAATCCATGAGGAAAAAGCTTTTGATAGCCTGCATCTGCTTTGAGAATTAAAATGAAGACGTGGGTATTTGGAAAGGATTGGTTCACCACCAGCACCAAAAATGTTTCTTGTCTCCCATGTGCATGAAAAAAAGAATAAAAAGTTTGATGGGAGAGGGTGGTGTGGCTGGCTGGAGCATAGTGACCAAGCCTCCTAGATGTTTGTGCTTATATAATACCAAATTGTAGATTGGCTATGTGTCTGAATGCACAAGGCTCTACCTTTGGCTTCTGGCTGTTAGTGTCCAGGAAGGTCGGAAGAGAAAAGCGCCAATGGGAGGGCAATCTCACTGCATGCTGCTCCAACTGCCTCTGCTACTAAGGCCGCAGTCTTACCAGCGTTTTCTGCGCAGTAAAAGATCACGTCCTAACTGCAAAAGGAAGTAAATCGGTGTCCTGGTCGACCATGCCCCCGGAACCACACTTTCACCGAAGTTTCTTAAACCACCACTAGGGGTTGGTTTAAAAAACTTCCCTTAAAAATGCTCAATTATTTGCTTCTCTAACAACGTGCAACCCCAGAAAATACACCGTATTTAGCTTTGTACCCCATTTCCTGCCACTTCCTGTGGGTCCGTCTTGTCTATTCTTCATTGAGAACACACGAAACACGAAGGAAAGTGGGCAGTGGTTGAAAGACGGCTTACCGGTAATCACCCCCGGGGGGGGGGGAATTATATGCAATGAAGATTTAGGAGATTGACCCAGAAAAAAGGGAAAAGATGTGCAGTAGGCAAGTAGAGACGGGCACAGAGCAGAAAAATACTACCCTGGCGACAGGACACTAACTGTACATCAAACACCACGTGACTGCACGAAAAAAAAAACCCACATAAAATTAATATGCGCAGAAAACTTTAGTGAGACCACAGCCTAAGTATGTTAAAGAATGAACCAATGGGAAAAGAAGAGAGCAATTGAGGACTGGTGGGAAGTCATGCCAGTAATGAGGGTGGACCAAGGGAATTCTGCTTTTGTTTAGAATAAAGTGCTCAGGAGATTTTAAAACTGGGTTCTCCTCTGGAGCACCTGAAGTTCATTTCGCTAAGTAGTTTTGGAGATCTTCACTGGCACCCTTACTATAGCTTTGAAGTAAGTAGTTATGGCTTGTTACAAGTTACATGCAGTATTTTTCTATGTATAAAACTATATTTTTTGTCTAAATTTGTTAGACTGAAAATGAGAGTCGTCTTATACGTGAAAGTAAATCAAGGAGAGAATTGAGTGGTTGTGAGATTTGGGGTTAGGGAAGTGTGTGTGGGGGTGGGGGTACCTTATACATGGGTGTATCTTATAGACAGAAAAATATGGTAATTGCAGACAAAATAGTAATGGCTAAATTCTACTGGATATTTACATAAAAGCAAGAAGAGTAGAGGTTCTTGTAGTAGCTAATTGTGGCCAATTGACAAGGTGTGAAGTGTGAGATCAGGCATATGACTGGGCAAACAAGGGCCTCATCAATAAGTTGCACCAACTTCTGCAGTTCTTGCAAAGGCAAAAATATCCAATAGGATTCTGGTAAATAAATAATAACCACTTCACTGGAAAAGTAAAGTAACTTATACTTACCACAGAGGTAATGAGCAATATATCCTAGTTGCTTTCACAAGTTATTTCTAAATTGCATTTTAAGGCACTGTGACAATTTTTTCAAATTCCACAATTCTTTTTAACAAGTGTTAAGTTATGAGGGAGGTATGATTGTTTTATAATTTATATTTTTGTAAATATAGTAAGGCAGTGGTATCTGTTGGGGAATCGGTTCCAAACCAACACCACCTCAGGGCAATAGAAACACTATGTGTAGCATAATTTCTGGTTCCCTCTAGTGCCAGGTTTTGGGATGCACGTTGGAAACGTGTTTTTTGGATTTTTTTAAAAAATATTTTCAGAGAGCAGATAAGGGAAACTGTGGGTACTTAATCTATGGATATTGCCACCCTACTGTATTTATAACATGGAGTTTCAGAATTGGCCACTAGAGGTAACTAGAGAGCATATTCCTGTATTCTGGGTTGCCAGTTACAACCACAGTGCACTAAAAATGTGCAAAGTAACAAATTATTTAGTTGATTAGAGCAATGACAGTGACAACATTAGATGGCAGCAAGTTTCTTGCTGCAATGATTATTGCAGCAAGTTTCCTTCTAAAGCTATGCCCTGATCTCTGATCCTCACAAAATAATTTATCCAGCAGTGAAATAAGTGGTATACTACCACTTACTGAGGCATTCCTAGGAGCAGCAAGAGTTATAGGAAGTCCCAGCTGAAACTAACTAGACAAAAGGAAGGCTGGTTAGCTAGCCTACAAATGCAAATGAGATTTTTTTAGAACTAATGAAGACAACACAAATACATTTTTGAATGTTAAGTGAGGTATCTGGAAGTTGAGTCATGGCTACTGGACTTTTTTTGAGAGAGATAGAAACGTTTCACTGCTCATCCAAACAGCTTCATCAGTCTGAATGAGTGCCCCTCATTCGCTGAATGAGCAGCGAAACGTTTCTATCTCTCAAAAAGAAGTCCAGTAGCCATGACTCAACTGCCAGATAAACTCATCTGGATGACTGAGAATCTTCACAGACATATTGTTAAGTGAGGTAGTTGTCTAGTTCTGTTCAAGAAATGATGATAAAGTTTTCCTGTTCTCAAAAGTTTGAGAATCCTGTTTTGAATTCACAACGCCACATTACCTCTGCAACTTTGCTTTTTCTCAAAGCTTCAAGGGCAAATGCAAGTGTTAGTTGATACATATAAACTTGCGACTCCTGGAAGCTAACCTCTGTCTTGGTTTACTCCCTCCCCTCTCTGTCTTACAGCCCCACCAGCCTTAAAGTTGTCTGTGAATGAAACCTTGGTGGTGAACCCAGGAGATAATGTTACCATACAGTGCTCATTAACGGGCGGGGACCCTTTGCCCCAGGTCATCTGGTCCCACTCACCTGGCCCCATGCCCCACAGCAGCTTGATTCAAGGGGGCAATCTCACCATCAACGGGATCCATGTGGAAGATTCAGGGTATTACAACTGCACGGCCATTAACAACGTGGGCAATCCAGCCAAGAAGACAGTGAACTTGTTGGTGCGATGTACGTCTTTCTATGGACCTAGATGTGCATGTCTGAACCCATGGTGTACCTTGTGGTTTGTTTTTAGTTTTGGAATGAATGCAAGACTGGCATTTTGGGAAAGTGCCACCTGTACCTCTGGCTACTTACCTCCCGGTTGATCCTCCATCTGCCTCTTGTTCCTGTACTGTTTCCAACACAAGCACAAGTAAAAACAGAGAGACAGTTATTTTCAAGCTGAGAATCCAGTGCACAACTCCATCCAAGTTCATTAAATCATGCTTGGACATCTTCTCTCCTAATCTCGCTACAGACAAAGCAAGGGCTACCCTATATTAAAAATAAAACAAGCAATAAATCAAACATAAAAAGCAGCCCCCCCCCCCAAGATCATGACCATAAAGTGCAAGGGAGGAATTAACCCTTTCCCCATGTCCCTGGTGAAAACAGCCTCTCAAAATGGCTGTTCATTCCAGAAGGGAAAGCATTGCTAAGGAACACACATTAAATGTGTATGCAAATTGCCTAGTTTGGCTCCTAGGGGAGACAGGTCACAGTGGCATTGCATGTTTCTGTTCACCGGTATAACATTTGTCTCTTCCAGCCATGAGGAATGCAACGTTCCAGATCACTCCCGATGTGATCAAAGAGAGTGAGACCATCCAGCTGGGGCAAGATCTGAAACTTTCGTGCCATGTGGATGCTGTTCCACAAGAAAAGGTGTCCTACTTCTGGTACAAGAATGGGAAGCCAGCCAAGATCTCAGACCGCCTGGTTGTCATCAGGAACGATCCAGAACTTCCGCCAGTGACAAGCAGTCTGGAGATCATTGACCTTCGCTTCACGGACTATGGGACTTACCTCTGCGTGGCCTCCTTCCAAGGGGCACCCATTCCTGATCTGAGTGTTGAGGTGAACATTTCTTCAGAAACCGGTGAGCCTTCTTCATTTTCATCAGCGCAGTAAATGTTGAAATGCCAGCACTCATCACAGCACTGTCACTTATCTACACTCCCACAGAGTTATGTTGATCCACCAGAGGAAATTGGATGAAACTGTTTTCAGTTCTACCAGGAGCAGGTCCATTGGTAAAATTGTGGTTCTTAAAGACCAAGCCCCCCCCCCCCCCGTGCTTTTATCACTGCTCACAATGGTATATTATTGCTCTGGAAAATCCATTTTTCATTCCAGCTACTATGAGAATTGCAGCTAAAATCTGAGGGAATAGATAAACCTGAATGTAAGTGGCAGAAGATGTCATCTCCCCTTCTGTTTCCTGTTAATCAAAGCTTCCCAGACCAACCCTTTGAGCCCAGGGACACTACAACAGTGTTCAGTCTGTTTTTCTCTGGAAATATCTCATTGTAGAATGCACATTCAAGTTGAATTCAGTAAAGTTATACTTTCAAGAATAGTTGTGGAGATGGTGGTGGAATTTCAGAAGCACAGTCTACACATTAAGATGGCAAGCTTATATTGATTCCCTTCACAGATTGCCTTTAATCACATGGTGGTATCTCCCCTCCCCGCTTATCTGGAGTGGCCCAGATTGAAGAGGAAGCTGCTGTGCATTTGTTTCTTCATGCCTCCAGAGTCTCGGGATTTTTAATTGTCACACTTCAAAGCAGGCGCTCCGCTCCATCTTGCCTAGGTCCAATGCTGTTATTTCCAGAAGGTCATATTTCCGAGCCAAATTATAATGAACCAGGCATATGATATCTAGTGCCTGCACCTGCCATTTTCCACCCCTTCCATTTGAAAAGTGAAACTCCTCACTCATATCCACCAGAAGCCTCTGTATGTAGAGCAGCAGCAGGGAGAAGGGTTCATAGAATCATAGAATAGTGAACTTGGATGGGCCCTATAAAGCCATCAAGTCCAACCTCTTGCTCCGTGCAGGAATAAAAATCGAAAGATATTCACCAGGTGGTTGCCCAAACCACCTGGCCTGGGTAAGGCAGGTTACTAATTCAGAGAGACATGGGGAGAGAAAGAGGAGTTCTTCCCTAGAGTTCAAGGTCCTTGGTGTTGACAAGCCAAACTGCAAAAGCTTGTCTCTAGAAACAGCATCAACCTTTTATTTGGGTCCTAAATCAACTCAAGCTTGAATTACAGTAGTACCTTGTATAAAGGAATTAATTCGTTCCAAGTAAAAATATGTTAAGCAAAATTTTCTTTATACAAATTTCCCATAGGAATGCACTGACAACAGAGTAATCCCATTTTTATGTTGTACGGATTCGCCCCATAGGCAATTCTGTTAAGCACATTTCTCCTGTCTCCGGAATTTTTTATGTTGTACAGATTTTATGTTATACAAACTGTTTGTTATACAAGGGTCCACTGTATTTCTCTAGGCAAAAATATTGAAACTGAGGCCGTCCTATTTCGGACACATTATGAAAAGGCTAAACTTTCTGGGGAAAAGTCAATAATGCTGGGAGAGGTGGAAGGCAGCAGGAAAAGCGTCAAACCAAATGTGAGAAAGATTGATCCCTAAACCTAAAGGAAACCACAGGCTTTAGTTTGCAAAAAGCTGAGCAGAGCTGTTGAGGACAGGACATTCATGAGGTCGCCATCAGTTGTCATGTGACAGGACAGGACATAAGGACAATAATCATTGTTCAAGTGTTTTCCATTGGAACCACAGCATGTGAATAGGGGAGAGTTAACTCTTGCATCTCCAGTTAACAGTACCTTCGGCTACTATTACCCATAGAGGAAAGCACTCATTTACAGCAGTGGGACTTTCCTCTAAGAGGAATGTCGGTGTGTCAGTGGGGGGAGGGGAGACTAATTTTCAGAGGAATTACCTCTACAGAGGGGACTGGTTAAGCCTCCCTTTGGTGTAGAAAGGTTGCCGAGATGAACCTCCCTGTGTACTGCTACTACTGTAGTAGTTGTTTTTATTCATCTTAAAAGCACACCGTTTTAATTGAACATTCTGTGTCAAACACAGCTTGACCATAAAAGACGAACACAGAGTTAGGGCAGATGGAGGGCAGAACACAGAGATTCAAGGCAATTTTAGCTGGAGGCCCGACTCATCTTCCTTGCAGTTGCTGTCCTTTGACTGGAGGAAAAGTCAGAGCAACCAGAGGGTATGAAGCCATGTAAAAATTCTTCCCCCAAGACATGTTTAAGATGGATTTCACTGAACTGGGGATCTTTCCCTTGGTAGCTGCTGGGCAGTAAGTCTCAAACGAGGAGGATTGAAACCATACTGCATTTTCCCCATCTCTGTGCTCATGGCCTCCTATAAATAGGGAATCTTCAGCTTACCAAAATGGGCACTCACATAGAAGGAGGGCCAGGAGAGCTGTCTTTAATTAAAAAAAACTCCTCAGGTGCAATTTGCACATTTTCCTCATGGAAAAAAAAAATCATCTCCTGCCAGAGGCACGTCTGCTGGCAATGCTGAGCCCCGATCGTGCAGCTCCATCTTCACACCATGGTGGATAGGATCTGATGAGATTCCACAGCCCACAGGAGACCTGCAAATTGAAAATTCACCTTTTTTTATAGCCTAGGCAGGGAGCTGCTGGAGATACAGGTTGCTAGGGCTGCCTAAATATGGGCTTCAGGTAGCAATGCATTCTTTCTCTATGTGATTAAAATCCTCACATTCCCAGCCGTCTTGCATACATATGTCACATTTCGACATTACTGGACAGTGCGAGTTAAAATGATTTCCATTTCATCTAAGAAGGAATAATAAAAAGTTCTTGGTAGCTGGTAACCTGAGGTATGTGAAAATATATGATGAGAGAAAGCGGGAAGATACGGCTCTTAGAAAAATCGAAGGAGGGTGTACATTTCTGTGAAGTCTGGTGCTCCAACACTAGACTGCGAGAAGACCGGGTGCAAGGAGACGATTCAGTTAGCCAGCATCTGGAGCAGTTCTGCATCCCACTTTCATCTGAAATCTTATTGATCCATATACAATGATAGAAGGGCAGCCATTATTGATTGATTGATTTGATTTGATTTGATTTGATTTGTTGATTTGTATTCCACCCATCTGGGCATGGGCCACTCTGGGTGGCTTGCAACAGAATAGAAATACACAGTAACATCTAAGAAAATAAAGATTAAAAATAAAATTAAAAACAGCATCAACATATTAACCATCAACAAGGCGTATAACAATATTTAAAATTATAGGTGGGCAGAATGAAAATGGGAGATGCTAGATTGGTGGGCATAAATGCTGTAATTATGTTCCATTTTGGGAGAATGCCTGCCTAAACATCCACATTTTCAAGAATCGTTTAATGGAACCCAGGGAGGGGGGCAGGTGTATTTCAGGTGAAAGATGATTCCACAGGTGTGGGGCAATTGCAAAGAAGGCCCAGCTTGTTTTATTTTTACAGGCCCCTCGCAGCATTAGCAGGCTCAAACAGCTGGCCTGGGAGGATCAGGTATTACAGACAGTTCTCTGTCAAATGGCGAGGTGCTAAACTGTTTATGGCTTTGTATGTCATTCTCAAAACCTTGAAGTCAACATGGAAACAAAGTGGAAGCCATTGCAGGGAGGCTGAGATGGGGAATATATGCTGGTGTTTTCTAATCCCTATCAGGAGTCTAGCCACCGTGCTCTTGACCAGTTGAAGTCTCCCCATCAGCCTCAAGGGCAGCCCCCAATGCTACCAATGCTTGAGACTACCAATGCATGGACCAGTGTCCAGATAGGGCTGCAGCTGTGTGATCCACTGCAGAAGGAAGTGGGTGGAACATACCACTTATGTTACCTGGGACTCTATGGATAGTGTCAGGTCCAGGAGAATGCCCAGGCTGTGAATCTCAGTCTGAGCAGGGAGAGTCACATCCCCAAAAGAGAGGGTGTTTCCCAACCTGCTGACATCAGGCGCCCCCACTTGCAGTATTTCCGTCTTGTCCAGATTCAACTTCAGTCGATTTGCCTTCATCCATCCTAGCAGAGCATCCAGACACAGCTCAAGGGATGGAACGGGATCCACTACAGGAGGTGAAAAGTTGAGAGAGAGCTGTGTGTCATCAGCATACTGATGGCACAAAGGTCTGAAACGCCTGATGGCCTCTCTCAGCAGCCTCATATAGATATTAAATAACACTGGCAAGATGATTGGTCCCTGTGGAACCCCACATTTGAGGGTCCAAAGGGTGGACTGTGCATCTCACCAATTTCCACTCTCTGAGGTTGGTCCTCCAAGAAGGATCAGAGCCATGTTGAGGCCACTGTAACCAAGCTGAAAAAAGCCTCCCCAGAAAGATACAATTTCCAATGGTATCAAACTCTCCCAAGAGATAGAGGAGGACCGGCGGAGACATTTTGCCACTATATCATCATCCAGTAGGAAATGGGGAAGGCAGATTCTCTCACAAACTACAGTGGACCCTTGTACAGTATAACAAACAGCTTGTATAACATAAAATTTGTACAACATAAAAAATTCTGGAGATAGGGGAAATTTGCTTAACATAATCGCCTATGGGGAGAATCCGTACAACATAAAATGGGATTGGTCCATTTTCAATGCTTTCCTATGGTAATTTGTATAAAGGAATATTTGCTTAACATAATTTCATTTGGAACGAATTAATTCCTTTATACGAGGTACCACTGTACATCAGGAAATACGTAGTTAGGGATAGTAACAATGACAACCAGAAACAAAGGCCCACATCCACAGCAGACAAGGCTCACCTACTCTAGGCTACTCCTACTATTGGACAAAGTGAAACAACCACTTCAGGCAGCAGGTGGTGGTGCAACAATCAAGAGCAATCTTTTAATGGCTCCTCTTGGTTGGAGGAGACAGCTATGAAGGCCACACAACCTGATCTTAAATAGCCTTCTCATATATAGTAGAAGCAGTGGTGGCTGGTGATTCCTATTGAGTCTGTGTGCCATATATCCATTGCAAGTTTTAATCTGCCTTCATTGAAGTTACGTAAGATGCTGAAACTATTTTGGCAGCAGGGCTTCACACTGTGGATAGCTTCTATAAACTGCAGACTGAAACCCAGGGACAATTTGTAGCATGCCCAGAACTGGAGCCTCCAGTCAGTAAAAGATACTGTGCCATTGTCCCAGTAGAAGTAAGAGTCAGTTGTTGGTCCAGTGAGTTCTGCATGTGACATGGGAAAGAGGGCACCATTGTGTCCCTTGGTTCTGGCAGCAAGTTGCATTAGATCATCCTTAAAAAGGTAAAGGTTCCCCACACACGTGTGTGCTATTCATGTCCGACTCTAGGGGCAGAGTTTATCTCTGTTTTCAAGCCAAAAAGCCAATGTTGTGCAAGCCCATGGCCGGCATGGCTGAACGCATTTCTGCGCAAAGAACACAGTTTATCTTCCCACTTTTTACAGTGATACCTATTTATCTACTTGCATTTACATGGTTTTGAACTGCTAGGTTGGCAGGAGCTGGAGTTATCAGCAGGAGCTCACTCCACTGTGTGGCCCCTGGGATTCCAACTGCCGAGCTGCTGACTTTGCAGCCGACATTTTCAGCACTCTAGCCCACTGAGCTACCACACCCCTGCTTTTCCACAGCTAAAAGAAGGAAACCTTACCAACTTGCTTTCTTGGGATTATAAGAAAGGGGTTTACTATCTGCCCAAAAGCTAAAGTTTCACTAGATGCAAGCAAGCCCACTACAAACATGCCTGGAAGTGTTGGCAGGTCCTATGGAATATGCTCAGAGAAGTGACAAGACTTGCTGAGGGTCTAAAGCAGGGGTGTCCAAACTTTGACCCTCCTGATGTTTTGGACCACAACTCCCAAAATTCCAAGCCTGTATTGCCAATGAGAAAGGACTGTGGGAGTTGTGGTCCAGAACATCTGGAGGGCCAAAGTTTGGACACCATTGGTCTAAAGACTAAATCTTCTCTGCAAAATCTGAAGGAGCTGGGTATATTTATTCTGGAAAAGAGATAACTGAGAAGTATTGTAATGTCCACTTTCAAATATTTGCACAGAGGACGAAATAAATTTCTGTCTGTTGCCCTTGAGTGTAAGACCTGAGCTTGATTTACAGAAGTAAAGGTCTTAACTTCAGGGATGCATGATGTTAAATGTCATTATTTTTAGTAGCAGTATTTATATGTAGAGCCATTTTACTCTCTTAACCAATTCTTTAAAACTGCTGTTGTCATCTTCTCCCATTAGTGCCTCCTACCATCATGGTGCCCAAGGGCCAGTCCACTATCACTGTTCGTGAAGGCTCCAGGGCAGAGCTGCAATGTGAAGTCCGAGGGAAGCCCAAACCTCCCATCATCTGGTCCAGAGTAGATAAGGATACTCCCATGCCTTCAGGTGCCATGACAGTGGAGACCAGTGATGGGAAGCTGCATTTGGAGAGAGTGACTCGTGAAATGAGTGGGACTTACAAATGCCAGACCGCCAGGTACAATGGCTTCAACATTAGACCTCGAGAAGCCCTGGTACAACTCAATATACAATGTGAGTATAGCTGTAGAATGTTGTTGTTGTTTGCCGTATACATGTGTGCGTTGGCATTTTGGTGGCTTTGGAAGCAAAATCAAAATCAAGTCAATGCTGGCTTACAGTGAGCCTTCCCATGGTTTTATAGATGTTGAATATATCAAAATGATTTACCATATTCTTCTTCTGGGGGTGCTTTGGGACTGTGCAGCTTGCCCATGGATGTACAGGCTGGTTCTTCTCCCAGGAGATACAGTGGGACCTCTGGTTCCCCCCAGCAGATACCCAACTCATCGAGCTATATAGCCAGGCAGTTATTATTATTAGAAAATTAGTTTTGAAATATATTGTGTTACATTTGCATTACCAATGCCTCGTAATATTGCTTGTTACTGTTATAGCTGTACTTTTTTTAAAAAAAGGTTATTCATCTCTGTTTCGCAAAAGATATCTAAACTGACTACTTTTAGTTAGCGTTACAAATTTAAATGCTACTTGCTGCAGATTGATGGTACAAAACACACTCTGCTGCTCTCCACCCTATCAGCACCTTAACTCCCACAGCAGAGCACAAGTGGCAACACAAGGCGACACTTGGATCTTGTAATAGTTCTTGACTCTACCACTCATACCTCTGTAATCACAAAAGCCACAGTTACACTGTGCAAAGATGAATGTCTACCTTGTCGAGTTATGATGTAAATTAGTTACACCCTAGTTATTGAGGGAAGGAGATGAATAATTACACTGTAATAACTTACTTGCAGACTTGTGGGGGGGCACATGCAGTTTCTTCACCAATTTCTCTGAAAGAGAAAGAAGTATGCTCTGGCTTTATTTTGAACCCTACAGGTGGAATTATTTTGGTTGACATAAGTACAGTTATGTAAAATACAGTGGAGGATTACCACAAATTAATGACTTAGCACTCGCATTAGTCATTGTGCAAAAGTTGCATGACTTCATGTAGAATTAGGGAATGAAAGTAACAGCTTGCTAATGAGTGGCAGTTGGCTGCTGCAATTTATGCCACTGAATTTACAAAGGAGTCACTAAGTAACAGGTTTCTAGACTATAGATAAGACATTGAGCTAACTTGGTTTACTGAGCCCTTTTCATCCTTTGGATATAGTGAACTCATATAGTTCCACCCAAACATTCCAATGAATATGACAAATCATCTCTGGCTTCACACTCAAGCACCTACTCCAACACAGGAGAGAGCAATATATACAGCTCCTTTATTCATACAAAACAATGGCTAATGAATACAGTGGACCCTTGTATAACAAACAGCTACATAAAATCTGTACAATTCCGGAGATAGGGGAAATTTGCTTAACATAATTGTCTATGGGGAGAATCCGTACAACATAAAAATGGGACAGTCTATAAAGGAAAAATTGCTTAACATAATTTCATTTGGAACGAATTAATTCCTTTATACAAGGTACCACTGTACGGGGATTGGCTTCATAATTGGAAAAGAAATGTTACTCTCTTTTCTGATTAGAGCTTGGAAGAATCGACTTTTTTGGAAGGCAGCTCCCAGATTCCATCAGCCAGTATGGCCAGTCCCCAGGGATCCTGGGGACTGTATTCCAAAACTGTAACTCTTTTTCAGGTTCTGGCTCTAATTTACTACAAAGCAACAGCGCATCTTAGGCTCTCCAGTGGGAACATTAACATGGACTGCATTATGTCTGGGAACATTGAATGCATTATTCTATAACACTGTTAGCAGACCTATGGCACGGGTGCCCAAGGTGGCACTCGGAACCCTTTCTGGGGGCACCCGACATCGCCCCTTCACAGCCACCTGTATGCAGGTTAAATTGCTGTATTGGCACTTTGCGAAAAATTAGTGGGTTTTGAATTGCAGTTTGGGCACTCGGTCTCTAAAAGGTTTGCCATCACTGTTCTATAAGATTCCATAGCAGAGTCCTCAAAGTCTCTGTTAAAAGGCTAAAGGCATTTGTTGGTCTCTGGCCATGGGCAGTCTGCCTGCAATGATAGGAGCTATTTAATCTCCACTCTGTAAAGATGTCACTTAGTCGTTCTCTGTGACCTTGGCAAACCCAAGTTATTTCGGTGTCAGGAAGGAGGCAAAGTGATTCCATCCATGTCACCGCCTGGCTGGCCCAGAACCAATTCATATCTGACCTGGTTCAGCCACAGCTGTAGGGAATAGCAGAGCCAGCAGCGTGATATGTGCTTGTATGTGTATGTTTTAAGGATGGATCTTCCCCCGCGCATTCACCGTGTTGCAGCGTTTTGAGAGAATATGTGAATAATGTGCTGTTTGCAGGTGATCAAATGCTGAACCGGGCGGAATTTTTAATATCTGAGACAAGATGAGAGCAATTTGACTCTTTTACTGTACAGGTCGGGGATGAAGTCATGGCTCGACATTATTAATGGGAGTGAGTGAATTGAAGCCGTGGGGTGATAACTCTTTGGCAAAGGTAGCATCCCATCAGGAACATTTCATGACCATGTTTCGTGGGGAATGCAAATGCTGGCAGGTGTGGGATTAAGATGAAGAATGTTAATTTGCACCACCCGATAGTGACTCTAGGCTGCTCTCACCAAATAGCATGCTTGCAGCTCACACTGTGTGGCTTATTACAAACCAGCTACTGTTTCCTGTTAACCCACACCCCTTCTTTTCCACAGCTAAAAGAAGGAAACCTATTATAAAAAGCCTGAGAGAGCCAAGCAAGTGCCCTGTGATTTGAGTTCTAAAATTCCATGTATCATAGAGAAGAACTAAATGGGTCCAGTTTAACTGTGCTTGATTCAGATTACGTCTGGATACCAAAAGCATCCCCCTCCCCACCCCACCACCATAACATTACTCCTTTGGCTGTCCCGAGAAAATATGGACACATTGTACAAGCTCCTTGCAAACCTAAATTTGCAGACCAGGATCCAGCTGGAAGCGCATGCACTTACTCCTTTCTTCCATGCCTAAAGAGATGGACCATCCCTGGTGCTAATAACATATTAATAATGACAACAGTTATTACTAATATCATAGCTATATTAATAATAAATATTATTATCTCTGTAACATTAGAAAGAATAGTTTCACATCACATGTAAAATGTCTGCCCTGTAAACCAGAGGCTGAACCATGGCTTGAAGCTGGTTTATGGTTAACATTTTTGAAGGACCATTTATAGCTATCCAGGATCTATCTGTATTTTTCCATCTATAAGATGACCCCAAGTATAAGATGACTCCCACTCGTCCTACCCAAAATTACAGTTTTGCAGTCACATGGTTCACTCCTCAGCTTACTTCCACATATAAGATGATCCTCAATGTTTAGTCTAACATTTTTAGACAAAAATATAGTCTTACACATGGAAAAATACTATACATTTTGGGACAAGCCCAGGATTAATACACAGATGGAAGAGATGCCTGCCCAGGAAAGTGAAGAGGTTCTATCCTAGAAATGTAACAAGTATTCTGCAATGTTTTTGACTCCGGTGATTTCTGGCATTTCACTTGGGTGGGAAGTCCCTCTGGGGCTCCCATAGAGAGGGGGAGGTTTTCAAGCACAGAAGTGAGAAAAAACATATTGAGTACTGAGCTCCCCTTCTCTTTAATTTTCTGCTCAATATTATGTTTTACAGCAGGGGTGTCCAAACTTTTTGCAAGGAGGGCCAGATTTGTTGAGGGAAAAATGTGTGGGGACCAACCATTCAGCCAGAAGGGGGGGAAGAAAGGGTGTGGTCCGTGCACATCTGCAACAGCCGCATATGCTCCAGTTTCAAGGTGCCCAAGGGCCCAGCGGCTGTTGCAGGGCCCAGGAATCGGCCCATGCACACCCAAGATGCACCAGTGCTCATATATGCTGCCCTCCCTCGCAAGGGGGTTGGGAAGACGCTGCAGCAATGGAGCCAGGAGCAGGTAGGCAGGGTGGGTGGCTGAGGGGACTGACAGAGGCAGGGAGGGCAGGCAAACCATAAAACTGCAAGCTGACATCCCTAGCCAGCACAGGGAAGGGCCGGCTGGTGCGGATGAGTGACAGGTTGAGCCGGTAGGGAGAAGAGGCTGAGGGCCACACAAAATGTTAAATCGGGCCGCATTTGCCCTCCAGACCAGACTTTGGACATGCCTGTTTTACAGCCTTGTGCCGATTACATCTGAAGTATTGTCCTGGGCAGGAGTATCTCTTCCTTGCTCTTGTCAATTTCGTTCCCTTAAATGAGTCAGTTTCAAAAGGCTGGGTGACAACATTTGCAAGCTTATTTTGATGGAGTCATCCCAAGCAGATCTTAGTGGATAACTTTATTAATTGTCATTTCTTAATTACATTTTTATCCTGTCTTTCCTCCTGTGAGCTCAAGATAGTGTATGCCACCCGTTTCCTTTCTACTTTATCCTCAGAAGAGGTGGAGTTGGTGAGGCTGAGAGAGTGTGACAGGTCTAGGGGGTCAGCCACTGAGCTCAGTGGGGAATATAGTCTGGATCTTGCCAACAGGCATGAAGTAGGCTGTGTTGTGCAATACTTTCTATTGATGCACCAGCATTCTGACCGGCAGCTTCTCATAGTCACATTGGGCGGGGGGGGGGACTCTTTCAGAAATCTTTCAATTTTGTGATGAACAGTGTGCTCAGTGGAGCTGAGAAAAGTTACTTTTTGGGGGGAACATAACTCCCAGAAGCCACGTTCATGGCTGGCTAAACAGATGCTGTGATTTCCTATCCAGGAAACTGCTTTTTGAAAGCTGGGGTTTTGAAGTTGTACTGATGGTAGGTTGCAATGGATTCTTCATTGCATCAAGAATGAGCTGAAATAGCAGTGTGACTTTTGTGCAGATTTAGGTGGTTCCAGGGGAGAGAAAATAGAATGGGTTCAAGATTTTGGGACTAGCGCTTTGTTCCTCCACAGGGATTCCCCTTCCCCAAGAGAACCTTTGTTTTCTCAAAAAGCGACCTTGAACCTTTAGTACTTTTCCCCTGACCTTCTTCCTAGGGCAGCCAATCTTCCTTTTCCGATCCTCTTCTCATGCAAGGAGCCAGGCAATACAGAAGGGGGTGTGCAGCATGTCTGCCACTTAATTGAGCTGCTGTTCTCCAGCATGAGAATCCCATTAGCTTTATGCCTTGCTCTGGAATTCTAATTTTGTCTGAAATGGGAATCGTGTGGTTACTGAAGGGGTGCTGATGAGAGCACAATTTTTTCATCCGCTTGTTCTTTTCAACTGAGAATCGGCTCCGATGATGATATGTGCGTTACCGGTGTATATTCGCGTTCCTCCATGCTTGCGACTTGCGTTTGAACGGGCTTTCTTAGAGGAAAGTGGATTCTGGGTGATAATTTGGTTGTTTTGCTGATTTGTTCCAGAGCTAAAGTCGCAGGGAAAAAAATCAATACAGCAGATCTGATTAGATGTCAGAAACTGTTTCTCTGTTTCTCTTTTCTTCTTTTTCTTTTCATCCACCAATATATAGTCCTGCACGGCGGTGCGCCAGCTCCGAAATTAGCTTTGCTAGCAGTACTACAACAGTGGGGGCAAGAATAACAAACAAACAACTAATGTCTTAGAGACACATTATTGTTGCTTATCCTTAGTCTGTTTTGAAAAAAGGACGGGGGTTATGTTGTTTCAGAAAAAGGGCTCAAGGAGGTCAGGGAAGCTTTGGCTCCTGTTCCCACGATACCTAAGTAATGGCCAGAGTTTCTGGAAATTGCCATTAAAAAGACCTGGAGGACCGAAAGTACCACATTGAGGGTATGGAGAGCTAAGATGACACATGAGAGGATTTCACCAAGATCACGTCATGTATGATGGTGATTTATTTGGAATGTGTACCAGGGACTTGTTGGTCTCAACTTGAACACACATCTTGAATCAATTACTGTTTGGTGAATCAACACTTTGCCTGTAAATCCCATTTATTCAATGGATCTGCTGTAGTTCTGTCTTAACAATGCAACAGATACATGGACACATACTCAGTATCATCTGTGTTAAACACTGCACTTATGAAACAGTGGTGGTTGGCTGCAGCTTCTCAGGTCTGCCTCTCACAGCACAACTAGGCTGTCTAAAAGTACCATTCACTGGTAGGCAGCCAAATTTTCCACCTTTCTTAGGAAACAGTTTATTCAGGAATCACTCAAATCCGCACTTTTTTATTTTGTGACATAACATATTTCCTGTCACAAAGAGCCAGAATGGTGGATGATTGCATGCATTTACACTTCAGCCACAGAGGTACTCCACAGGTGAGATTTAAAGGTGTGCCGTAATAAAGCATAACAAAGTGTGAATGGTACTCATGTATATTTCTCAATGAGCATATTACAGAGGTATGCTTAACAGAAATGAGCTGGCTCCCTATTGGATGTTCACCTAATGAAGAACCCACGTTATGTCATGTAAAGACAAAATCTGGACCTAGTTACTACAATACTTCATCCTTCCTATATGTAGAATGGGTTTAAATGGCTCCATTTTACAGCCCCCAAATATACCAAAAATGTGCACACAAGTATGTTTTTTATAGTGAACTGCATTTAGAAGTGTTGACATTGAAAAGAATAGTTATACATGTATTTTTTGCATTTAAAAATGCAACAGAAAACAGCACAGTATAGAAATCTAAAAATAAATTTAAAAATCAATCTACAGTATATATATTTGACACTGTGTTGTTTTTTTAAATACAGGTTACTGTAGAACCAGGAGGTATAAATAGAGATGGGCTTAAATCACTTAGTACCATGTTGTCTCCCACTGATGTAGCATCCCAGGTGCTGCATGTTCACTTTTCCCACCCCACCTCCGCCACTGACCTGCTGGTGCATGCTGCTGCTCCCTTCCCCATTTTGTGATCTTCCATTCTGGTCGAAGCACAGACTTCCCTTGCCTGCCTTCTCCAGCAGCTGCCCACTCACAGGCTTGCATTGCAGGGATCCCTGCTCTGCCTCCTCCTTTGAATGGGCAGTTGCTGGAGTCGGGGGAGAAGGGAAGTCTGTGCTTCTACCAAAATGGAAGATCACAACATGGGGAAGGGAGGAGCAACATGTACCAGCAGGTCAGTAGGGGAGACTGCCAGGTAGATATGTGTGTGTGGGTTGGGGGCAGAATCGTAGAACCATAGTATCATAGAATAGTGAAGTTGGAAGGGACCTACAAGGCCGTCAAGTCCAACTCCCTGCTCCATGCAGGTATACAGATCAAAGGATATCTGCCAGGTGGCTGTCCAAATTTCTCTTGAATGCCTCCAATGTTGAAGCACTCTCCACCTCTCAATGTAATTGATTCCACTGTTGTACCTGTTCTAACAGTTAGGAAATTTTTCCTGATATTCAGCCGAAAGCTTCGTTCTCTTAACTTGAGCCCGCTGTTACACGTCCTGCATGTATGGCATCTTTGGTGCTGGGCCAACAACAACGTAGCACAAAGGATTGCTCATATGCAGAACTGCAATTGACTGTAGAAACAGAATGCTCAATAATCCCTAGATGTAGCCTGTTTTTACGTCTGTGCTACGGTCTAACCAAATTATTGGGAGCAAAACCAAATGTTACTTCAAATGTTATAACTTGCTACCATGCTTCTATTTGATTGATACTAAGAGAAAACAAGGAGGAGAGGGCAGTTTTCCTTGGAGGCCCAGGTCAGTTAACTGATGGTTTGTTAAGACAGATTGCTGCACTAATGGTGTGTTTATGATTTTCAATAGGACCACAACTGGGTAGGGTAGGGTCCGGCTTCCTCATCATGCACTGTGCTCCCGGTGATATTTGGGATGCCTCTTCCAATTTGGTCTGTTTAAAACGCTCACGTGTCCCTGCTCACACAATTAGAGTACAGTATGACCCCATGCATCCGCTGATTCACCAACCACAGTTTCAGTTATCCGCTGTGTGTGATCAGCAGGTGCTGGGCAGGTCTGAGCCGGTCAGCGAGGTGAGAGACTGGGTGGTGTCGGTAACATTTCTCTCCCCCCCCCCATTGCTGGCCAGCTGCTTTCCTTGCCGAAAGCATCCAGTGTGCAGTGGTGCGGAGGGCAGGTGTGTCGGTAAAGTTTTCTCTCTCTTTTTTTTTCTCCTTGCTGCTCCCACCGCCCATCCACCCTCCTTGCTGAGGGTGGCCGAGGGCTGTCAGCGTGCGGCGGTGAGGAGGGCGGCTGGCCAGTAGTGGCAGTAAAGAGGGTGGCCAGCGGCAGCATCAGAAAGGATTTTTTTTTTAAAAAAGAAAAACTTTATTCTCTCCTTACTGCCACCACTGCGGGCCACCTCGCCAACACCGACACGCTACCGAGTGTTTGAGAGGTGTCGGGGCAAAAGCTTTTACCCTGGCACCCCACCACCCCTGTCACTACCATCAACCCAGATAAGAGTGTTTGCTCTTATCCACGGATTTTGCCATCCGTGGGGAGGCGGAACTGATCCCCCGCAGATACGGTAGTCTTACTGTAATGCCTTGTTTGGCTCTGAGTCAGCTCATGGGTCTGCCTAATGAACAACAGACTTCCCAGACAAAGGCTTTCTCCTTTTCTATTGAAGTATAGGTAGACACCTTTTTTCACCTATCTCTTTCAGATCTCTGTGTGCAAGGACAACCTCTCAAAATCTCAAAGCTTCCTTTGCTATTGTCTAATAAAAGTAGGCAGGTATGTTGCCATCAAGTTTACCATGCAAAAGAGGAGGTAAAAGAAAGCATTGTGAGTGAGACCGGAGAGATAAAATATGATTAGCAAAATGAGGTCAGATTTGGGAAACATTCCTGTACCTTTATGGGAACATTGATGCAGGTTGGAAAATATTTATGCAATGGAAGTAAAATGTACTTTTCTCAGTGATCCAGGTACACCAGGCATAGGACATTGATTATTACGGTGCTAGGCTAGAGTGGAGAGACTGGTATTAAAATCCTTGCCGTGAAATGACAAAGTGCTGATTTAGCCAACCTCTACCTCTCAGTCTAACCTGCTGTGCAAGATTGTTGTACGTTTTTAAAAGCAATGGAAGAAGCATGTGTGATGCAGGTTCCGGAGAGGAAAGGTGTGGTGTAAATGTAATAATACATTTAATAATAAATTAAATAGAAATAGAAGGAAAAATAAAACTCTAACCTGCACTATCTTTTGAAAATGTTTGTGGCTGGTGCAAGGGAGACCTTCTTCTCTTCTCCCTCTGCTTTTGAGGCCTGCCTCAAAATTAGAATACAGTGGACCCTTGTATAACAAACAGCTTGTATAACATAAAATTTGTACAACATAAAAATTCTGGAGAAATTTGCTTAACATAATCGCCTATGGGGAGAATTTGTACAACATAAAAATGGGATCACTCCATTTTCAATGCATTCCTATGGGAATTTGTATAAAGGAAAATTTGATTAACATAATTTCATTTGGGACGGATTAATTCCTTTATACAAGGTACCACTGTACTGTGAAAGGGTTCAATATTCTGGACTCAAAGCATTCCACTCTAATCAGCTAATAAATCCATAACACCTGCAAAGGTTTCCTGGGCCTTTAAATGGTTTCTCGGGCTGGTTCAGTAGGAATCACGGATTCAGTAGGGATCAGTAGGAATTGATGCCAAAGGGGCCCAAACCAAGTACTGAATACATATGCATGCTTATACTTTTCAGAGGTCCAATATTGCTCTATTTCCAATCCTTGTGTTATTGATATCATGTAATGTTCTAATTTTCTGAGATTGTGAATTTGGGGTTTTCATAAGCTGTACACCATAATCATCACAGTTGTACCAAAGTAAGGCTTGACATCTCTTGCTTTGCATGTAATGAGTCTATCTCATATATTAGTTTCACCTTTTGAGTTGACTTACTGAAAAAATAAATGAACATTTGCACGAAATTCTCATTTTTTGAGTTTCACCTGTACAACAATGGGCTCAAGCTGAGAGTACCCAGCTTTTGTCTGAATGTCAGGAAAAACTTCCTAACAGTTAGAGCAATATGGCAATGAACCCAATGACCTAGAGACGTGGTGAGTGCTCCAACACTGGAGGCATTCAAGAGAAATTTGGACAACCACCTGACAGATATCCTTTGATTTGTATTCCTGCATGGAGCAGGGGGCTGGACTTGGTGGCTTTCCATGCCCCTTCCAACTGTTCAGTGATTCTATGAGCCATTCTGCTTCATGTTTGTTCCTTGGGTCTAATTTTCTAGCAACATTTGATTCTTCTATGCTCTGAACTTTTGTGATATAATTCCTTGTGGTTATAAGCATATCTTTGTGTGTGACCAGTTTCGTATATTTTCATAAAAGCTTTCAGTTTCAACTTCTTCAGCATCTATAGTAGGAACATAGATTTGAATAATGGTTGTTCCAATAGTTTTTCCAATCTAATTATTATTTAGTCAGATTTAGCAGTACCACCTTACTACATATTGCCTCAGTTTTAGAGCTACTCCATTTATTCTCATTTCCAAAATAGAACACTTTATAGTTGTATTTATGTATTTATTATTTATTTATTTATTACATTTATAGACCGCCCATCTTCCGGAGTGGAACGCTGGGCGATTTACAATTTAAAAAAACAACCCCCCCCAAAAAAAAACAGGAAAATTATGAGTGAAAATATCCTTTTCTAGTCCACTTTACTGCACTGAAACCATGCACTTCAATGTTTATATGGTCAATTTCTTGCTTTATGGTTTCCAGTTTACCTGAATTCATATTCTCACACTCTGTGTTCCAACAATATATATTACACAGCATCGAATTTTCCTTTTATTTCTGTGCAGATCAGTCACTAGACGTCCTTTCAGTTTTAAGTGCACGGTAGAACCTGTATTGGGAGTGGGGAACCTTTGGCCCTCCAGATGTTTTGGATTGCAACTCCAAGAATTACAAGCCTATATTGCCACTGATAAAAAACTGTGGGAGTACATTGAACAGGACCCCTGCCTGTACAATGTACTTTGACTAGGACCTCACTAGGGTCATCATAAATTGAACACAATCTGACTGCACATAACAATAGCAAGCAAGTTACCAGTACCCTTCTTACAAACATTACAAAAAATAGGCGAAACACTGACTTTACAATATTTTATTCCTTTTCCCCTTCAGTACAACAGATATTAAATAATTTGAAATACTGTATTAATATAATTATAATTCTGACTGCTATTACAATAAAACCTCTCATAAACCCTGTCCATTATCACAGCAACTATGTGGCAGTAAACTCTGAGATATCATGTGTACAATGTCTGTGTCACACCACAGTTTCATTTTAACCATTGTGCAGTTTTTAAGAAATCCATTGGCAACACCATGATCTTCCATCTGTGTGTGGTAGCTGAGAGGGGAAGTCTTTTTCACAGGGAAGATAGACATGTTGGTGTTTGCCACTTTGTGTGTGTGGGGGGGGGGCGGGGGAATGTGGCTAGGTATGCATTCTTGTCATAGGAGCAACAGGATGAGTCCAGAAAGCTTTCTCAGACCCTTGATAAAAGCTTCACATAATGGCAGAGGCATTGCTGAGATGGAAGTCTTGCCATGTTTCAAACATGAGGTAAACTCTGGCCTCCTCAAGGCCAAAATACACCTCCCTTTATTTCAATTCCAAGGTTCATCACACTTGAACAGGAAGAGTGCTTCTAGGTGTGTGGGTAGGAATAAAGACCAGTTTTATATTTATGAACTTTTGAGAGAGAGAGAGAGAGAGATGGCCTCATAAGGATACAAGATTTATTCTCCACATGAGCTACAGTGCAACTCTATGATACAAAGGTCACACCATATACTGAATGTGGTCTATTGCATCTTTTTTTAAAGGCCCCTAAGGGGAGGTAATCATTATGGCTCAGTAGGAGGGGGAGTTGTCTCACATTCAGTGTTCAGATCACATCATGTGAGTGGATGTCTGCTTACATGATGGGAGTTCTTCTGGAACCTCTCCTTCCTTTATTTGTAACAAAAAATAATAACCTTTGAACTGCAGAACTGGAATGGACCCTATGGATCTTCCAGACCAACTCCTGTCAAAGAGGCACGGTGAGGAATTGAACTGCCAACCTCTGGCTCCCCAACCATTTAATTTATTATACCATGCCTTTTCTGCAAAAGCAGCTCAAGGTGACTTAGAGATTTTTAAAGAGACAAATATAGCTAAAATGCAGCAAATTCCAATGCGGTATTTATTTATTTATTTGTTTATTTATTTATTTATTTATTTGTATGGTTTTTATACTGCCCATCTGGCAGCAAGGGCTTGGTGGCTCAGTGGACTAAGGCTCCGAAACTGTTGACTGCAAAGTCGTTTCGAATCCCAGGTGCCATGCAGCGAAGTGAGCTCCTGCTCTTAACCCCAGCTCCTTCCAACCTAGCAGATAAATAGGTACCGCTGTAAAAAGTAGGAAGGTAAAACAGTGTTTCCTTGCAGCCATGCTGGCCACATGGCCATGGATTTGCACAACACTGGCTCTTCGGCTTGAATATGGAGATGAGCACTGCCCCTAGAGTCGGACATGACTAGCACACATGTGCAGGGGGAACCTTTACCTTTACCGCCCATCTGGCAGTGCGGTCACTCTGGGCGGTAAAAACAATTAAAAAGCACTTAAAACCACTACACATTAAAACAAAAATTGTACAATAGGAGAAGCAGGCAGATGAGAAGACCAGCAGGCAGGATTTAAGGTTCAGTTACACAGCAAGGGAAACACAAAATTTCTATCGCCTTCACTCACTGTGAAGTTTCAGTGGTGGATCTAGGTTTGTTCAACATAGGCAGCCACACATTGTTTGCATCTCTGTGGAAGCCCTATAGGAGGCGTGGTCAAAAGGAAACGTCTTAACAAGCTGTATCAAGGCCTTCCTGATGTTC
Source organism: Phrynocephalus versicolor (assembly GCA_023846285.1). Classification (NCBI taxonomy): domain Eukaryota; kingdom Metazoa; phylum Chordata; class Lepidosauria; order Squamata; family Agamidae; genus Phrynocephalus; species Phrynocephalus versicolor. The sequence goes on from JAHTLZ010000275.1 coordinate 27,318,709, forward strand.
TTTCCTCCTCCTGCTAGCTCTTTGCGGGGTGGTGGTGTGCCTCTTTGTGTTTAGGCGCCCTAGCGCAGCAATGCCGACATCAATCTATTTAGAATAAATAAATAATTGTCTTGCTGGCTCTCCAAGCTGTTTCTCATCTGTAAAACAAAACAAAAACCAAAAAAGACTTCTTCTTTTTTCACCCTTAACTAAAAAATGAAAGTCCTGCTGAGACTTTCTAAGACAGCTTTGCTTTGCCCTTAGCGGCTAAGAAAAGGAAAGAAAAAGTCTGGCCAACAGGCTTTCCTTGATGTTCCTGAATGTGTGCTCGCATGCTGGTTTGTCTGCGTTGGTTCAAGCAATCACACATTGGAAGCAATGGCAATTGACTCTGTGTTTTAAAAGTTAAAAAAGCCCCAACAGCAGCAGGAAAAACTACACATGGGAGGATGGGTAGACTTTGGGTTGATTTGCATTCTGATTTGTGTTGTGTGATTAAGGAAGGAAAAAAATGTGAATCAGCCTAACTCAGATGGGTAGCACTTCCCGCATTCCCCAACAATGTAGTCCAAGCCTTAAAGAATTTTGGCTTGTATTAATCCGTGGCCTAGAGATAAAGCAAGGAACATGGCAAAGTGGAAAGGGGGGGGGCTTGCTGAGTAAAGACCCCGAGGCTCTGAGATTTATCTTCTGCTCACCCAGGCCAGAACGCCTCAATTATATGGATTTGTAGTCCATGGGTAAGGTCAAGGAGGGAGAATGGAGGAGTCTGTTTAATTTTTAAGAATGTCAGAAACCAATAGTAGGATTTAAATGAGCCTGTGGAAGAAGAAAAACTTTCAGGCTTTAACATAACGACCAATGGGCCAGGGAAACATAAAGGTGCAGAAAAGCCAACTCGCTCAGCGCCCCCTTCTGCAGTAATCAGTAGTTTATGGCCATCTGCGGCAACAAGGAAATAAAGGGGATAAAAATGGAGGTGGGGAGAAGACGGGTGGTCCCTGTTAAGAGTTGAGGATGAGCCTATAACTGTGGCTGGATTCTTGCATTCCTGACTGTGAGTTATCCACTGAACGCTCATACAAGACCACAGGCATCCATCCATAGTCAGAGACTCAACCTCTGTTCTAACCATGTCAATAAATGAGTCAACATGAGTATACAAGCCTGAGAACCAAGAGGCAAAGAAGAACATTTCAGAACACAAAGGCTAAGTTACATAGCAAGTCAGCCTCCTCACTTCGTCCTGTGGCCACATAAAACACCTGGGGGGGGGGGATGGCAGCAGCGAAATACAGCAGGACCACTATATAGGACATTGGTTCCAAGCCATCCTCCTCCAACCCACAAGTGCCAGAAAGTACACAGATCTAGAAACCCTGTGGATAAGCATTGTCCCTAGTGACCAGTTCTGGTAATAACCCATTGGAAACACCCGATGTGTTATTTAATATTTTCAGGCAACAGGCAAGTGAAACCATGGGGCCTGATCCCATGGATACGGTGGTCTTATTGTATATAGAGCAGTAGTATGATAGGAATGTCCAGAAGAGGTCTTGATCCTTGGTGAGGGTTCAGCGGTCAACCTCTTTCTGTTTTACCACTTTCTCATTACATTCAACTTCCTGTTGCTCACAGTTGGAGTAAGACTTTAACCCCACCCACCACAAAAAACATTTTAACCCCATTAATGCCAGCCTGAACACAGGTGACCTTCCTGTAGAGATATTCCGTGTTTTCAATGAATTGCTCCTTCTTGCTGTGCCCTGTTGTTGTCCCCAAACCACACAGCTAGCTGCTCCCACTTTTCCTCATACAAAGTCCATATCTCTTATTGCAGTAATAGGCCAAGAAGTCAAGGGATTAGATAGAGCAAGAGAACAGTGAGCCCTTGGGAGAAGCACCAGGAAAAAAGAACCCATCACAGAAAATGGAAAAGAGTAGGGATTGGAAAGGAAACAATGTCTGTCTTTATATCTTTGATGTGTGAAGTGGGGGGTGGGGGTGGAGAAGGCCACATGCTTTCTATTCTTTAAGGCTTTGGCCATCCCAGCTGTAGGTCCTTAGTGCCTACCGCTTACTGTACATTTCTAGATGGGCCATTCCTTGACAAATGTTATTCTGGCTTGCAAACAAATGTTTAATCGCCCTTGGTATCTGGTTGAACAGCTTGCAGTGTTGTATGTCAGACAAATAATAGACTCCATCAATTTAACATGTTATCTTTGCTGTGAACGTAAGAGCAGAAACGGTGGGTATGGAAGGGGCTGTAAATAATAAGCATGACGGATCAGTGGATCTACATCACTGGAAGTGGTGATGCCCTAAATTCTCTTTTTGGCTTGCATCTGCAGCTCTCTCTCAAGTTTTACTGGTGCCCTGTCTTTTTTCGAAACCAAGAATGTAGCTGCTAATTGCTCTGTTAAATATTCTCATGAGTCTTTCTGGCAGAGAGGCATTGCCAAGACTGTTAAGTTGATGGCACCTGTGAAATTTCTAACTTTTATTGATGCAAGTTCACGAACAAAGAGACAACTGCTGTGACCTGGAGTGTACAGCAGCCACTGCTTGCCTGATAGGTATATCTGACACAGAAGTGGTTGGTACAGCTCTCTACTCTTGGTAAATGCAGCGCATGAAACAGGTTGCTGAGCCTTTGAGCTTGGTAGGAGTTTGTAGAGAGCGGAACCTATTTATTTTTGTCTTGCCATCCTCCCTCATGCTTGGCTTTGGACGGTCAGCAGCGACACAATGGCAACTTGATAACTTACTCGATGGAAAGGTGGTTGTCTGTAGTACTACAGCTACCCAAATCTGAGAGACAATCTGCACTGCACAGTTAGAGCAGTTTGATGCTGCTTTAGCATTCACAACTTCTTCCTATGGAATCCTGGGATTTGTAGTTGGGTAAGATATTGCTCTAACACAGCCCTTTGAATTACTGCTAGGACCTCTGAGCACCTCATCAAGCTATAAATCCTATGATCCCATAGGAGAGAGCCATGGTGCTTGAAATGGTATTAAACTAATAATAACCACACAGTGTAGATAACAGTCTAGGTAAGTGAAGAGGCAGCAAAGCTGTGCTTGATTGCAGAAGAGGAAATGGCAAGCTGTTGGCACCAGATGCTGTGTGGGGAGAACAGTAAGGACGTCTTGAGAGTAGCAGTGACTGAATTCACGCTGGAGATGCCTGTGGCAGTGCTTGATTTAGCCGTCAGGGACGGTAGGTGGTAGAAAGGCACAGCTGAGAGATGGAAGTCATCGCTCAGGAGATGAGAGTCAGCGTAGTAGGGAAGGAAGAGATCTTTCTTGAGCACCAGGGATACCACTTGGACTCTTGCCTGCTTCTGTACTTCTCTGTTTCTTAAGCTCCTGCTGTTTCTTTTCCTGCCTTTTGCTATCCTGGTGATAGTGTTTTTCATTTCAGTCACTTCAGACGAAATACAAAGCACACACTCAGTACAGATCAGGAATTTCAGGTGTTCGGGGGGGGGGGAACATACTGGAAACTTAAGTGATTTGGTTTGGATGCTGTGCTGAACTGCAGTTTAGTATTACTGGCATGAGCATCAGGGTTCACTTGCTCCCCCAAGCCCTCTCTTCCTCTGGTACATTCACAGGGAAATCACTTCCCATTTTTAGGTCTGCCCAGTGTTATTTCCAGTGCTGAAACCGGGGCTGATCTTGTGGTTAGGTTAAATAAACCAAGATCGTAAGCCATAATATGAAGCTGGGTAACCTCCCTAAACCAGGACTAAGAGTCATATAACCCATCAGCAACACGAAGCCCTCAAAGCTGTTTCTGGTGGAGTTCCATGGTTGGAATCCCAAGGGGGAACTGAGCTCCCAACTTTCGGCTCCACAGTTGGATACCTAAGTCAATGAGCTATCCAGCCAGTGCCAGCTGCACAAGATAGCTGTACAAACAAAGAACATTGCCAGACAATGGGACACATTCATTTTATTTACTTGGCAGCTGCATTTCTTCCATTGGGCTCAATAAGTGTCACTGTTCTTCCTTGCTTTATCTTAATAGCAGACCTGTGAAGTAGGTGAAGGTGAAAATGAGTGATTGGCTTGGAGTCAACAAGTGACTTCCAAAGCTTAGTAAGGACTTGAACTTGGATTCTCCAAATCCTACAGCACCCTTCTGACCACTACTCAACATTGTCTCTTTATCTTTGTTTCCTTATTAATTCTTGGGTCATCTACAGCTTCCCTATCTTCTCCAATCTCAGGTCAATTTGAAATTAGGTCTTGAAGCCTTAAGTGAATTTCAGAGCTTTTTTCCCCCCTGTTAAAAAGTGGGCAATATGTGTAGAGGCCCAAGCGCTATGGGCATACTTACTTAGGAACACACATTTATCTTACAAGAGATCTTTAGACTGTAACCACAAATCAGGGATGCATACGGTGCCTTTTGGGACAATCCCTGTGATGAACTTAAGCCCTTACAGGAGGTTACACATGCAGAGTTATTTTGGAATTCTAATGAGCCATGACCACTTACGACCTGCAGTTCTGAAGCTTCGCCAATTACTGTTGCCCAAAGGGATGTCATTTGCATAAGAATGATCTCCTAGAATGTTTATGGATTCTCTTCAATGTGCAGTGTTCTAAGCATCTCCCTTCTGAATTCTGGCTAATATATGAGGAGGGAATTTCCACTGTTTTCAGGAAACCTGTTGTCAAAAGTTTGTATCAACTTTTAAAGCTCCAGTTTAAAGTTCCAGTACTTTCTTTTTGACATCAGATCTTCTGAACATTTAAAAAAAAGAGAAACATGGTGATTTGGATTTCTTGTTTGGGGTTGCCCCCAAATGGACACTTCCAAATATAATGCTTAGTCTCTGCTTTTCCCTACTTTCATTTTGAAATTATTCAGGTAGTATTCTCTGCTTTTCATTTTTCCTGGTGACTCGTTTTCCTCATTTTGCATTTTATCTATTCTGCTTCCTTTGTATTGCTAGAAGGCATTGGTGTCCACACACCATGATGGCTGTATCATAATTATCCCAGTCTATGTCAAGATCAGTCCTTTCACAGTGATCCCTCACTGTTCTCTGAGCTTTAGAAGGCCTGCTGGGGGAGTCTCACCCCAACAGCATCGGGAGATACACACGTTTGCCATTTTGCCCTGCAGTTCAGTTTGCAGCAATACAAATTCACATTCACTGCAGCAATACAAATGCCACTGATGACAGAAATGGAGTGCTTCCTAGTAAATATTATTTTAGAACTCATTTACCCAAAACTTAAAATCTCTTTCTTTCATTTTTATCGCCTAAGATGTCACCACTGCCCTTATCACATTCCTCCAACATTTATACAATAAAAATAGGTTTAAATTAGGCATAAGACTTAAACACCTAAAGCATGTTTAAGATGTTAAGAGGGTTGAACAACCTCCTGAAGGCCTCTTTCCAAGTCAATCTGCTACTGTTTGAGTTGGTCAAAGGAGCTATTTCATCTACAGTACTGAATTACAGTCGAACTATCAGTTCTTTTATCAACGAATGCTGCGAGTTCATTGCTGCTGTTTATGTGCTGTCAAGACACCTCCGATCTATGGTCATCCTGTACATGAGACCTCTCCAACATGTCTTATCCTCAGCAATCTTACTCTGCTCTTGTAAACTCCAGCTTGGGGGTCGGTTCCACACCCATATACGGTGATACAAGACTATGGATGATCCTGGTCTTGGTTTCCAGTGACATAGCCTTACACCTGATGAGCTTCTCTAATTACCTCATTGCTGCCCTTCCAGATCTCAGTCTTCTTTGGATTTCATGGCTGCAGGTTCCATTTGGATTGATGGTTGAACCTACCAGTACTGTATATACAAAATCTCAAAGCAGTGCAGGCAGCTAGATAACTTGACTGGGTGCTGACCAGAGTGCTGAACTAAAGGATCAGATTGACATCTGCAAAGAAACAAAACAGCAGAGCTAAAGCGGCGGGCAAGATGTGTGTGTGTGTGTGCATATTTTGTTGCTTTGTCTCCAGCACGTCTTAATTCAAAGTATGGGGCATTCAGGAACAGAACACTGCATAATTTGTAACTATATCGTAGCCAATAGGTTTCAAGTGTCGCTGATCTGCTCTCCATGAACCCTATTTTAAAGTCCTCTGAACTAATGCGTGTCTGGTCATGAATAAATCCTGAAGGTTAATTTTCATTTACATGTGTTTTGTTTAAAACAATTGGTACATATTTATTTAAGTTCTCTATTCATTTAGTGCATTAAGAGGGTTATAGTCACTGTTCAGAGCTCCTTAATTTGACCCTCTTTGCCCTTCCCTATCTTTTAACTCATCTCTGGAGGAGAATTTGTGTCTTTAAATTTTTTTGCCCTATCCAGTGTAGTTTTGGAGATTTAGAGATGAAAGGGTCCTTCTTCTAATCCTTATTAATCCTGATTCCACCTCAAACTTTACAAAGCTTCATGTCTTTCAGGTGACTTTTTGCTGCAGGACCATCAATCAGTCAGTGTGTTCACTATCATAAATCATAGCAGAGAATTTCATATTTATAAAGAAACGTTATATTTTATAGAGATTCTGATGGGACTGTGAGCATATATTTTGTGCAGTACTGATTATCAGAAACAACTCTGGATGGAAGCGGTTTCCTTCTAGAATAATCTGTTCCTGGTTGCCATTCCTTTCCTTGAAATGATCAGGTTGGTGTCATAGAAGTGAGAACATTTTATTCAAAGGTGCTCTGTTGCATTATGTCCAGGACATTAAGCATCCACTAGGCCAGGCTTTTGTTGCAAATAATAAAAAGTGTTTTTTTTCTTTTTCGCCCCACCTTAGTTTTTTTTTTAATGTATTTATGAAGAACAGCAGTTGATAGGAACAAAGTAAAACTGAGAGGATGATGGGATGACTCTATCATCATCCCAGTTTCTGATGCATCACTGACACTCTTATATCCAGTACTTAATCTCCTTGTCCACTAGAATATGGATAGAGTAGTACAGGGGTCCTCAAAGTTTTCAAACAGCAGGCTGGTCCACCACCACCCAGACACCACTGGGGGCCGGATCACAGCCCAAAAGCAGCTGCGGAGGCTGGCTTGCTCACAAAACAGGGGGTGGGGGGGTTGCAATTGGTCCCAGGGGCCAGATTCAGGACCTTGGGGGGGCGCATCCAGCCCCGGGGCCTTAGGTTGAGGACCCCTGGAGTAGTAGAATGAAGACTGAGCCTTGTGGCGCAGTGGTTAAATGCCTGTACTGCAGGTAAAACTGTGCTCACGACCTGGGTTCAATCCCTGGTAGCAGGCTCAAGGTTCACTCAGCCTTCCATCCTTTCGAGGTCGGTAAAATGAGTACCCAGCTTGCGGGGGGGGGCAATGTGTAGCCTGCACACTGTAATTAAAATTATAAACCGCCCAGAGACCACTTGTAGTGGTATGGGGCGGTATATAAGCAGAACACTTTGCTTTTGAGAGCATTTAAAATTGCTCCTGTAATTATCCTTCTCTGGGTTAAAAACACCCTCCCCAATAGAGCTCCATTTCAAACCCCCCTGACTAGGCTTACAGGATTCCTAGCAAATAAGCTCTTTCTAAGCTCTGTAAAGTATAAGGCTTTACTTGCCAGAAGCACAAACCCTGGTCCAAGAAACCTTTCCTGATAGCGCCACCTGCCCAGCCCGTTTTGACTTCCAGTTTTCTTGTTTCTTTTCCCAAGCCATTATCTCTGCAGCCCAATATCTTTGAGAAGGCAGGATGGGAAGCAAAAAGCCCCTGGGAACTGGGTGGAATTTAGAAGCTGCCTTTCCATCACTGCGATAGCCCCAGCTGCAGCTGAAGACCAAGCTGAGGGGTAGTAAATGAAAATTGTATTTGCGCTAGTTAGGGAGTTCCATATTGGGCATTTATAATGAAGATGTATTTGGCCAGCTTAATTGTGAGGCAGCATATAGCAGCTAATAAGAGTTTAATGCAATATAGATGGATTAAATGCCAGCTGTCCTGCTGGGATTTCCTTTAACAGATTGTAGTGTATGCATAATACACGACCTCCTGGCCAATTGCTTGCTGTGCCATGAAAATGGGAGGCGGGGGCTTTGTGGAGGGACGCATTTGATGGAGAAGACATTGCTGGGGAGAGATGTGAAAGAAACGGGGAAGACGAAGCATTGCAGCAGCTAATTGGCGCTAAAGAAATTGATGATATCTTGAGGCAAATCTCCAACAGGTTTGCACCGATAACGGTATCTCCCTCATTCTTTCTCTCTCCTCCCCGGCTTCCCTCTGTATGCATACTCTTATGAATACAAAACCTTCCATTTATACCTTCAGGTACAGGCAGTTCTGTGTTTTTGTCTGCTTCCTTAGCAACAGCCCCATGTATTTCTCTGCACAACCAAAGAGGGTTTCCATGTCAGACACTCGGCTGTGCGAATTTCTCAGACTATTGTTTTAGTCAGGAAGTTTCTTCTCGATTGAAGTTATTCACAGCTAATGAGGAGGAAGGATGGATCATGCAAACCTGGGGCACCCTTCTTGCAGGGAGATGCAGAATTGCTGACTTGGATGCCAATTCCCAAAATCCCCCAGTTCCTGCTGGCTGGGGAAGACTCAGAGTTCTAGTCCAAAACAAGTTTTTTCAGGCTCTGGCACTTTGTTCCCTTCACTGTGAGATATATAAAATCCCTATAATTTTTGAAGCCATGGTAAAAACCTAGATCTTTTGCCGGCAGGAAAAGAAGCAGATAGGGTGGGGAATAGAAATACAGTGGTACCCTGTATAAAGGAATTAATTCATTCCAAATGAAATTATGTTAAGCAAATTTTCCTTTATATAAATTTCCCATAGGAATGCATTGAAAACAGAGTGATCCAATTTTTATGGTGTACAGATTCGCCCCATAGGTGATTATGTTAAGCAAATTTCCCCTATCTCTGGAATTTTTTATGTTGTACAAATTTTATGTTATACAAACCATTTGTTATACAAGGGTCCACTGTATATGCAATAGAAGTGCTTCATTCATGACATAGTCAGCTTTTGAAGTTGAACTGCTCATCTGGTTTATGACATTTAAATATACAAGAGCCTTAGTTTCGTAAAAGGAAAATGGTAAGTACCCCCCTATAGTAGAGGTAGACAACACAACAGAAGACACATATAGACCAAACATTTCCACTACACTTTTGTTGGTGGGGAAAAGTCACTCTAGGAGGCCTGGGGCATTTTTTTGCTATATTTTTAGATGCCACCAGGATTCTGAGGCTTCCCATCTCCAGCTTTTTTAAAAAAAAATAGCCACTAAAGGATACAATGAACAAATATGACACAATGAATGAAGATAGAAATTGAGGTAAGGGTCATTGGAGCATGTACAGGGCTCCAGAGTCCAAGAATACGTGGCTCTAAGGTCCCCAGACTTCTGGAGGTTGCCTGTTCCTGCCCAGTATTGAAGAGGAGAGTGGTGTTAGTCCAGGCATGTCGAAACTTTGGCTCTCCTGATGTTTTGGACCCAAACTCCCAGAATTCCAAGCCTGTATTGCCAATGGCAAAGGACTGTGGGAGTTGTGGTCCAAAACATCTGGAGGGCCGAAGTTTGGACAAGGCTGTGTTAGTCTGTGGCACAGGAACTTTGGTTCTCCAGTTCTATACACTGTCCTTCCTACAGATCTTACTATAAGCTTCCTAACATGAGTAAAACCTTGCCTCAAAAACAAAACAAAACTCCTGATTTGTTTTTAAATAGAAAATATTTCATCAAAGTATTTTTTTAGGATGCTCTGCAGCATCAGAGAGGAACCTTTGGCCCTCCAGATGTTTTTGGACTGCAACTCCCATTTATCATTGGCAGTATAGGCTTGGGATCCTAAGAGTTGTAGGCCAAAACATCTGGAGGGCCAACAGTTTCCTCTTCGGTTTCCTGTTTACATACTAGGGAAAAATGGACATAACAACATAAGAACAGCCTTGTTGGAACAGCCCACATCCCATCTAGTCCAGCGTTCTGTCTCACACAGTGACTCAGGGTATTTGCTTCAGGGTATTCCCAAGCAGATGTCTTCACCTGCTTACGATTCCCTGCAAATGGCATTGAGAGATATTCTGTCTATCTCGCCAGCAACATTTGTCCTTAAGGAGGTGAACATGGGATAAATTTCCCCCCATCCATTCAGAGTGGATTCTTCATCTTCACATTCCTCGTAATTCCTCATCTTCACATGCCCAGGTCTAAATTAATATTTCCCAGAACCTCTCCTGTCAAAGACCTCTGTAGCTGAGTGGTTCAGAAGAGCACAGGAAGGGGGAAAGGAGGACCCTGAAATGGTTGCTGGGAAGAATGTTTCTTGCCACTTGCTGGCCTGAAATGATCTTTCCTACTGCCAAAAGAAAATGAAAAGAAATCCTTTCCTGCTGTTAGTAAAAGGGTGACCACATGAGGTGCCGCTGTCTTTGTAGTCCGTGAACTTGGCTTCTTGGAGAGGCCCCTTTGATGCTAGCTGGCTAGATTGAAGCCTGTCACCAAAGCAGCCTGAGAAATCAAATGTCAAGATATGTTTGTCTGCCGGTGTCATGAGCAGACCAACAAATCCCTCTCACTAGATCACGGTCCAGATGAAACAGAAACCAAGCTGTTGTCTAGATGGGGAAGCTGGACGGATGGGGAGCAGAGCCAGGCTGGAGGAGCACATATCCCGAGCTTGCACGGCTGCCAATCGCCAGGTCTTCGGCTTATTTTCTCAGCAGGCCTCTTGCCTGAGAAGGAGTTGGGTGATTTGAGAGAGTTCTTTCCCTGAGCAGATCAGGCAGCTGTCAAGAGAGGCAGAGGCTCTGCTTTAATGACACAGTTAACCATACACACCTTACAAATGCTCTACAGGGCTCAGGCTGGCATTTTCTGCCTGTTTAGGCTTTTCTTTAAATGTAGCACAAAAGATGGAAAGGGCAAGTTATCACAGGCATCCACAGCAATTTCCCCATGTCCTGTCATGCAACAAGCAGGCTGCCAAAATCTTGGCAACTTCAATTCAACCAGCATAGTGGATTGATATCAGAGATTATGCCAAAGATTATTATATAATTAAGGAATCCTTCCCCACAAGATGTAATAGTACTTGCTAATTTAGAAAGTCCTTTTCTTTTCTGCTTTGAGTGACTAATTGAGTCTCATTTAGCTTCCCTTGAGATGTCTTAGACTATATCTCCCATCAATCCCTAACCAAAGATCAGGGAAAGAACTCGCAAAATTAACTTTTAAGAAGAACGAATACAATAAAATGCTGGAGCCATCCCTTAATAAGCAGTGGTCAACCTTCCTCCCAGAGCCAAACAGGGACTTGTATGTCTCGAAAAGGAGCCAAATGGAGAGGAGTTGTGGGTGGGTGTGCATGACCTATGCCCCTTTGTTTGAAGGACTAGGGCACTGGTGGCGAACCTTTGGCACTCCAGATGTTTTGGACCACACCTCCCAGAATTCCGAGCCTGTGTTGCCAATGACAAAGGACTGTGGGAGTTCTGGTACAAAACATATGGAGTGCCGAAGGTTCGCCATCACTGGACTAGGGTGTGAAACCCAATCCTTGGCTTCAGATGCGGCTTTACAGCAGCCCTGCTGCTTCCTGCCTCGGCTAAGACAGACGTGCCTAGTGAAAAACATATTGTCAAGAAGTTGACATCTAAGAATCATCTCCTGGCAAACCACATCTTTTGCCAAGCTTGGACTTTTGGTACATGCTTTGAAAAAGAGGGTATTGACCAAGAAAGCTTGCAGTGATTTTTGATTATTTTTATTAGTGGCCTACAAAGGTAACCCCAAAGCCTAGCCTTGCATTTATATTTGTATTTAGTACGGCCACATAGCTCCCCCATTTTTACTTCAATGGAAATATTTTAAAAGAACCAAACAAATACCATGCTAAAATGGTAAACAAAATCAACACCAAAAACACTTTCAAAGCAACCAGGCACAACAGTTCCTTAGTTTAAAATCCCGTCTTAGACTGCCGGTCACTCAGGGAGAGGTTGCCTGAAGAAAAAGGTCTTCACCTGCTGGCAGAAGGACAGCAAAGATGGGGCCAGGCTGGCCTCCTGTAGGAGGGAGCTCCAGAGTCTGGATGCAGTGATGCATCCAGTGATGTTGAGGGACAGCCCTCTTCCTACCCTTAGCAAATGCACCTGCAAAAGTGGTGGGACCGAGAGAAAGGCATCCACTGATGATCTCTAAACCCAAGCAGGCTCATAAAGGAAGACATGGTCCTTGAGGTAAATTAGACCAAAGCTGTTTAGAGCGGTTTAGAGAAATAGGTGGCAAACCCAGGGAAAGCTTCCTTTATTCCGACATGGTCCTGTGTTCTCATGAGCCAGATGTCATAAAAATAATTTGTTTTGTAACTGTCAGGATGTCCCTGGTTGATATCTAGCTGCTGCAAGACATCAGTCAGGAGAACAAAGATAAGGCACCTTTTAGTGATTTTCCTTCCCTTTTCAATCCCAACCCTTGATGGATGTCAGGTGTCACTAGATCCATGTTTATCTGGGTGCCTCCTGCCTAGAACCTTGTAGTCTGAAGAGAAGCATGACCAAAATCACATTTAGAAACATGGGCCCCTTAAGCAAAATATCTAGGAACAGTACAGGAAGCAATAATAGTAATAGTAAGTAAGATGACATGCCAGTTGCTTGTCAGTTGACAATTGACTTTTTCTCTTGCTGAGGTAAATGATGGCATGCCATGTTGTTTTGTTTTGTTTCCAGCACATACAATTCATGTTGCCTTTATTGATAGGATGTGTCTGGATAGGCTGCTCCCCCTGACGTACAACTGAGTCTTCCTTTTCTTTTGATGCCACCTCTGCTTCTAAGCAAGGACACTCCTCCACTTCTGGCTGCGCTCCTGACTCTTTTTCCATCTGTTAAGGAAGCAGCTGTGAAAGGAATGCCTTGTGCTCCCGATTTAGCCTTCAAGCTCAAAACAGATGGTGAGGTGGCTCCCTGGCTCAGCAGCCAGCAGAAGGCTGTGGCCACCTGTGGCTTGGATGACCAGTGTGTCGTACAGCTGAGCATCCCTTTGTCCTCTCCCGTTGACAGGTTTTGCTGTCCTCGGCATCACTTTACCTGCCGCATTAGCTGCTTTTAGCTTGCAATTACACTGCAGAAAGAGAACCACATGGTACAGATGTGGGTGGGCTGCTCAGACAGCTGGTAGCGTTTGCTCCTCCAGAATGTTACTTTGATTGCCGGCCACAATGTCACAGTGACCAAGAGCCATTCCAGGCAGGTGGGCTGCTCAGTGGAATGTGAGAAAATTAGGAAATAAAGGAACAAAGGTCTCGGTGTAATTTCCATTAGGCTAATCTTTATGGCCCCCACAAAAGTCAAAGTCAGAAATGGCATTTTCCAGGGCACTTGGGTGGACAGCTTTTGTGTATGGGCTCATCACTTGGGAGTAGGTCTATCACTGTCATCTCTTCTGAACTTTTCAAAATCACTGGTGTTGTGGGGGAGGAGGGGGAGGCATTGGCAGGGAATGGAGGAGACCCTCCTCTGAACATTAGCTTCTCCCGGGGACTGTTTTTAAAACCATGGTATTCTGGTTGGCCTCTGGATAACTTGTGTTAGTCATAGTCAACAACTGTGTTATCTATTATCTGTAGCAATAAATCTTTTGAATGTGTAGCAATCAACGGCTCATGTGTCCAGAAAAGCCTACTGGACGTGAGGCATCTGGTACAGTCACTGAACTCCAATCACCTGTGATGCCCCTAGTGAACAACTAGCATGAGAGGCCCCATAGCTTAGGTTTATGTAGGTAAGCTATGTTTTGCGCCACAGCTCCTCAAATCTAGCCGGTGTGGGTTGCTGGAGGACCCTGGAGGTTGCAATCCAAAAATCTAACTCTCCTAAGCTCTGGCCAAAACCAGTGCCCGCATGTGTCAATGTTTCCCTCCCTCATAGCCTATAGGCATATTACCAGTCTGATCTAGCTGCTAGGTCCAGAAGTGAAAGGATCAAGCTAGCCATTTGGCCTACAGCACTATCAGTTGCTGTTCTGCTATTCCTGTTCTTTCAAAAACAGAAGTGAAAGCCTCTTACTTTATAAAGATTCCTCCCTTGGATGTTTTTTATTTCCTTCTACAAATGTTCTTGTTTTTAAGGCTTAGCTAAATGGTGCTACAAAATTAAAGCTATTGTTTTATTTCTTTAGGAAACAGAGGGGCATTCCTTCCTTCCTTTTTTGTTCGGGGGAGCCACCTTCTAGTCTAGGAGACAAGTAATTTACATACACCCATGCAATCCTGGGCATTTCTCACATGCTCTGCTTCAAAGGGCTTGTAGTAACTAGAATACAGAATTATCTCACACACATTGTTCAGAATCATCTGTAGGATGGGTATTATGTGCCTGTAATAGATACATTGTTACTTTTGTAGTCATTTTATGTGTTTCCTTAGCCATTGTTTATTGCTTTTTTCCTATGTGATGGATGGTAGACAAATGAAAGTGATTAAAAACAGGTGGGAAAGATTATTTAACAAACTCGAGTATAAACATTTTTAAAGTCAGTTTAAAAAGACCACTTTAGCATTCCCTGTGGGAATTCCAGGCATATTACATGTTCAAATGATCCTGCCTCCCCTGATATTGGTAATGTTGTCTTGTACGAATTCTAGTTTTAGGCCGTATGAGACAATCAATTTAAATTGGGTTGTTTATTGTTTTGTAACACACCCACACTCACTTGCCCTTCCACTGTATTCTCAGCAGGCTTCAGGCCCAGCCTGTGTTGCTTTGGAGAAGCGGCGGTCGACAAGAACGCAATTTTCCTTCTGTGTGAGTCTGCTGGCATTTAGAACCCAAGGCTCCGTTTCTCCCTAGAGAAAATTAAACATAAATGTGAGCTAAAGCGTTGCACTCTTGGGCGCTTAGGATCAGAAAAAGAAGACAGGAAAGGGAAATGTTAAGAGCTAGAATAAATGCCAGTGTGATCTTGTCAAAGGATCCTTTAGAGAGTGAAATGTGGGCTAGAGCTACGGCTGCACTTCTGGTGAATGCAGAAGGGAGACTTGCTTACGATAGGAGCAATGTTTCCTACTACCTCAGGTCTGAAAACAAGGCGGTGGGGTGGGGAGGAGTTTTGAATGCAGTTGGGTGTTGGTTATCTGTCTGAAGTCATAAAAAAGGAATGTTCAAAACATCTTCCCATCCACTTGATTTGAGAAGATTTCTGAACAAGTGTTGTCCCAAACTGGACATGGCATTTAACCATTCAGCCACCAAGCCAGCCAGCCAGCCACAGCTTTGAAACGCCCATTGTGCCCACTTGGGGAAGAACATGCATGATGAACTCCATCACTCTTCTCTTGTTCCAGACAGCCTCGGCTGCGGGCAGGTTCTTTTGCTTTATCTCTGCATCACAAGGACCCCTTTCACCCAATCTCTCCTCAATACAGAGGCCCTCCATCTTCTCTCTGAGGCTGCTGTTGTATCTCTGTATGATTCACTGCTCTGGCTCTGCTGTGTCTCCATTTTAAATTTCACGAGGGGGCAGGGAATAGCACTTGACCTGTTGGATGTTTGGGAAACGTTTCACTGATCAAAGGTAGGAGGTGGGAGGGGCTTCTATCTGCCCTTGGCTCGTGCTTTTTGTCCTCTGTACATGCTCCATGCTGTACATGCCCCCTCCAACACATCCTTTTCAATTAAAGAAGCAAAGCATACCCAAACCTGAGACTTCAAGGTAGCTGAGCCATGGGACCGCTGTGGCTGCAGGGGAGTGCTTCGCTTTGTAGTGTCTTGTTAGCAGGCTTTAATTGGGCAAGACATCTAAGTATGAGCTTCAGCAGCCCCGGCGCTCTGCTGCTTCAAGGAGAGGTGTTCAGGGGAGGTGGGCAAATAGGTCAAAACAATCCCACCCAAGACAGAATTTCTTCCATCACTTGTGCGGTAGAAACTTGGGCGGGGGGGGGGCCAGCAGATTAACTGGCAGAGAAGGCAAATCATTGAGTGCAGCTAAATCCGCTCTTGAACATTTTCCTCCTTGTGTTAATTGGCTTCGGCAGATGTAAGGAAAACTAGCTCAAAAGTCACGGCTTGTTTGCCACCCTCTGTCACTCTCCTAAAATGGGCTAATTAAATAAGAACTAGTAGTGGTAGAAGAACCCCGTATTTCAGAAGAACTCCGAATGCAATCGGAAGCATGCATTGCGTAGCGCAAGGCAGACCTCCAGAAACACAACATTCCCCCCGCCAAAAAAAGGAGAATTCCTTAGAGATTGGTGAGAAAACCACAAGAATCCCCCACAAGTGAGGCACCATTGGCCTGATATGCAGTTTAAAGTTGAAGGGGAAATTGGAGGTAGTCTGCAGAAACCAGGTGTGTGTGTGTGTGTGTGTGTGTGTGTGTGTGTGTGTG
>JAHTLZ010000275.1:27342338-27413189 GCA_023846285.1 Phrynocephalus versicolor
GCATACTATAATTAAGACTGTAAACCGCCCAGAGACTACTTGAAGTGGTATGGGGTGGTATATAAGCACAACACTTTGCTTTGCTTTGCTTTATTATCACAAATGAAGCACATATAACACAACATAAAACTAAATAATTTAGTGAATGCTAAAAACTAGGTCCACCGACGGACCAGCAAGGCAGCCCACAATTAAAATCTGACAACCAAAAGACAGTGAATGGGCAGCAGCATTACGAGAGTATGCAGCATTTCCCTTTATTGGCTTCAGTTACCTTTCATTGCTCACAAAGAAGAGTGAAAGTTAACCATTGATGAAATACTGATACTCGAAGAACTATAGCTTAGAAAGTTAGTTTTCAGAACAATGAAACCATTTATAACCAAGCAGTGGCAGGATGATTATTTCGGATCATGACAACAATCTGCTGCTGCTCAATTACAGACGGCATTAATATGGCACTGGACTCTCTATTCTTGAAACTCATTTTCCAAGCTTTGCACTTAAAGAGCAGGATTGCCAATGTCTATAGTGGTTCCTGCTTCTCTGCTCTTCAGAATAGCTTGTTCAGCATATATTAGCCGGGAATTAATTCCCATACTATAGCAAGATTTGCCTGCCAATTCCTTCATCTCAAGCCGTAGGAGAGATCCAAGCATGTTTCTGGTAAGTTGGTGACTCTCTCAAATGACACCACTGCTTGTAAAATGGAAGGGCCTCTACACCAAGTGTAAATTACTAGCTGTTTGTACCAACTCACCTGAGATTATGCTGGAAAGAGCGTCACCCTGGTCTGAGCCTATTGAAGTGAGCAGGCAAGTCAATGTGTGTAACTGGCCTTTTCGTCTCTGCACTCAATTAATGATGCTACCGACTCACATACTGACTCAGATTAAAAGCCTGAAGGTCAGCTTCCTCAAAAATGAATCTTTTTTAAAGAGTCCAAAGCAGGTTTTAAGGACAGAATTGATTTTCACTTTTTTATTTCTTTTGATTCATATCTTTGAAGGAAGGGAGCCTTCAGCAAAGACACCTGTTGTTCATTGAATGCAGTCTCTAATGAGATGACCCTAGGAACAGTACACACTTACTGTATTTATGGATGGTGCTTGATCTAGTTTGCCCTGCTGATAGAAACCTCAGGCTGAGAATCTAGACAAGTGCAGCACACTCAACCTGTGTCACCTACCAAGATGTCCACATCCTCCAAGATGAAGCGTTTGAAGCCTTGCAGAAGTTTTTGGCTTGGGTTGCTTTTGGCTGGGGGTGGGGGGTTGTTTGGTTTTTTCATATATATCTCTCAGCTCTAGGTCATATGACCAGTGGTGAGGGATTATGGAGGTTGTAATTCAACAAACTCTGCAGCTGCCCACTAGAGATGGGCCTTTTATTTTGGAACGGGCCCTGTTCCAAAATGAATCACGGCATTACAGCTGACGTTCAGAACTGGGACCCACTCTCTGAAATGAAATCACCCTTTGACTTACCTCATCTGGGGTGATACTCCAATGAGGAAGTAGCCTCCATTGCATCATTGTTCCTTCACCCTGGTGCTGGCCAATCAGAGAGGAAGGGGGGATGGTATATGTCTTTGCCAGCTCCTGATTGACCAGTTCCTGGGAGAAGGAATAATGATGTGTTGGAGGCTACTTCATTGTTGGAGTATCGTCCCGTACAAGGTAAACCAAGGTGAGTCAGTGGGTGAGTTTGTTTCGGAGGGTGGATCCAAACAGCAGCTGTCATAAAGCCTTTGAGGGTGGTTTCACTGTCACCATGCATTTTCTCCCTGAACTGGAGGGTATAAGGTGTTTTGGAGGTCCCTGAACTGGAGGGTATATGGTCTTCTGTCACCATGCACTTTCTCCCTGAACTGGAGAGTATATGGTCTTTAGGGTGCTGGCTCCAGTCCTGGAACAGAAGAGGGACACCCGGTCTTTCTTCCTTCTTGCTCCCATAGTCTTCTCCACCTCTTTCCATTCTCTTTCTCCCCAGAACAGTCTTGCTGAACCTATAGAATGGGTGCCAAAGGTGGCACTTTGAGTCCTTTCCGTGGGCACCTGACATCGCCCCTTCACAGGCACCTGTATTCAGGTTATATTGCTGTATTGGCACGTTGCAAAAAAATTGATGGGTTTTGAATCACAGTTTGGGCACTTGGTGTCTAAAAGGTTATCTATCTATCTATCTATCTATCTATCTATCTATCTATCCATCTATCCATCCATCCATCCATCCATCCATCCATCCAACCAACCAACTTTTATACTGCCCATCTAGCCCTAGGGCTACTCTGAGCGGTTTACAACATAAAATGGCAATATTGCAAAGCAACACATTTAAATAACCAAAAATACAAACATAATATAAATATAGCTACATAAATCAACAACAATAAGCTAAAATAAAACTAAAATAAATGTAAAAAACCAGGTGATTGATCAGATAAGAAACAAAAAAGGAGCTAAGCTGTAAAAAGAAGAAAAGTGTCTTACTAGATTTTTGAGAAGTCAGTAGAGAGTTGGCATGTGGCACCACTGGTGTCTCGTATACAGATTGGGCCAAAACACCAAAAAGTGCTTCATGCCCATCTTTAGTTTCCATATGTTGGATGTGAATTGTCAGCACATAACAGCAATAAACTCTGAAAGAACTTTCACCAAAGTGTTATCAGTAGATATTCTAGTCTATAAAACAAACTTCACCATGTCAAGTATGTTATTCATACAAAGGAGCATGTATACCTACGAGCTCACATCTGTGGTACAGGCATAAAATATCTCCTAGCAAGAGGAAGGACAGGAATGAGAATGATCTCTATGTTCCAGTGAAGGGTAACATGCCAAAATCCATAATATTTTTACAAGACCCCTGATTCCGTAACACAGAACACACACCCGCTAGAAAGAAACATATACCGTACCAGTGTTGCATTGCAAGACTAAACTCAGCCAAACTTGGGTGGCAGACCTAATTGTAACAGAGTTCTTATGTAGTGAATTCTAAGCTATTGCTCAAATAGTGGCTTGTACAAGGTCAAGAATCACTAAGTATCAGATGTGATATCCAACATCTCTTGTGTGAGTTTTCCCATCTACTACAATAATCAGGAGAGGTATGTCTGTGTCCTGCCTTCCTTTGAGACATAGTTGGTAGGAATGAGGTTGATGAGTCTTTCTGTATAGTTGACCTGAGAATGTGGTGCTCACTATCTTGAGGTATTTGTGCCATTTGCTATTTTGCCTCCTGTAATGATTTCCTGGTGTATCTGAAGCCCTTTTTTCGGTTTAATTTTCTTCATTGCTCTCCGGTATTTTAGTCATGCTTTGTTATTTTTAATGGGGCTTTGATTTTTATTACCATGTAATGTATGGAATGATTTTCATAATGTAAGCTACCTTGAGTACTGTGCTGGAATAGAAAGACAAGCTAAAATCCCTCAATAAATAAATAAGAACACTTTTTCATTTGTTTTTTGTGGGATACAACAGAAATTACAAGCAACAGCAGACGGTGGTATTTCAGTTAGGTTAGACAGCTGTTAGCATTTTGGTGGGGTGGCCCTGGGAAGTTTGAAATACAGATCAACATAGTGAGGGCCAAGAATGAATTTATTATATTTGTTTTGTAATTTTATTGTATTCATGATTGTAATGGCTGTTAGCTGCTCTGAGTACTGTGCAAAGATGAGATGAGCAAGAGGGTTGGCTTTTTTTCCCATGATTTTTTTAAGAAATAAGGAAAATATAAATAACAGTTAAAATATATTTTCTTCTGTGATTCAATTAGCTAATGAAGATAGAGGGTGTTCATTTTTTGCTGTCAACTATATCATGGCTTATTTGCTTTAACCATCTGCGGACAGCTCAGTGGTTTATGTATCTGGCTGCAGAGCCAGAGGTTGGGGGATTGATTTCCCAATGCAGTAAGAACCAGGGTGTATAATCATGGGCAAGCTGCACAAGCCAAGGACACCCCCAGAAGTAGAGAATGGCAAACCTCTTCTCCCTATTTTGTACCTTGAAAACCCAGGGAAGTATTGCCATAAGTCAGAATCGCCTTACTGACACACAGTGCATACATAATATTAGTGCATCGACCAACAGCAGTGTTGGGATATTTTTCCCTGACGAGATCTGTGCTATCGGAGCAGAAACATGTGAGCATTCTAGCAGGTGGGGAAGAGGTGTCTGGAGCCAAAAGTGCCACTCACTGCCCCAGTTTCTCTATTCCCATCCTACAAGCAGTGCTGCAGTGATATACCTTGTACCATGTGACTGCTTCATGTGGCACAATGAGAATTGATATCTGTCAGGTGCCTATTTGAGGCATGGGCTGTGTAGTACCAGCAGTGAAGAATGTCATTAATTGCCTTAATTCAGTAATGGAAGGACTAGGAAGTTTAGGAGTTAAACCTGAATAGTGAGCTCCAAAACGCACTCACACCACTGCATTTAACCCGTTTAATCTGTTACTCAGAGGCTGCTTTTAAGTCAAAACGAAATAGCTCTTTACTCACTGATTCTGCAAGTTGTAGGCTTGAATTTGGTTACCGGAGATTTCGGTAAAGTCTTTGAAAAGATTACTGGACGAAATGAAGAAAAAGCCTAAAAGAGTAAAAAAACAAAAACGGATTCTCTCAGGCCTCATGGCTGCGAGAGAGTAATGGACACAAGGACAGGAAAAGCTCAAAGGACATCCTTCCTCTTCATTGTCCCCGAAAGGCTCTCTTTCTAAACAAAGGCAGCAAAACAATTCTACTCATCTCTCTGAACCCTTTGTACTTTATTAAAGTCTTCTGTAAACAAATTCAAGCCTACAACTTGCAGCATAGGGGAATAAAGAGCTATTTTTCCCTTTGTATCGAAAGCAGTCGCTGAGTAATTAAGCTTGTTAAATACCATGGAGTATGCTTCATTGGGAACTTGCTACTCATTTTTAACTCCTAAAGCTTCTAGTCCTTCTATTGTTCCATTAAGAGAATAAAAGGCAAAGTGTTCTGCTTTCCTCTCTGATGGTATTACATAGCTCATCACTCTAATAGCTCCATCAGATGTCTGTCTGCATCTACAAAACCCCTTTTCTCACACAGCTGTCCATCACACACTTGGGTCCCGAAATTCTATGCTTCTGGCCATTGGACTGATTTCCTGATTGTTAATGATCAAGCAAATTTGACAACCCAAACCAGCATGCTGGAAGCTGTGTTGGTATAACATTGACTTCTAGACCGCTCCAGATGAGCCCTTCTCCTGGGAATTATTCAGAATCCCCTTTGGAATTCTGAACCTTCAGCACTCAAAAATTAGAGAATATTGCTGTATTTAATCATCAACCCTTTGTGTAGATAATAACAGATCCATTAGGAAGAGTTAGTTTTCATCTCCCCTAACCAAGGATGTAAGGTGGGCTGCTAAGGAAAGTGATGTATATTTTCATCATTAATATTGACACGGCATTGATTATTGCTAATTCTTCTGATACATTTTTCTTCCTCCTCCTTTGTCCTCTAGTTCCTCCAGTAGTGGAGCCAGTTTTCCAGGATATCCGGCAGGCCGTAGGACGCAGCATCACCCTTCGCTGCACCATGCTGAAGGGGAGCCCTATGAAGGTGGCCACCGCTGTCTGGCGCTTTAATGGGAGTTTGCTCTCAGTGCCTCCAACAGAGCAGCAGGACTACTCTGAGTATAAAGTGGACAGTGTGAGTCGAGAGACCAGTGGCCACTACGAATGTAGCATCTCCAATGACGTGGGAGTGGCAACGTGCCTCTTCCAGGTTTCTGGTAAGTCATGTAGAAAGCATCCTCAACATTATTTCTTGTATCGATTTCTGTGGCCAATGTCTTATCGGGGATTTCTCTGTGTAGAAGTACTGCTGCACAGCTGGTTGTACTCTCTGGCAAGATCATGGAAGGCATGGCTGTGCAAGCAGTCCTGTGGGCATGGAATGTTTGTGCGCATGCATGTCACAGGTGGTGCTACAGTATGGTCCAGCATAATTTTCATATAAAACTCTATTTTCATATGTCTTTTACATGATTGTTCAGCCTAATGCCAATCCAAGGGATTATAGAGTTGACTATCGATTATGTTTGATCTAAAATGCTTATTAGTGAACTCGTCCTGTGCCGCAGCAGGCCCCTGTGAAAGTTTCCTACTCCTTGATACACATCCAAGGAGTTTACATTTAATTTTGCTTTGTGGATACACATCCAAGGAGTTTACATTTAGTTTTGCTTTGTGGTTTGTCACCACAAAGAGAACTGTATAATCATTATCATCTAGATTAAGCTACATCGTTTGTGATGGAATTGGCCCTCAGCAGCAACAGCAATTTCTAGAAAACAAGGCCTCACAAATGAAGTTGACTCAGTCCTGTTGAACAATTGTTGCACAATCAGCTGCCCACATTGCGCAACACTCATCTGATTCCACTTCCACTGGGAATTGCCATGCAGGCTGACTGCTTGAGACCGATGCCATTCATATTTGGTGATGATATATCCCACTGTGCCTTCCAGATTAGGCTGTCTATCACTTGGCGATCCAAACAATACACATTTTGAGGTGTGTCATAAGGTCAGAGGCATCAAAAGGAAAGCCATTTTGAACTCGAATCCTTGTGAATGTCTATATTTTGTATATTAAAGCTTGCATTAACTTGTGATTACCTTCGCCCCAAAATAATCTATACATCCATATCTTTACCTGTGTTGTTTACATAAATTTAACTTGAAGAAAAGGGTAGGCAAAGTGGTCAAGGATGGCAGCAACTCCACTTTGAAGATAGGTTGCATTGATTTGAACTCCAAGTATTTCTTAATGCATTGTTCAGCTGTGGAATTTACTGCCTTTAGTTACCATGACAGCCACCAACCATGAATGTTTGGTGGGCAGGGAGAGAGGGGTATTTTTCCCTGAACCCTGAATATGTTTATTATTTTAATGTAAACAGTGGATGCACTCTACTGGAGTGCCAGGTGCCAACCAGAGAGCTATGACAACACATAAGTAGGCAGCTTCACCCACATACACACACAACCCTGGGGAGGAAATCCAGTGGACACTTATCCAGCCAACTTGACTTTGTTTTATTTTTTTATTTTTTTAAGAATAGACAAACTTATGGAGAATAAAGTTATATCAGTCTTTATGAAGGAGCTATTATATTTGTTCCCAGCCTGTAGGCCAGGCATGTCCAAACTTCAGCCCTCCTGATGTTTCGGACCACAACTTCCAGAATTCTAAGCTTAAATTGCCAATGACAAAGGACTGTGTGTAGGCTGATCGGCTACTCTAAGTTACAGAATGTTGAGTTAGGTGGACTTTTAGTTTGATGCAGAAGGATGCTTCTTATCTTCCTAATAAACAAACCATATGAGCTGGTGCCTTCCACTATCCATGAAGGCTTACTGGACACAGCTGCAATCTTCTCACAGTCTTCTTTAACACCTGGGCCTGCATCCTACTGGTGTTCACATAAGGCTTGCATTACCTTAGTTAATTGATGAGGTGCCTGGGAACATCTCCCTCCTGTGCTTGATCATGTGCTCAGCTGAGCAACTGAGATATACCCTGACAGCAAGTTATGCAAGCCTTACACAAATCCCAGGAGGATGCTGGCCATCGTACGTACACCAGGTCTGTGATTTAGACTGAAGAAGAACTTGGCATTTCTTCTTCCATGTCTCTGAATAGCTACAAAAGCTGTCTGTGGCTGATTCAAATGGCCAGGGAGAACATTATCATGGATCCAACATACCTGATTATTAAATCATCAGAGACAGGATCTTCCATCTTGGGAATCAATTAATTTTTTTTTAAAAAATGATATAGTATTATTTTTAAATTTGCTACGAAACCTGATTTTATGATCAATACAAGTTGAATAAACAACAATTAATCCTCAAGGTGGCTCTGAAACTCTGGCATACCCCCCTTAAAAATTAAGTCAATAAAAATAATAAGGGGGAAGGGTTTCAGAAGTAAACGTCAATATTACCATTGTAGCTTAATAAGAATAAGCATTTAATCATTTCCATTTAATTAGAGCCAAGAAGAATGACTGAGCTTGTAATTGGAGCAGAAGGGAGGAAGGCTGAGGAATGGCAGTCGAGTATAGGAAATGACTTCTTTCCCTTTATGTGGTAACTGCAGCTTTCGATTGGGTCATTTTTGGCAAATGAAAGCAGGGGTAAAGTATATATATTGATTAAAATTGATAAAGTATATCATAAAGTATATTGATGAAAATATTTCAGTTATAGGTATAACATGGAACTTTTAATTGAAATTGTCAGTTAACCTGCACTGTTAAAATCTGTGGATTGTTAGCTTTATTCATTCATTCCTTTAACCAATTAACTAATTAATTTCTGCCCCACCTTTCTCCCCATATAAGGCTTCAAGGCAGCTTGCAAATGGTTTAAGAACACAAACATTAAAGTAGTTACACATATAAACTTCACATTAATTTAGAAAAGTACTGAGCACATTAATAATTAAAAGGCACAAAATAAAGTCCTGCTAAGGCAAGTTAAAAACACGCATTTAAAAGAGATGAAAGAGCGGTTTTTCCATTAAAATCCCACTCTCATCTGCAGTTTAGATTTTAAAAGCCTCCTGAACAGCAAAGTCTTTGCATGCCAGTGGAAGGACAGAAAGGGAGGGGCAGCCTGTTTTCCCTTGGAAGAGAGTCCCATAACTTGGGCACAGATGTCAACAAGGCTGTTCTTGAACATTCATTCCTGCTCCCCAGTTGATTCCTGGCCTGGCTTTAACCAGTCTACTGCCCTTGAGATTTGCTGAACTAACAGTTTCCTCTTCCCTTGCTAGTGCAGCCATGAGCTATCTTGGCCAAGGGTGGTGGATTGTTGGGATGCAGCAGTGTTAATGCCTGCTGTTCAGTCACCCTTGCTTGACCGTCTTTGCAAGCAGGAACTGCTAAACAAATTGCAGAGCTGCCGTGTGTGGCTTGCTTATGATGTGCAAACCAGGAATTCTGGCTTAGGGTTTATGACTGGCTTGGCTGGGGAAGAACAAGTCAAACTTGCTAGTTTGCATGGCACAGTCAACACACTGCAGATAGAAATGCTGCAGTTTGTTTAGCTATTACTTGCAAGAGAAACCAAGCTGGTGAGGTTGAACATCATGTATCAGCACATGGGCTTGTTCACACTATCACAGATTCTAAAAAGGTCTGGCTTATTATGGTGTTAAAACATGACTACTGGCTTCCAATATAAATCTTTTATCATATTTAGTTCTAGCCTATGTAGAAAGATATATCCAAAGTACCAGTATATGGTGGGGGGGGGGCACATTTAAGTCTTTCATACCATAGTAGAACAGGGGTGGCCAATCTGTGGCCCTCCCATGATCCCTGACCACCGTCCATATTGGCTACAGCTCATAAGAGTTGTCCAACAGAACCACGAGTTGCTTACCCCCCGCTGCACTAAAAAGTTATTTTGTTGCCAGTTGCACCCTAAATCAGATAAAAATAGCAGTGTGACTCTTGTGCAATCTGTGCCAATTGCTTTGGTGATGAATTGGTTACGTTGCAAAGGAAAATGTTGACTTTAATGCCAAGGAAAACCATTGTCTTATGGCAAGATCAGGATCATTTCCCCGTATCTTAATCATTATTACAACTAGATCAGATGAGGCTCTTCTATAGATCTAGATACATTCCTTTTTCTAGCGTTTCCGGGTTTGGTGCTGCTTTAATAGAACTACTGGGTTGCTGTGATGAGCTCCCAGATTTTCAGGAAGCAGAAATGAAGGAGACAACGTGTTTTACAAATGGTGAACAGGTAAGTCAGCGATACCCGGTGTGATGAGTGCCATGTGACCTTTGTGCATCAACGCGCTTGGTGAGTTGGGGGCTTGGATTTTGTAATAGGTGTTTTCCCCATTTCCCCCCCCCCTCTCCCCTTCTTTCCTCTTGCCCTTTCCACTTCTCAGCGAAAGCTTACAACCCAGAGTTTTACTACGATACCCCTAACCCTACTCGGAAGCAATCCAAGAACTATTCCTATATCCTGCAGTGGACACAAAAAGAGCCCGACGCTGTTGATCCCATCCTTAGTTACCGACTGGACATTCGTCAGGTAAGACCAAGGAGCATCCCCATCATCTTAAGCAGCAAAATTGCACAACGAGAGTGCAATGTTAAACCTGAAGTGTTTATATTTAGTATAAACGGAGGTCACATCTACTTCTCCTTGGAAAACATGAGCTGTGATTTGTGAGACAGGTAAGAACTCAGAGCATGGCCCTTCTTTCCCCTTTTTACAGAGCTGAGAAGCCTGTTATAGGGTCGAGCCCTCATTTTAAAGTCTGATGTTGTAAACGACTGAGAGCAGACAAAGTTTACTGCTGCCCCTTGGAATTTTTCTGCCCAGCCTTCTGAACAAAGCCACCTGAGGAATAAAACCTTGTAGTCATTTGTGGGTATTGCTGATTTTAGAGGCCAGCAATTCAAATGAGTGGAATTCACTTTGAACAAATAAAGACTGTAAATAGGAAAACGCATCTAGCTGGTGCTGTGGGATAAAGTTATGGGTTGTTCATGGTGTAGAGAAATTTTATCAAGTTGTCATAATAATGCTGGAATTTTATTAAACTATGCTGGAAAAAGGTGTGTAACCTGAGAACTCTTGGGGTTGAAAGGGAATAATAAAGGACCTAACCAGGAATAGGAAAATGGTACTAGCTGTAATATGGAATAAATAGCTGTGTGTGTGTTGTGTCGTTACAGTTGTGACCGACTCTTTGTGACCCCATGTCCATGTAGTTTTCTTGGCAGGAATACTGGAGGGGTTTGCCAGTTCCTACTCCAGGCGCCTACAGCACCTGGTATTCCCTGGTGGTCGCCCATCCAAGTACTAAGCAGGGCCGACCCTGCTTAGCTGAAATCAGGTGAGATCGGACGTGCTTAGGGCATCTAGGCAGCCTAATAAATACTATATTCTACCATTTATGGGTGGAAATGTCTACATGTGGACAAAAATCATGTGTCTGTTTTCTGGGCAAAGAATTTACAAATTATAAATAGGACCAGGAGCCCTGAGTGTCTCAGTTTTTAAAGACCTACATATCAATCTAACTGAAGATCTTAGAAGTCATAAAAGCCCTTGATATTACTGTGGGTGAAATACCTAGAAATTGGGGTTAATTGGCTCATGCAGAGGCTTTGTGTATAATTTTGTAAACAAAATTTTATATTATCAACAAAAGGCATCCTGGTTATCCCTTTTAGCTAGACAACAGTTGGAAAGTAACAAGATTTTTCCAGAAACCAGGGGACATGTCCCCTTTTCTTATATTGTTAAAGAAACGTGTGTTTTATTTCTACTTCACCATCCATCCTTACATCACATTAACCCTTCAGAGGCAAGCATGAGGAAATTGTGTTGAGAATAAAGATTCTGGGTTATAACTTATGCTGTCTTATATTCATGGAAACCTGTTTGATTCAAAAATAAACGGGAGTGAGAGGAAGACCCTTTTTTAAAAAAAACTGATTCTCCCTACTGGACTAGGGTTAAGAGATGGCTTGAGATGTTGCAGGAGAAAGAGGAGATTTGCAAACAAAATAATAATAAAAATACATGCATAGCAAAAGCAAAGCAAAGTGTTCTGCTTATATAGCACCCCATAGTGCTTAAAGCACGCTCTGGGCTGTTTATAATATATTTGTGCAGGCTACACATTGCTATGCATAGGATTATCTTTTTTAAAAATGGCCTCTTTGTTTTCCTTCCACTGGAAGAAAAAGACCTTTCTATTCCGGCAGGCATTTCTCTAATAACTGGCTGCCTATGAGTTGTGTGTGTGTATTTTTAAAGGCAGCTGACCATTGAGGTGCAGAATCTCCCCATTCAGCCAATGAGTAGTTGGCTGCGTGGGAAGGCGGGGAAAAGCTGGTTGGGCTCCTTCCCAGGTTGTTTGTCCCTACTGTTGAAGGTGAACCGCTATGCCACATGGAGCACAATAAGTTCTGGGCTTGGGGAACAGGAATCATACCATCTGCGGCAACATCTCTGTTTCTAATAACAAAATGACCATCTCTATTTAGAATCCTTCCCCAGCCTTTACACATAAGTCTAAGAAGCAGCACTGAGGCGATTCGCAGACTGGGTTCAGCTTATCTTAGGTAGCATTTGTGGCGTACTCTTAAAATGCTACTACTAGGGGTATTAAATATGACTCTGCTGAGAATAGTGAAGTCAGCCATAGTCCTGTCTTATTCAGCCTTGTTTCTGACCAATGCAGTAAAGAATATTTTACATTAAATTATCTACCGCATTCTCATTCATGCAGATTTAGGTTTTGAATCCTTGTTTAGACATTGCTAACTGGAATTACAGTAAATTTTAGTGATATGCTTTCTAGACACTGGATACACCTAATTTTATATTACCCTTCTCTGTGTTTGGTCAATTGGTTTTACTGGGTGAGGCATTTCTAATTGAAGGAAATTTTTACTCTAATACTTATTGTGATATGTTTTCCAGCCTTAGAGTTTCAATAAAATTTAAATTGGCCCTTTTGGCCTGTATATTAACAGACATCACATTGGGATCCATGGGATACAGATTTGCTACGAGAGGTTAAAAGCATCTATCCAGTACATTGCTGGCTGCCATATTATCCCATCACAACATAAAAAAATAAGGCCTAATAGATCACATATAGGCATGACTTGTTCTCCTGCAGAAACATGGTGTCCTGTTTGAAGGACACTAGAAAAAGTGGGAATATTGTGCAACACAATGTGATTGTATAATACAGTACTGGATTTGAAGTTTACAATGTGAAACTACGCAATTCTCTACTGATAAAACACTTCATCAAAATGATGTACAGACACATGGACTTTAAAGGCTGGTGTTTTTAATGGACCTAGACTACATTGTGATAGTTAATAGGTTAGGCCAGTACTTGGAAGTATACCATTATTTATTTGATGTACAAGACAGAACAATTTCAAAAGATTTGAGCATTTCTATTCTCCGGGTCACACAGAATATCAGCCTTCATGCCTTTCTTTGTAATGGCTCGCTCTCCAGGGAATGGTCCATCTCTATATTAGTTTTTCATACAGCACAGAGTACATCACCAGTAGTTAGAAAATAATACCGGTTTTAGTGGTGCTGTACACAAGGGAGCTTCTTATAATGAAGGCGCTTTATCAGACAGAAACTTCACTATATGCTGAGATTCGCTATTGCAATTTTCAGCTAACTTTGTGTGGAGATAAAAAGCAGAGTGTAGGGCATCTTGGGTGTTGGACAGATAAAGTGTGATATCTCAGATGGACCCTGCTGCTGAGAGAGAGTCTCAATTAGCTGCTTGTTAAGCTAGGAGTTGTCATCCAAGATGGATGGTGTGGATCACATCCCCATGAGATGTGTCACTATGTTTAAAATCTGCACCTAATGCTAGAATAAAACTCCCAACCATACCTACTATTACCTTGATGGAAGCACAGGTGTTTTTCTCCCCTGCCTTGGTGCATGTGTGGATGACAAAAGTGGCACAGATAAACCAATTACAATTGTAACTGTGTCTTGACAGCCACGCATGCATTACAAAAGTTTATCATCATACGCACTCACAGCTGCCTAGGACTATCCAAAGTTTTTTAGGAAATAGCAGATCCTAGGAAAATGGCTTGTTTTTGTTACCTGTTCTGTATCCCACTTACTCAGGCTTATAAAAGGTGCCACCAGACACACAGAAATCCTGTCTAGTTCAAAAGTCTCCAGTGCTATCAACTTCCTGACTGACCATTTTTGTGAAGCTTTCAACATTACAATAAGTGCTATACCAAAAAACAGTGTGACTTTCTCACTAAGATTGCTATACTCTGTGGGCTCTGAGTTATTTTCCAGTTGTATTTAGCAGTTGTGTGCACACCCATAAACCTATTCCTCTGAATATTTGTTTTGTGTTATTGTTGTTGTTGGTATTATCTTTCTTGTTTGAGAATAAGGTGCTGTCAAATTTCTGGAATTTTCTTCATTGCTTCTACATGCAGTACACAAAGGAATGTGCAGGTGTATTGTAGTAAAACATGGAATGCATTTAGATCATAATTTCATACCATTGGGTTGATCAAAATTTGTCTTTTAAAATCCCAGCCATTAGCTGGCCTGGTGGTGGTTGTTTTCCTTTTTTGAATTTACATTCATTCATTCATCTTAATTTTATTTTTCTACTTTTAGAAACATGTGCATGTAATCAGTGCAAGAAATATACCAATCATTTGGCTGTTCTATATGAACCTGGCAATATTCTTGTAACTAGTTCAATTCTTTCAGAAAAATTGTATTGGTGTTTTTGAGCACTTGGACCACACTCTTCACTTCTTATTTCTCCATTGCTATTTAAAGAACTAGCAAGAGAAATAATATCTAACCCCATGACACAAGTAAATCTCCCATTAACTCCTCTAACCATAAGAGCCCAGAATCATATAGGCCTAAATTCACCAAGTAGAATTGACCCATAGAACAAATAGGGTTTATAAAATCACTGTTTTACCATTCAAAAACTGCTTCAATGTGCCTACTCTACGTAGGACTACCATTTGAATTGAGACCACAGGTATTAACTTAGTGGAGACAGGAAATGATACAGATGCCTTACTAAAAATGTAGGGCTAATACAATGCAGTCCCAGAAATACCATGTGTTCAGTACTCACTAAGAATAGTAGTTTATCTTTTTGCTGTAATGCTAAACATTCTTTTGGTACTGAAGTTATTATGTGCATAACATATTATAACTTGCTGTAATCTCTTGCTGTAATACCCTGTCATTGTTGGACTCAAACTCAGACTACCAGTGTTCAAATCCCCACTCAGCCACAAGACTTGCTTATGTATCTTACCAGCCTCAGTACTTCAGCCCTACCTATCTCACAGGGATAATTGTGAGGATGTGTTGAGTGGGAGATGGGGACTGCATAGGTTGTCTTGAATTTACTGGGGGAAAGGTAAGGCAGGATTGGTAGTTGTTGAAAATGAAAAACCTCAGTTTCAGTCTGTTTGTGGATGTCATCCCGTGATATCCAGAGGGTGCAGTTGATGCTTAGCTGTTTGGTGGCACAAGGGAGAAAGAGAAGCAGAGTAGGTCGATATGTTTTCTACATTTATGTAATTTTGTATTGGTACTGGTGAATGTTGAGTGTTCCTAATATTTCCTTGTGTTTCAGCCCTGCTCTCTCGCCCTGAGCTTGCACTCAGTTAAGACTGAGCTTTGTTTCCAATTGAAACCTTTTCTGTGTCTCAAAAGTGCAACCATGTGCCACGCTGTAGAGTCTTTGTAAAATGGCCCTTTAACTCTCTATTTTCCCTCTTCTCTTTTTCTTGTGGTTAAGGTAGCAAACCACCTGTTCTTGATCTTGCTTTTCATTTGTCCCTTGAGTGCCTCTCTTCTGGGAGAACATAAGGACACTTGAGAATGCAGCTGGGAAAGGCACAAAAAAGTGATGAAAAACTTTCTCAAGTGATGTTCTTTAATCTAGAGTGTACTGTTTGTACGGGTTTGTTTTGCTATCTGACCTTTTTCTTTTTTTTTGCCAGTGAGTAGAAGAGCTTCAGCACTCTGGCCTGGGCAAATAACATATCCTTCTAACATCTCTTGCTTCCTTGCCATGACGATGGTGGAAGATACCACTGCTATTCATTCACTTGAGTATGGGAGATGAAACTGCAAGAATCAGAAGTCAAAACAGTAAAACCAAAGTCACTATGCCATCATTTTGTAGTAAGAGGGGAAAACTGAAACAGACTGAAAAGTTAGTACAGTGGACCCTTGTATAACAGACAGCTTGTATAACATAAAATTTGTACAACATAAAAATTCTGGAGATAGGGTAAATTTGCTTAACATAATTGCCTATGGGGAAAATCCGAACAACATAAAAATGGGATTACTCTGCTTTCAATGCATTCCTATGGGAATTTGTATAAAGGAAAATTTGCTTAACATAATTTCATTTGGAACGAATTAATTCCTTTATACAAGGTACCACTTGTAAAGTTAGTCTTGTTCATCTAGAATTACTGGATGCTGAATCCTGTAAACAATGTGTTGTTGTTGTTGTTAAGAACATAAGAACAGCCTTGCTGGAACAGGCCACAGCCCATCTAGTCCAGAATTTTGTCTCACACAGTGGCTCACCATTTGCTTCAGGGTATTCCCAAGCAGATGTCTTCAGCTGCATACGATTCCCTGCAAATGGCATTGAGAGATATCCTGCCTATCTCTCCAACCCAGAGGTTGTCCTTATGCATCCATAATGATAGCCATTGATACCCTTGTTCTCCATGAACTTGTCCAATCCTTTCTTAAAGCTGTCAAGGCTGACAGCTGTCACCACTACTTCTGGAAGGGAGTTCCACAGGCCAGTGATCCTCTGAGTGAAAAAGTACTTTCTCTTATTTGTTTGAGATCTGGCACCCAAAAGTTTCATGGAGTTCCCCCTAGTTCTAGTGTTGTTCAATAGGGAAAACAATTTTTCCTTATCAACCTTGTTCATACCATCATCCTTAGGCGCCATCATTCAAGAGTGAAGAGGCCCAGCCGTTGCAGCCTCAGATGGTAAGGAAGGTGTTACAGTCTCCTAATCACTCTGGTTACCCTCCTCTGCACTTTTTCCATTTCTATAATATCCTTCTGGAGGTATGATGACCAGAACTGTACACAATACTCCAGATGGAGCCTCACCATAGATTTACAAAGAGACAAAATGTCACTTGCTGACTTATTTTCTATACCCTTCTTAATGATCCCTAACATTGAGTTTGCTTTTTTCACTGCTGCAGCACACTGGGTTGACACATTCATACCAAGGTCCCTTTCCTGGTTTGTTGCAGAGAGTACAGACCCCATCTGTTTAGAAATGTAATTGGAGTTGTTGGGGTTTTTTTTGCCCCAACGTGCATCACTCTGCTTTTGTTAATGTTGGAGCTCATTTGCCACTGGCTTGCCTACTCCCCCAGTGTCAAGATATCCCTCTGGAGCTCCTCACAATCCCTCTCAGTTTTTAGTACCTTGTATAAATTTAGTGTCATCAAATTGTTGTTGTTGTTGTTATTGTGATCTCCAAAATGTCCTCCCCTCAACTGCCCTGCTCAGCTCTTGTAAACTCAAGCCTGTAGCATCTTTTAGGGCAGTGGTGGTGAACCTTCGGCATTCCAGATGTTTTGGACCACAACTCCCACAGTTCTTTGTCATTAGCAATACAGGCTTGGAATTCTGGGAGTTGTGGTCCAAAACATCTGGAATGCCGAAGGTTCGCCACCACTGCTTTAGGGACTCAGTCCATCTTATATTGTTTCCTTTTAAGGAGAAAGGGGGATAAAATATTTTAAATAAATAAAAACAAAATAAAGAATTGTATTGGGCCTTCCTCTTTCCTTGTTGCCTTTTACCATTCCTAACATTACAGTATTTATTTATTTATTTATTTATTTGGTGCATTTTTATACTGCTACCTTTTTCCATACAGGAACTCAGGGCGGT
Source organism: Phrynocephalus versicolor (assembly GCA_023846285.1). Taxonomy (NCBI): domain Eukaryota; kingdom Metazoa; phylum Chordata; class Lepidosauria; order Squamata; family Agamidae; genus Phrynocephalus; species Phrynocephalus versicolor. Next base: position 27,359,876 of record JAHTLZ010000275.1, read on the forward strand.
TTCCAATAAAAAACAGCTAAAACACAGCTAAACACAGCTAAAACAACAGGGAACAATAAGAATAAGAGTCAAGGATAAAATAGAAGAGTGGCAGAGAGGGAGAACCCTCAGCGAGGAGCAGCAGATCAAAAAAGTAAAAAAAAAGATTAAACAGAAATGAGGTCACCATATGTCTCCTTAAAAAGCAATATTTTAATGCCTTTTTGAAGGCAGGCAGGGACTCTGCAAGGCGCAGCTCACTCGGAAGTTGGTTCCATAGAGAGGGGCCAACAAACGAGAAGGCGCAGTTACAGGTTACCGACTTCCACGCCTCTCTAGGAGTGGCCACCCTGAGTGAGCGCACCCGCGACAATCGAGTAGGTCTGGCCTCAGTACTGTCTCTTTCAACATTTGTGCCTCCAGAGATAGCTCTTCTGCTTTAAATAGAAGTTATCTGCTCTATATGTGGGGTAAAATCAGTAAAAACACATTAAAGGAATTTCATAAGACTTAAATACTTTCAAACAATTAAAATGTACTAAGATACTTTAAAATGGTTGAGCAATTAAAACAAGTTTAGAACAAGCTGAAAGACTAAACATAAGCCATAATAAATATTTGGGTAATTTGTTTTTAACTTAGCGCTAACACAAAGGTAGTGGTGGCACTAGTCTGGCTTCCAAATTGACGGCATTCCATAGCCAGGCCACTGCGGTTTAGAAATTCCTTCTCAAAATCCCCATATATGTATATTGTACCGCAGTAAGAAACAGACAAAGGGTTCTGTAGCAATTCTTAGAGAGCAAGTATATATGAGGAGAGGTGGTCCTTCAAATGTCAAGGTCACAAGCCCCTTAAATGGTTTTAAAAGACACAGTCAATACTTTGATCTCAGTTTGGAAGCATATTGGCTGTCAGTGCAATTCTTTCCAAACTGATGTCGTATGACTTCTGACAGATGTTTCTTTCCAGCAGTCCAGCTGCCACATACCACACTTGCTATAGCATCTGTGCTGTGTTCAAGGGGAACTTCATATTTATTTCTTGAGATACAAATTCAGCTTGAGAACTGCAGACTTTTATGATTATATCTACTTGACTTAGTACTATGGGATATAGATTGTTTAACCTAAATAAATGTGTACAGAAGGCTGTGGAACCTGATAAAACTAAGGCCTGTCAAAGAACTTTGAGAACATAATGTACATATTTGGGAAAGATTATATGAATACATTGCTTTGTAATTAAAAATGGAATTTATAATCCCCACTCCATAATGGCATCTTTGAGGTCTAACATATTAAAATTAAAATCAAAATCATATAAGGCTTAAAAAGAGAAATTATTAACAATAAAATATTTAATTTTGATATCAGATTTGATTTTCTGATTTCAGTGAAAAAATCCAATTAAAATATTTACAGTGGTATCTTGTATAAAGGAATTAATTCGTTCCAAATGGAACTATGTTAAGCAAATTTTCCTTTATACAAATTTCCCATAGGAATGCATTGAAAACAGAGTAATCCCTAATCATGACCATTTTTATGTTGTATGGATTCACTCCATAGACAATTCTGTTAAGAAAATTTTCCCTATCTCTGGAATTTTTTATGTTGTATAGATTTTATGTTATACAAACCACTTGTTATACGAGGGTCCACTGTATATAAGTTTTTTTTAATAACTGATTTTATCCCTGTTTCAGTAAGACATGTAGGGATGTGTTGAAATTAGCAGTACTTTGGGCTCAGTTATCCTTGAGATCCCTTCTAGCTGTATAACACATTAATTATGTGCTTCTCTGTTGTTTTACCTGAGTTTGGAAATATTCTTTATCATCTGTATTTATCACTTCTGTCTAAGGATTGAACAAGTTCAACATTTAGTAGGTACCAAAGCTTCAAAAGTTACTTTGAAAATAATTAATTATAGTTATAGTTTTGAGGACTCGACGTTTGTTATTGTAACTCTTTACTCTTATAGACATGAGAGTTTTATGGCATATTACCAGTTATTTGACAAAACCTTTTGTGCACTGGAGCCTCCTTTTCACAAGCAGTCTTAAAATCTTATGCCAAATAAAACGATTAACCATTATTCTTTTCAGTATTTATGCATGTGGAGCTTCAGCGGTTGAAGCTGCTGCAGCAATCTGAAGAACTACGGGTTGTGTGTTCATGTGCCTAACCACATTGCCTGGCTACACCACCATTGTAGCTTCTGCCACTTGAGATCTGTGCATATAAATATTAGACAGGATTTTGGCCTTAGTCTTTAGGAGTCATTGGTTGACATCCTGTTGTTTAGCGCAGTAAGCTGCAACTGGAGTAGGCTGCTTAAATCAGTGGGGATTTGGTGAACAAACCCTCCATAAGCTCCATTGATTCCAGTGGGCCTACTCTAATTACAAGTTGCTACACTAAAGCAGGTCGCAGCTGGAGCAGGCCCATTTGAATCTGTGGAACCTACAGAGGAGTTGTCCACTAGATCCCTACTAATTCAATGGGAATACTTTAGCGCAACTTACTACACTAAGCAGCAGGATTTCAGCTGTTTTTCCTTTTGCTGAAGTAGACTATTGTGACAATTATGTGGGATGTGGGGAGTTGAGGAAGTCTTTATTATTGTCTATCTGAAAAGAAACAAAACATTCCTTGAGTTACTATCAGTGAATGTTTCTGGAAAAACCCAAATGTTAGAAGCCACTAGCATGTGATACAAAGCACACTCCTTGTTCCCCCCTCATTATCATCTTAGTACACACAACAAAATGAGGCTCAGCACTAGCCAGAGCTTCAACTGTGCGTCATTCGTTGCTCGCTATTTAGTGAAGATCCAAGCCAATCACTATAGAATTAGCAGGTCTCCAGAAAGTCACCACACACTTGGAGGAAAAAGAAAACACTGTAAAAGTTAACAGCTACACCACAAAAGAAGTAAAAGTTTTCCTTCTTTGGCTTGCAGTAGAGATGGGCACGACCAGAAAAAATTACTTTTCGAGTTGTCGTTTGTCGGGACGGGTCCGTTTCGGGTCGTTTCCATTTGTCGCAATAATTTTCAAAAATTTGTCGTTTCCGTTTGTCTTTTGTCGTTTCCACCGCGATTTAGCGCGATTTGACGTCCCAGGGAGCATGGGGGCGTCCCGCAATCAGGGACGGTGCTAGGTGTTTTTGCGCCCTAGGCGGCGGGCGGGGAGGTGTGGGCGGGCAGCCAGTGGCCGCAGGCGGGCGAGTGGGCAGGCAGTGACGCGGGCCGTAGGTGGCGGGCAGGCGGGCGACATCCAGAAGTGTCAGTCAAAACCTGGCCATGCCATTGGTGGAATGGTTCGAAAAATTTGCATGGTCCCATCCCATGCCCAGCCCACATGGGCAGGTCTAAAAAAATAAAAATAAAATAAAATAAAATCAGTGCGACCTTTTACTGCTATAAAAAACCCACTGCTGCTACTATAAAAATTCAGACATTTAAAATACCTAATTTTCACATGTTTCTGTTGTGCTTTGGTGGGTTTTTGGACCACGATTTAAAAATAAATATTGCGGTCGCCATTTTGGGTCCCCCCCACCGCATGGCATGGACTCTGGAGACGACGAGGATGACCCCCCCCCCAGCCTGGTGCAAGCAGCCCAGGACAGGAGAGGGGGGGAAGGCCGGGGACCCCCCCCCAGAAACCACCCCTCAGGTAGGTGTCCTCAGGCAGGCATATGTTCGCCTGCTTTTTTGGCCGGGAGTCAGGTTTTTTTCTTTTTTCTTTTTAAAACTTTTTCTGTGCTGCTTGCTTGCCAATGGCATTGCGCGATCGCCGCGATGCCATGAACGACAATGAAAAACCCGACCAAATTTTTCTTTTGTCGGTTCGAGTTCGAGTTCTGACGGCTTAATTATCGTTACCGTTCTCGTTACATAACGGAAACGACAACCGAAAACGGAAACGACAATTTCGCCGAGTTGTGTCCATGTCTAGCTTGCAGTTGTAATAGGCTGTATTTATACCTTTGTTAGGATACCCAGTATGCAACCGTGGATAAGGACACAGGGGACATGGGTTTGAATTCCCAGTCTGCCAGGGAAACTCAGTTTCCCTGGTGTAGAACTAGGGAAACCACTCCTTTAAATATCTCATTTTCAAAGCCCTATTAGAGTCTCTATAAGTCAGTTCTGATTAGACATAACTTACTTGAGTTACTGGAGAAAGGAACTGAGTGCCAATAACTAGTTAATTGAAATAGCTATTTGCAATTGCCATTGGCTCACTTCTTCAGACAATTGAAACATTGCCTGGAATGTCAATCTTACATTTGCCATTGAGTACGTAGGCCTGCCCTCCTTGTTAGGGAAGAGGAATATCAATCACAAACAACTTAGGTCAGGACTTGGAAGCAAGAAGGGGGTGATACGTTTATTAGGCCACTAAAACACACACAGAGAGAAGCTAGCTTTCAGCTCATATAGATCTTCATTGGTCTGGTCATCAGAGGCCTTTATGGCCATATTTGGAATGTCTATGGGTCGTCTCCCCCCCCCCCCCGGCAACATAGACCTCAGGTGCCCAGCTTGAAGAAGACCTGTGCAGGTCAAAAGCTAGCTTCTGTCTATGTATTTCCAGTGGTCTAATAAAGTTACCTCCCACCCTTGCTTTTGGATTGTGTGCAGAAACTACATAGCTTTTCTTCTCTGCTGATCTTGGTTTAGAATTGTTCTTCAAACTCCTTGGAAAAGCCTCTAGCACTGTGTCTAATCTAAACAATGGTGCTCCTTCTTTCACCACACACTGGGCTCTGTATTGATTGAGGGGGAAAGAACACACTTAGCTGAAGAAAGGCCTGGCGCCTGCAACATCCTGCTTTGTATTTTCCAGAAATACACCAGCAAAATGTTGGCCACACAAGTTAGCTTGTAAGAGCTCATGACTTCCAGCCACTCTTATTGTTGTCATTCTAATTTCTGCTTTGTGTGCTAGCTGATTGATCTAGATATGCACGTCCTCTTAGCGCAAACAAGCACTTGGCATGATCTTAAAAGCATTTCATGATTCTGAACACCCCTTACGAGGCGTGAAATGGAAATGCTTTAGAAATACAAGCAAATGAACAAGATTTTAGGGTGCTTTTCTTTTCTCTCCAAACGTGTTGTGCCTTTCTGGAGAGCTGCTTGAAAACAAAAAAGGAAAATGTCCTGGTTTTTTTTTTCCATGCAGGATGCCTCCTGAAGGAAAGAGCACAACCAAAACCGCTGTTGTTAGGGCTGCAAGAAACCAGCCAGAATCACTGTACCCACAATGAGACAGAACCCATCTGTGACCCGAAGCTGTGGCAGGAAAAGGCAGAGAAACATATTGGTGCAGAAGGAATGCTTAATCTTTTTGTTTTGCCCCTTGAGGAGGCACAAAGCTTCTATTTGATTGTTGGTGTGTATGTGTTCCTGAACAAACTTAAAGCTGAGACAACGGTCAGGTATTTGTTTGCTTTTTTCGCTTCCCATGATGGAAAAAGGCTCACCTAAAAAGAAGTCCCTCAAAATAATGCTGAAGCATAAATGGAATGTCTCCCCCTTGATTAATCCCAGAAAATTCTCCTGTTCAGGCCTCACTTGCTGAACCGGATTCCGCTATAGATTACTTTGTGCCAGATAACCTGGTGTGCCTTTAATGAGAGAAATGCTTGAGTGATAACAGGAGCTGGAGGGCGGTGAGCGATTCACTTTTGTGTTGCCATTTCATTCCCTCCATATTGGGTAAACATTCCCCGCTGCCTACAAAACCGGTCTGGGGCCTGGTGCAGAAGGCATTTTGCCTCATCAGACAGACAGGCAAGTGTTAATGAGGCCTGAGGCGGTATGGAGCCAGGCTCACCACACGGGGAGAAGACAGGTAATGGAGCTGTTGGGACTTGCATGAGACAAGGAGGTTGTTAAGAGAGTTTTACGGGTGATAATTAGAGTTGAGCCTGAAATTGTCTGCTGTCCAGTGGAACACCCCAAGGTTTATTTGGACAAAATTTAATTTTCACTTGGAATGACTGACCGTTATGCAAAACGAAGTGGCGTTAATGCCTACTTAATAGGGATAGTGCCTGTTTTGTAACAGTGCATATACATTGCTGCTTTGTATAGCATTTCTTCCTTATAGGCACATTTGACTGCCAATTCCATATATTTCAATGGTACAGTACTGTCTGTTCTGATAACTCAATATCACAGCTCTGCTTGTACGCCTAGCATATTTCCAATCCTGAGAACATTAGTATTTTGGAAATGAGACATTTCTGACAGGAAGCATGCATAGCCGTGTGATAAGTCCGTGTAAAACTACAAAGAAGGATTATAAGGAAACATATTTTAAAGTCCCGAAATCCTTTCTGACATGTCGTTATACCTTTGGAAAATAGGTTTCCCTCTTGCAATTGCATAGGAAAATAACCTCATTTTGTGTATCCCATATAAACATGGTAGACTGGCTTCTTCCAAGTCAGGCCACTGATTAATCCACCCTGGAACTGCCTGTACTAGAAATGTAAAATTTTGCATATTTCATTCTCACAGATGACAATGACAGCTTTCAGAAGGTTTCTTCCTGCTTACAAGAGTTTTTGTATAGTTTCTCACACATCTTTTTTTAATTACAAACATTTGTACATTAAATGTTTTGCAAAATACAAAATTTATAGGCAATATCATTTTAAAAGCAAAGCATAAGCTTTTTGCACAACCACTTTGCTATTAGAGTTGCTGAGGAGAAACATGCGGGCCTTTTTTCTCTTGTACATGAACAAAAATTTCACAGCAGCTGACCATTTTTCTGACAGATTGCCTGGATCTGCTGAGACACACTTTTTCATCAAAGAGAAATACAGTTGTGCATCTTCGTTACATCCTTAGTCTGCATTATCCAGAAACAGATCTCCTGGTTTCAAGGAGTCTTTTAAAGTCCTACCAGGATATATAGAATCAGTTATCTCAAGAGGTGGTGAGTGGTCCAACACTGGAGGCATTCAAGAGAAATTTGCACAACCACATGGCAGACATCCTTTTATTTGTATTTCTGTAAAGAGCAGCTGTTGAACTTGATGGCCTTGTAGGCCCTTCAAACTTTCCTATTCTATGATTCTATGATATCAGGAATTCAGTGTTGGACTTCTATTATTTATTTATTTAAAATATTTTACCCCACCTTTCTCCTTAAGAAGGACCCACGGTGGTTTACATCATTAAAAAGCAACAATGAAAGCTAAAAGCCATACATATAAAAATACTAAAAAGGATTAAATAGATGCCACACTAAAACAGTAAACAATATCAGCACCAAAACCAAATTCAAATAACCAAGCACAAAAGTCCCTTTTAAAAAACCCCACTTAGACAGCCAGTCATTTTTTTTAAAAAGGATTCGCCTGCTTCCAGAAGGACATCAAAGATGGGGCCAGACTGGCGTCCTGTGGGAGGGAGTTCCAAAGTCTGAAAGCAGCAACAGAGAGGCTCTCTACATGTCCCCACCAAATGCACCTGTGAAGGGGGCAGGACTGAGACAAAGGCCTGTTAATGCCCATGGAGGCTGATAAAGGGAGACACTGCTCTTAAGATAATTGGGACCTAAGCTGTTTAGGGCTTTATAAGTTAAAGCAGTTACAGTGGAACCTTGACTTACGTCATTAATCCATTCCAGTGGTCTAGACTTAAGTCAAACATGACTTAAGTCAAACGAACTTTTCCCATAGAAAGTAATGGGAAAGTGGATTAATCCGTTCCAGATGATGAAAAAGACCCCCGAAAACAGCAATTTGACTGGGACAGGAGATTCCTTCCGGGGATGTAAATGAAATGTCTCTTCAAAGAGAGGGGGAGGCAGTGGAATTATAGTCCACAAGTTATACACCTCCACTTTTTAATGTTCATAGCAACAATGTCTAACATTTAAGTTTTACTGATTTTTCACCTGACGTTCCAAGTCCTATGCTTACCATTAGAGTCCCACAACTGTACAGCTCCCCAACTAAAATGCTTCCATTGTGAACCAGACTTCTGCAGCCAGATTTTTTACAAGACTGAGCCAACTATCTAACCAGCGAGGCCAGCCCCGAGCTCCCAGCCCTTCTCCTCCTCCGGCAGCAGCGGCGGATTCGGTGAGGCCAAGGACCAGCTCCAGGTGCTCTGAGCTGGCCTCGCCGAAGCCGCTGCTGCCGGAGGAGAGGAAGAAGGCAGGAGCAGTTTGGAGGTGGCAGCCGCGATGCTGGGTCGTGGGTGCCGCCCGATTCCGGTGCCTTGCGCCAGGGCTCCGAGCTGTAAGTCAAAGCCTGCAACTCAAGTCAAACAGGCCCCTTCTTGATGCAAGTCAAATATGCTGTAAGTCAAGCAGTATGCAAGTCAAGGCTCCACTGTATTTTGAATTGTGCCTAGAAACATATCAGCAGCCAGTGAAGCTGCTTGTAACGAGGGTTTATGTGATCCCTGTAACCAACCCCAATCAACAATCTGGCTGCTACGTTTAGGACCCACTGAAGTTTCCTGACACTTTCCATTACAGTAATCCAGCTGTGATGTAAGTAAAGAATGTGTCATTGGGGCCAGATCAAACGTCTCCATGAATGGGTGCAACTGGCACACCTGTTTTAATTGTGCAAAGGTAGTCCCGGCCACAGCCAAAACCTGGGCATCCAGGCTCAGAGGCAAATCCAGGAGTATCTCTAAGCTGCACACGTGTGTTCTTATAGGGAGTCCAACCTCATCCAGCAGCGGCAGCATCCCTGTTTCTTGAGCTACCTTTTGAATTATCAGCAGCACCTCTGACTTATCTGGATTCAGTTTCAGTTTTTCATATAAGTGGCTGCTCTACCATTGAGCAGTGGCCCCTTTCATCAGTGAAATCATAGTGGAGCATACAATCAACATCATATATAGCACTGGGTGTGTGGAGTTCCATTAATTTTCTAGTTGTTGATGCTATCTATCCATTGGTGTTTCTTCAAGACCCTGCACTTCCAATTCAAAAGCTCCAATGAGTGTGTAAAGGCAGATGCTCTAGAAGGGATGTTCTATATCAGGCATGTCCAAACTTTGGCCCTCCAGATGTTTTGGACCACAACTCCCACAGTCCTTTGCTATTGGAAATACAGGCTTGGAATTCTGGGAGTTGTGGTCCAAAACATCAGGAGGGCCGAAGTTTGGACATGTCTGTTCTACATGTTATCTTCAGTATACCCCATGCTCTTATTTATATGCCATTCCTTTTCTCCTGGAAAAGGAATGTGCAGCATGAATCTTACACTGTGACTATATATGTGTAGCAAACTGTCCTTTTAGTGGCATGGCACTTTGATTAATTACATTGATTCATATTTCAGACATCACATGCTATACCAATTGTTGCACAAATGCATCCTGGGAGATAATTGTAGTGTGTCATATGAAGTGTAGCATACCAAATGTTTAACCTGGAGAACAAAATATTAGGGGGCAAATTCTCAAAAAAACTGTATTTTGCAAACCATAGAAATAAAGTTACTTGTTTGATGTTTGGATCAACTCCTTGAAAGATATCCAGCTTGTAATGTCTGAAAGTATATATTTATTTATTTATTTATTTTATTTTATTTTTACAAAAGCTCTCTGGGCGGCTTACAATCAAAGAATTAAAACAATTAAAACATCAAATATCAATAAATAATTAAAACAATAATAAAAACCTTACACTAAAATCATTACACTAAAATTGCCATCAGAGGAACCACAGTCTATATTTTATCAATTAAAAAACTTCTGGAACAGGAAGGTTTTTACCTGGCGCCGAAATGTCATCAATATTGGCGCCAGGCAGATCTCACTTGGGAGGGCATTCCACAATCTGGGGGCAGCTGCCGAGAAGGCCCTATGTCTGCAAGCCGTCCCTCTCACCTCCTTGAGGGATGGCTCTTTCAAGAGGGACCCCTGGCTCGATCTTAATTGCCGGGTAGGTTCGTATGCAGAGACTGGACAACCATCAATTTGGAGGATACAGTTATAGCCTACATATATCTTGCATTGAGCAGGTTGTTTTCCTAGATGGTCTCCAGAGCTTCTGTCCAGATCTGTGATTATGTCTCTGCCACTACTACAGATGTTTCTAAAACACATGCCATGAGAGACTACTGAGAAGAGCATTAGAACCAGTGGAAAATTTATACAAATGTGTGCCAACTCTGCTCCATGACTGTATAGCCAAAGAAATACCTTAAGATGAAGACACCCGTTCCGTTAAGACTATATTTTTATCTAAAAATGTTAGACTGAAAATTGAGGGTTGTCTTACATTCAGAAATATGCCGAGGAGAGAACCTCGCAGTTGCAAAAATGTAATTTTGGGTTGGAAAAGTGGGGGTCATCGGGTGTCTTATAGTTGGAAAACATGTGGCACCCCATTTAAGTATATATATGAAAAGGTCCATTGGTATTAAAAGTCATGTGTGTGTGAAGCTCGGAATTCACACTCAGATCGATGTCCAGCTCTGAAACATAGAACACCCTTGGGTTATCAATGAGGTGTCATCTATTCTATACATGTTAGGATATACCAGGAATTATAATTGACTGACTGGATAGCTTAGTGGTTTAGGTGTCTGGGTGCGGAGTTCAATTCCTGCAAACAAAGCCAGCTTGTGTGGCTTCAGGCAAGCTGCACAGTTCGGGGTTGCCCCCAAAATAAGGAAATGGTAAACTACTTCTAGTGTGTTTTCTACCTGGAAAATCCTGAAAAGGGTTACCATGTCAGAATGGACTTGATAGCAATTTATGATGATCCTCATCCAGTCATCCAGTCAAGGAATGTGTGTGTGTGTTGGGGGGGGATTGCATCCTCTAAGTGTAGGAGAGGGAAAGTCATCTGCCTTCAGTCAGAATATTTATTTGGCTTTCTAGCCTTGAAAACAAATCAGGCCCTCTCTATTCAGCAGTTGCTTCAGGGCAGAAATGCTTGACAATTGTTGTAGCTGAGACCATAGTCTTTTTCCTCCCCTCTTTTGCCTGAGGGCAATGAAAAACCAAACTGCTTCACCAGAAAGACTTAGGTGATTGAATTTGCTTTGCAAACAAATAGGTTAACATTTTGTCAGCTCAAGGGGATTACATGCTGCCTATATGACTCCATGATCACCAAGGAAACCGTACCACATGGGACTGTTATGACAGACCTGCGTCCATAACAGAGTTATTTTGAGGTTCACTGTGTGTGTGTGTGTGTACTGAGCTAGACTTGGCTGGCAGCTGACTGGAATTTTCAGAGGTTTTAATGTGGGAAGTCATGGCTATAGTATGGCTGGTATAGAACAAATAAATGGGGTGTTTTCTAAAGTTTGTCAGAGCCAATACAGTACATAAAGATATCCAGCAGATAAAATATACCATGAAAAAAACTAATCGCCGAAGAGCTGCCTGGCCACTTTATTTTTCCTGTTAGAACAATAAACTGGCAACTTAGTGACCAAGTACTGGGATACTGTATTTTTCCATCTATAAGACAACCCCATTTATAAGATGACCCCCAGTTTTCTAGCCTAAAATAAGTTTCTCTATTGTGTGGTTCTCTCATTGGCTTGCTTCCATGTATAAGACGATCCTAAATTTTTAGTCTAACAGTTTTAGTTTAAAAATATAGTCTTATACATGAAAAAATGCAGTAAGTTTCCCATTAGTTGTTACCTGTACATTAGCAACAAGCTGCCTGTTCATCTGTATATGATAAACATTTCTGAGCCTAGATCTGGTTGTTAGAGCCAACTAGGTGACGCCCTGGGAGTACATACAAACTTTATATGTCAACCTTTTTGGAAGTTCTAGTAAATAATTTACTCTAGCTGGAATTAACAGTTTGGATGTAGACCCTGAGATGTATCAACAGATGAGGCGCTAGCAGGAATATGAAGGAAACTGATATTTCCTTGTTCAATGATGGATAAGTTCTTGTTTTCAGAACTGTATCATACAATGCAAAGAAAATTCCGAGCATTTCAAAGCTGCTTGAGTTTGCAGATTGATGTTGGTACAGTGTAGACATAATGGTCAGAGCCTGATAATTAAGGATGCCACTGCACACTGAACAAATCACAACAAGAAATTCTTGTTAGTTGGGAAGTCAACACTTGTCTTTCTCATTGTGCAGCAAGTCAGCTGACTGTGAGTGATGGCGAATATAAGACTCAACTTGCCCTGCCCCTACAACTAAATCCTTAGATAACTAGCTTTTGGATGCCTATTGAGCCATAAAGCTGCTTTGGTTTCAGCAATCGTAATGTCTGAACTAATGCAAATGCATTTGCTATCCAAAAGAAGTAGAAGCCTCCATGGTGGACAGAAAAACATACACATTTTATTTTATTTATTTTATTTTATTTTTATATTGCAGCATCTACCCTGAAGGCTACTCTGGGCAGTTTACTCTGGGCAGCAAAGCAAAATTCAAATCATACAAATAACACAAATAATACAAATATATAAATAATATAAAGAAATTAATATAAATTATAAAATGTATGCAAAATTATATTATAAATTTATTTAACCAAATAATCAAGTAACAAATAATAAGCAGCTGTAATCAAACATAAGCATTAACAAAAATAATAATTTCTGTAATCATAACCGAAAGATAGACCAGATAAGCATAAACAAGAGGCAGAGAGGAAAAAAGCTTCCAGGCATTATAATTTGTTGACATCAGGATTCTGGGAAAGCTAACTTATAAAGCCAAGTTTTTAATTGGTGTTTAAAAATTTGGAGTCTGGGAACCAGACATATTTCAGAGGGGCAGTTTTGTTCCATAAATTAGTGGCAACAACAGAGAAGTCCCAATTCCTCATTGATACTATTCAGGCAAAAGCTCCAAGCTGATTCACATTGACTTGTATGTGATTTTCGGATTTTCAACAGAAAATAATATAAAACCGACCAATGCAAACCCGGAGCTTTTCTCAAAATATTTGTCAATGTAGTCACCATGTCATTAGTAAAAGAAAACACAGTTCTCTCAAGTAAATTTTAATTACCAATCTGTTTCACTGTGCATTCACTTAGTCAGTCTATTGGTTTCAGGCAGCAAGTGCTTATTGTGATGTCAGTCACCTCGAGACACCATCTAACTGGTAGAGTCTCACAAAGGTTAGCAAAGCTGCTGAGGAGTATACAAGCAGTGTTTAGATAACAGAGGCAAAGTGAGCGGCACATGGATTTCATAAAACAAAGATGATAGGGAATGTCCAAAATCCAAGTAATAATAACTGTTGGAGTCCTAAAGTATAAAATCTTGCCAGTCCTTTTATTATAAAAACAAGAGCCAGAGTCTGTTGAATGGCTTGATAATTAGTTTGCTAACATACAGTGATACCTTGTATAAAGGAATTAATTCGTTCCAAATGAAATTCTATTAAGCAAATTTTCCTTTATACAGATTCCCCATAGGAATGCATTGAAAACAGAGTAATCCCTAATCACTTCCATTTTTACGTTGTACGGATTCGCCCCATAGGCGATTCTGTTAAACAAATTACCCCTATCTCCAGAATTGTTCATGTTGTACAGATTTCATGTTATACAAACGGTTTGTTATACAAGGATCCACTGTAATATGATTATTGCCAGCAAGTATGGGAGTTGCTGGTGGGATTTCCTGCCTTATGTGCAAAAATAACTTGGATGGCATTGAGAATCATGTAGCTTGACTTGCCTGGAGGCTGGCAGCATTTTGTTTTCTGCCTCAGGGAGTGAAATGTCTTAGGGTTAGCCTACACTGTTGCTATACTCTTAGTCAATTCCTGTTCCCTCCCACTGCTGTTTATAGGCTCACTAGGAGCTATGAATAACAAGTGGTGGGTTTTTTTTGGGGGGGGGTGTCCCATAATCTCATCCAAACCTCTTTGTTATACTGTTTCTATCAAAGATGCAAGAGGTAGAAACCTTGAAAAGAAAAGTTCATGTGCACTGCATGTGGGCTGCCTCATATGCTTTCTTAACTCCAAAACTCCATTTTTCCTTTTAAAAATCTGTGTTTGTTTACTGAAATGATACAAAGTTTCACAGGGATGCCGACAGCCAATCAACATAATGGCAAATTGTCATATATTTTTTTTTAACAAAAATGAGTTTGAAGGTACTGGAGAGCTGGGCAGCCATCGGCCACTTGTTACCCATCCCTGTGCTAATACTGTACATGTATTTTTCTCTACATTTACTGATCGGAAAACTCAATTAGACAATTCCAATGTGTGGCATTTAAAAGCCAAATAATTTTTGTTCATTCAAAAGTAGACAATAAGGCAAGCTCACATTGAAATGCGAACAAAAGTGATTTACCCTCCATCCTTATTTATGAACCTAGGATTGCACTGCAAATCTTGGACAATTCTTAGTGGATGAAAGTTATGACCCTGCTACAGAAGGGCTGTCTTTTCTTGTCTCAGATGCCACCTGCATCTTCTTGTTTGTCCTTTTCTCCCTGTGTTTCCTTCATCATTCCTATGAACAACATTCAGAGTTAGGGAAGCAAAGGAAACAAGGACCAAAGCACCGATGCATGGCATACTTTGAAATCTGTCCCACACCAAAGCAAAAGGGTGGGGATGGTAATAATACAAATCAAAGAACCGAGCACATGATATCTGCTGCAAAAGGTATTCTTTTTTTCCTAGGGAGATTTATTTTGTGACAGCGATCTTACTATGCCTTAGAGAAAAGTGTATTTGGTAGCTATGATTTGTTTCAAGGATGTACTGTCTTGTCATAAAGAAAATAAAATCTCTAGAGCTGCCTTGAATGGTAACTGACCAAGTAGCTGGACTTCTCAAGCATCAGCACCAGCCAGGAGCCCTCTGTGTTCATTGTGTAACTAATATTTAATCTTTAATAATCCTGTATTTTTTCCTTAAATTTATATTTGTAGCTTTTACAGGTTGTGTAAAATCCATTTTTCTACCCCAGTCCACTTTATTTAATTTATTTAAATATTTATATTCTGCCCAACTGGCAGAGAACATAGGACAGTTTACATACAGTGGTACCTTGTATAAAGCAATTAATTCGTTCCAAATGAAATTATGTTAAGCAAATTTTCCTTTATACAAGTTTCCCCTAGGAATGCATTGAAAACTATTGCAAATATTTTTATGTTGTACGGATTCACCCCATAGATGATTCTGTGAAGCAAATTTCCCCTATCTCCGGAATTTTTAATGTTGTACAGATTTTATGTTATACAAACCATTTGTTATACGAGGTTCCACTGTACATGAGTGTTGTGCGCTTCCTACTCTCCACATGCCCCACCACCCATATTTCCCTCAATCAAGAGAAGTCTCATTCCTTGCCCTCATACGTTCATCCACATTCAGGCTTTCATTCTGTGTGGGGACACATTTAACACTAGCAAATATTTTCCCCAGGTTAGTAATTCCAAAACTGATCCTCTTCCCTTACCATGCAGTAAACAAAAAGGCACAATAGTCTACTCTTAACTTCTAAGAGGCAATTCTTACTTACTTAACTTACTTACAAAAATTGTATCATACTCCATATCCATTGTGCAAGCAATGAAGCACTTATTAAACAATAAAGAACAAACAAATAATATAAAACATTTTAACCATTACACTTTCAAACTGCTTATGACACCTTAAGTTTATAATAAAAAAGATTGATAATCTAGTGACAATCCAGATTTTTTACTTTGTGTTGAAATGAGGCCAGCCATTATGTTAATTTGTTGTTGTTGATGTCCTCATTAGACTTATAAGCAACTATACTATATGAATGCAATAAGAAAAATGGAACTGGACATACTAAAACTATTTTGTAAGTACAAACCCTGAGTAGTGGAGAATAGTATTGTGTCAATATTACATTGGGGAAAAGATGACATAAACAAACATGCAGAAATTATGTGCAACAACATAATCCTAATAAAACTGACTTGTAGGACAGTAAAATTCATGATAAGAACCTATGACACTTTGGACTTATGAATTTTGGATAGAAAACTATTCCCTTGTGGTAATGTGGTGACTGGTGACGATAATGACTATTAACCCATTCTAGTGAGGAGAAAGATGATGTATAAATAAAGCAAATATTACCATCACCACCACCACCATCACCAGTACTACTATTTTCTTTATTTATAAACTGCCTTTCACCTGACTAAAATGGACTAGAATCAAAACCAAAAGAATAAAATTAAAATGTTTATTAAAATCAGAATAGTAATACTAGTGGATGAATTTACAATATACAAGCATTTGCTAGAGCATAAGTCTTTCGTACAAGGCATTTTTTTAAAATAGCTAAAAGTTGTTTTGTAAGATATGGCTCTCTTTTTGCCAGCACTAGCCCCCTATTTCCAGCTATGTAGCAATTTACAAAATTAAAAGAGGGAGAAAGAAAATATAGGTATATTTTTAATCAAGAGATTGCTTTCTGTAGGCTTAGATTAAAAACAGAGACTCATCCGGAATTCAGTGTCTAGGATACCCAGAAATAAATGTTGGGAAAACAATTCAGATAAAAATATATGAAAGGTATGAAAACTAAAATAAACAAAGTACTTCTTTTATTAGAATAAAATAAAGCAACTCATAATGAGGCAAATAAACTAAAACAGGAGGTGTTACATTTATTAAGCATTTGCAAAAGATGGACCTGTGCAAAATCGTTCAGGCTAAGCATCCAGCTTCAAAAGGCAGGCTCAGAAAAAAAAAATAGCCAGGAGCAGCTTCAAAAACTAAAGGAGGGACAACTTCAAAGGGAGAATCCTTTCTTCTCTCAAACAGAAGGGGAAAAAGCAGACTCAGATTTACATCCAAAAGATTCCATGACAACCAAAACTGATGTCAAGCAATAAGAAATATTAAACAAAGAAGGGGCCTCCAGTGAAAACTGACTTTACTTATTTCACACTGTTTAAGCAATATTATAGGTCACACTAATAAAATCCATTGAAATCATCACAAAAATCTATATGCCAGTATTGGGTGCCAGTGTAAAGAAATGCATCTTTATATCCTTCTTAAAACCAAATTTTCTTTCTGCCCTCTCTCTCAGCCTCCAGGAATATCCTACTCTGCCCACAAACCCCTTAAAGCAGATTTGTGGGGTCCATAGTGTGGAGTATCAAATCCATTGTACAGATGGTTACCGTTCCAGTGATGGGAAGACACCATTGTGTTTTTAAAAAAGGCTGTTCAGAGCAACATGTCACAATTGGAGATGACAAATAAGAAAGTAAACTATAGCCTAGCCTTTAACACTGGCACAGCTAGAACACCTTAATGTGGGTATGGTGTTTCTGTTGAAGGAAGAGTGGGTGAAGATTGGATTGCTGATTTCCATATTATACACCCACAAAAAGGGCAGCCAAGGAAAGTTTTTCTCAGGAACCTAGAGACAAACTGCAGAGAGACTACCTGTGACTCTTCTCTACAGTCCCTCCAGGTTTGATGAAGATTGGCTTTCCCCAAGCCCGCTTCTAAAGGGCACTTTCCTGGAGGGGACCCACTTTGTGGGTGTGTAAGTTGGATGTCTGAAACCCCCTCTTCACCAAACTTTAAGGGGTTTTAATGGAGTGTTAAGGGAAGCATCTCTGCAATTTTGGTGTCTCTAGGTGCCAGGGGGCATTCTTCTGGAAGGGCCCACACTTCACCAAACATCCAAGGATTGTATAGGAGAGAGCGTTCCTGCCACCTTGGTCTGTCTAGATGTATTGGGGGACATTTTACAGGGTTTTTAAAGTTAAGGCAAGGAATTTATGAATCGATTAATCAGAAAAAATGTAAACTCATTGCAATTCATCAACCTTAACAAATCAAAATGAACCATCCTTTTTCTGATTTGTGCCCATCTTCTGCTTCAACTGGAAGGCTTCAAGGCCTACTTAGGCTTATTACCACATAGCTTCCACTTTGAAAGACAACTTGCTAGCAAGCTGGGTGGCAGGATTAGGAAACCTGAGAAGAGCTAGGTCTTG
Source organism: Phrynocephalus versicolor (assembly GCA_023846285.1). Lineage (NCBI taxonomy): Eukaryota > Metazoa > Chordata > Lepidosauria > Squamata > Agamidae > Phrynocephalus > Phrynocephalus versicolor. Next base: position 27,377,829 of record JAHTLZ010000275.1, read on the forward strand.
CTAAGGCCTTCCACTTGAGGCCTCCCTCCCTGTTGAGCCACCTTTGGATCCATGTGCCTGTCAAGTAATCTGGAAAAATCTGACATCTCATCCCTACTAGTGGCTAGGTGCTCTTTTTTAAAGTAAGTTCCAGAATCTAGGGTGCAGCACTGTCAAGCCAAAGGGCTGCAAAGGTAAGGTTTCACCCCAGATGATACAAATGTCATTCCTGAAAGGCTTAATTCCAGTGAGAACCTGATGACCATTCCCATTCATATCAAAATTCATCTGGGTATTCAGGTAGTTTCATTGTAAAAATATTTACAAACCACATTCACATATCTATTTCTAAAAGCTTTATTTGTCTTCATTGCTTGTATGTTCCATAAGAATAAAAAATTGTTCAGAGAGATCTGACCGATTGTTTTGTATGTGCGGTAAATCAAAAGGATTGATTACAGGCTGAGGTCAAAACACCAAGAGATTTCCTTCTCTCTAAGGCAAAACATTTCAGAGGCGATACCACTTTTGATGCACTTTGGGTTCTTTTCTGTTTTTAAAACAAAATCCTTCTTGAGGCCATCTATTAAAAAGAGTTTTATTTCTAGACTAAGTTACGAAAGAAAGTTATATTTGCAAAAAGATTCAAAAAAGACCAAAATACTTATTAGACCCAAGATATAAATTTATTTCCCTAAAAATAATAAATACTAAACTACCCTCTCGCTTTCTGGTTACACGGTGTCATCCTGACTAATCTAATTAGCCTAATCTAACTAACTGCTTCAGGTATCAGTGCTCAAAGAGATCCTAAGCAAAAATCATGGCTTCTCTCTCTTCTCCCCGTCTTCTTGCTCAAAGCTTCCAGGTATCACATGAAGCAATTCACCAATTGTAGCTGACATCTCTCTGCTCAGAAGCCTTGTTATGGCTATATTTCACATACCTTAGCTTGGTCTGAGCAAGATCAAAATGTACAGTTATTATTGAGCTTTAGAAATCATACCATGTCCCATCATGCTTATTTCCTTACAGTCACTTTTAGTACACTATGTTCTAACCTAATTTTTAAAGCACAATTTACATTATTAGGATTGCTTTTTTACATTATCTTTATACAATGGACCCTTGTATAACAAGAGGTTTTTTAACAGGAAATCTGCTTAAAATAAATAATTCCTGGAGATAGGGGGAAATCGCTTAACAGAATCGCCTTTGGGGCGAATCTGTACAACAGAAAACCAGTTGCGATCAGGGATTAATCTGTTTTCAGTGCATTCCTATGGGATATTTGTACAATGGGGAATTTGATCAACAGAATGTCATTTAGAACAAATTAATTCCTTTATAAAAGGTGCACTTTATAATGCATAGCCTTTAGCCCTTGATTAGAAATGGGCATGAATGAATTCAGCCCGCTTTTAGTAGATACACATACACAGCACCACAGGTGCTGCATGTCCTTTCCCCCGTCCTCCAGCCATTGTGTGCCACCAGGGTTTTCCTTGGTAGCTGTGCCAGTTCAGGCTGCTCTTCCCTTCCTCTTCCTACAGCTGATCACTCAATAGCTGGGCAGGGAGAATCCCCATCCTGCCTCCTCATTTGAGTGGTCCACTGTAGGAGGAGGCAAGAAAGGGCAGCCCAGGCTCCTGCCTAGACTGGTGCCCCATCAGAGAAGGAGGACTCTGGTGGCACTCGATGAAAGCTCAGTGGGGCAGGGAGCATGAAGGGACGTATTTCATGTACAGCGATACCTCTACTTACGAATTTAATCCGTTCCGAATGCGTGCTCTTAAGTCGGGGTACCTATCTAAAAAATTGAAAAAAAAATAAGATAAAAATGGGGGAAAATGGAAAAAACTTGTAAGTCAAGCAGACCACATCTAAAATTTGTAGGGCGGCAGTTAAAACACCAACAGTTTTCCACTCTTAAGTCGAATTGCTCTTAAGTTGAGCTGCTCTTAAGTCAGGGTACAACTGTATTTGTAAAAAATAGGCTAAATTAACCTTGCACTTCTCTCTACCTTTGATAACATCCCTTGTGAAAAATATAATAATACTAAATTAAAAGCCAACAATTACCTGCCCTTTCACGACAACCCCAAATCTTGTACCTGGAGATGGCTGATAGCAATAGGGACAGCATAGCTGCCCGTTCAGTTTGCCTCACCCAGCCATAACTTCGACACCCTTACTTCCAAGTGACTGACATGCCTCAAGAACGTGAGGTTTATTTCCTGACTCCCTGTAAGGTTTGGGGCATCAGGTGGCTAGCACATATGTCTTGACTGAGTTGCAGATTTCACTTGGTCTCCCCTCCTGGCCAACTGGAAGATTAAGCTCTGGTTTTCTCTTCTATGGTGCATGGCAGGGGGACAAATGCTAATGAAATACATATTGCTTTCTTATCATCCCTTAATGAAAGACATTATTGAAGTGTGTAGAACAAGCAGTTACAGTAATTCATGACAGCACCAATTTGGCTTCTCGGGGAAGCTGTAAACTGATGTTCCCTGAGGCTAATAAGGATGGACAGCTGAGTCTGAGCATCAGTGAGATGGGCAAGGGGAAATGCAGCTTCCCTGCTGTTTTCCAGTGCTCATGCTGCCCAGTCAAAGGATGTCCATTCTTTGCTGAATGGCACAGGGGATTTCCTTCTTGGCATCCAGAAGAATAATTATTGAATTGAGGGGGGAAAGTAATGCACTGTGGAGTAATGTTCCCTGTACAAAACATGAAAAAGCAGCAGTTGATTTTGCTGTGCTTGTAGGAAAAAATCATTCCTTGTTTGGGAGAAAGAGAAAAAGACTTCACGTATTTTGCTATCTTAAGAGTTTGTCGAATGCAAGATCAACGGTGTATAGGATGACTATAAGCAGGTTTTGTATTTGCAATTGCGGCTGTTCACCCTGGAAACCTATCATTAATCACACTTTTCCAGTGGAAGAGAGGCTACATAATTGGACAGAAAATTCCATTAAAATAGTCATTATCTCTTGACAAATCTCTTCCAGAGACAGGAAGCATGCAATGGAAAAGCCTGGCTTGTTTGCGAGAAGATTTAGTGGCCACATTTTTGCTATCAATAGCTACACCAGATCTCTGAGAAGTATTCCAGAAGCTGATTTTGTATCTAAGCTGCAAAGCCATTCTTTGCCATTGGGTATGTCCTTCTATTTCACATTCCTGGGTTAGACATCACATCAAGCCCCGAGGAAATGATAAATTCTGCAGAGAAGCCACTGGTGTGGCAAAATTCCAACCTAGTAAATCAAGCTTCATAGTAAACCCCAGGAGGGGTTCCGTCATAGAGAGCACGTTTTCCTTTTTTCAAAACTGCACTGTGATCAGAGGCTGGAACAGTCGGTTTTGTTTGCCTGCTTACAAAGAAATTAGATCAAAGCGTTGTTCGGGCATCCTTTGGAGATGAAGCATTTTCTAGCACTCCTGGTGTCATTGCCCCATTATCAGTGGGGACTAAGGGAACAGAGGTTCAACCATTCAAATCTAGTCTGTTGTAAGGAGTGTTTTATTCTGTTGTGTTTTTTTTTAAATGAATATATGACAAAAAACCTTCCAGCCAAATAAGGGAGTGTGGAAGATCTCCAATTTGTGACAAGGTGTCCCCTCAGTTGCCTCAAATGCCGCTTATTTTTATAATTGCCTGTTATTTCAGAAATATTATCATTCACAATGTAAAATGGATGGACTCGTGTTTCCAGACACCCATTGTGCATAATTAAGCTGTGTAGAAAAGAAATTGTCACTTCTATGTCTAGTGTTGCGATAGCAATTCTTGACCTCAGAATTGTTTAGGTGAGCTCCGCACTTGCCTCCCAGTCCTAATTCAGTCCTCATCAACATTTCTTGCATGGAATATTTTATTGATACAGGCTCAAATCTTTACTTATGAAATCCAAATGAAAATAAGTGCATTGAAGTATGAGCGTAACATGCAAGATCAACATCGCAACTATGGCAGCTGGCACCCACTGGGATCAGCAAGGCAAAGGTTAGGGTTCATAGAATCACTATAGTGCATACTGTATAGCAATTACAGTGGTACCTCTACTTACGGGCAGCTCTAAGGTAAAGGTTCCCCCACACACATGAGTGCTAGTCATGTCCGACTCTAGGGGCAGTGCTCATCTCCATATTCAAGCCAAAGAGCCAGTGTTGTGCAAGTCCATGGCCGCATGGCCAGCATGGCTGCAAGGAAACACTGTTTTACCTTCCCGCTTTTTACGGTGCTACCTATTTATCTACTTGCATTTACATGCTTTCGAACTGCTAGGTTGGCAGGAGCTGGGGTGATCAGCGGGAGCTCACTCCGCTGCCTGGCACCCGGGATTTGAACCACCAAGCTGCCAACTTTGCAGCTGACAGTTTTCGGAGCCTCAGCCCATTGAGCCACCACGCCCACTCTGCTTACAAGCAATTCTTACGAGCAATTCTGCTTAAGAGTGGGAAACCGTTGGTGTTTTAGCTGCTGCCTTACAAATTTTAGATGTGGTCTGCTCTACTTACATTTTTTTATTTTTTTATTCATTTTTTATTTTTTAGGTATGTCTGCTCTACTTACGAGTTGTTTGACTTATGAGCATGCATTCGGAACGGATTAAACTCCTAAGTAGAGGTACCACTGTATACTCTGTCTTGCTGCTCTCAGAGATGGGTGGAACCAAAGCCAATAGTAGGTGGGATTAACTCATCATGGTTTGTATTGTCTCTTGCAACAACTCTTAAGAACATTAAGCATTTCAGTACAGTTCCGTAATAAGTAACATTTAATGGAAATGACTTTATTCACACAAATCAGGCTCTTGATGAATAGGGGCCCTTCAGTGCATCAAGATACCGACAAAAATAATAATCAGACATAAGGTGATTTTTTTTTTGTTCCTCCCAAAGAGAAAAATAACTGCTACCTTGGAGGTGGGGGAGTCAGGAGCAGCCAAAGCAAAAGTTCTCTGAAATTTGTGTAAAATATTGGTTTTACCACTGAGGAGCAACGTGTGTCCAAACAATTGATAGTTCTAACCTTTAAAGCCCTAAACAGTTTGGGCTCAAGGTATATCGGGGACCTCATCTGCCTTCATAAGCTTGCTCACAGGTGCATCTGAGGAGGAGATAGGGCCCTATCTTTACTGCTCTTCCACAAGTGGGTGAAGACCTTTTCTCAACAGGCTTGTTTTCCCTGAGTGAACGGCTACTGAGTGGGTTCTTTTTAAATGGATTGTTGTACCATATTGCATTGAATGTATTTTGGTGTTACTAATGTGTTTTGGTATTGTATTCATTGATTGTCTTAATATTATATGGCCATTGTTGCTAACTTAAATGCTGTCTTTAAATTGTTGCAAGCTGCCTTAGCTCCCTTTTAAGGAGAAAACCAGGTTTAAAATATTTTAAATAAATTAAATAAACAAATAAACACAGCAAGCACAGAAGGATTGGTGGATTGTTAAGAAATATTCAAACACTCCCTCAAGTGCTTCAGATTCTTAAATCAACTAGCAATCATGGGGAAGCCTCACAATTCACACAGTTATGCAAAGTACTCAATTTTGTGCAATCACAGGCAGCTTTATGCAAAGCTTTTCTGCACCAAACATCCTTCTGGCCAATGTATGAACGTTACTGAGAGCCCTAGAGAAATCTTCATTCCCACCTCTGGTGAGGAGAACAATTATGCAATCCTTGCCTGCAAGGACAAGACAAGTGAAGATTTCGATCCCTCTTCTAAAATCATTTAGTATAACTGGGCCAGTTGACAGGCTGCTGTTTGCTCGGTCTTCTGGGACATGGACTGATGGTTTCCTCACCTGCTCCCTGTGCGGAGTTTTAAAGACATTATAAAATGGGTGCCCGACTGACTGCTATTTATGTATTCCTCACTTCTGCTTTGAAGACAGGAAGGCCCCCAAACCAGAGTCACCCAAAAGAAGAAGGTTTTGCCACAGTTTAGGCCAGTGGTGTCCAAACTTCGGCCCTCCTCATGTTTTGGACCACAACTCCCACAGTCCTTTGTCATTGGCAATACAGGCTTGGAATTCTGGGAGCTGTGGTCCAAAACATCTGGAGGGGCGAAGTTTGGACACCCCTGGTTTAGACCAAGGATGTTGTGAGCCAAACAAACACAGTGTTTTGACTGAATGCTGGGCTGTTACAAACCAGTCAGTGAGAAGGGATAATGGGAACTTGTGTTCTAGAGCTGGGAGTGGACCTTTGACCTGGAAACCTGCCACTATTCTCTTGATAGTCTTACACTTTCTGAGATCTCTTTTCCTGAGCGCTAGTAATAGTGAGTAAAAGGGTGTTGATCAACAAGTCCTTTTCTGAAGTGAGGGACCGTCATGGTCCATGTAAGACCTAACAGCTGCCAAATCCTTTGTGTTACACTGAGAGATAACTGACAACCCACTGTTGGAAAGAGAATCCGTTCTCTGGCTCTAGCTACTGTGAAAAATGCACATCAACTCAGAAGGATCAGGGAAGGTAGGAATGGCCACCAGAACTCTATGAAATCCCACTTCTTTCCCATGGGGAAGGAGGCAGGAATTATCACAAGGAACAGTCTTGAGCAAGGATGAATTTTTCACAGTTCCTCCCCAAGAACAAGATGTTATGAGAGTGGTAACTTCTGTCATTATTTTAAAATCAGTCTATAATGTAGAATATGCAACAGGATATACCAGTCAGCCAGGAAGTGAGCATTTCTTAGTTTCAATAAAAAAGAGGGTGAATGAAGTGTTGCGGAGTCTTGCAGAGTACCGTGATCTAGCCTCTATATAAACAATGTCCCAAACATTCATCAACATTGTGAGCTCTCAGGGACTGAAATCTAGTCAGCCTGTTCTGCCATTGACTTGCAGCACAGCCTTGTATTTGCACAGAAGACACTGCAGATAAATAGTGCCTCATCTGTGCCTCCAATTCTGTTGGATGCATGATTTGGGATGAAAAAGGACAGTTGCCATAAATATATAGATCTGTAGTGCTGGAAGTGCTTAAATCTGACTCCAGCTTGACATTTATGAATACATTTAGCTGTGTGAAACCTGAATGCATATGGATCTATGGTTACAAAAGGGAGGTTGCCCTTCCCATGTGAAAAGGAAATGCCAGCTGTTTGGAAAATATTGTGGCGCGATGGAGCTGCTCTTCGCTCACCAGATCCCTGTGTTCTGAAATCCCAGAAGGATTTTTGTTCCAGGTTGTTTATCACACAAAAAATCAAATAGAACAGATATTTGTGTCAAGAGCAGGCAGGCAGAAAACAGTTCCACTGGTCCATTAGCACTAGTTCAATTTAGATAATGTGGTTATTGAAGAGCGCCTTTGCAAGTAAAATGAATCTGTTTATTCTATCCACAGTTTGGTAAATACAGGTTCCATTTACAAGTCTTGAGTGCTCAGCCATGGAGCTTTGAAGGAACTGCTGTTGGAAAGAAATGCAGTAGCAGTAAATATGTATTTATTTTGATATGTAATTATACCATAAGATTGTTGTTGTTCAGTCATTCAGTTGTGTCCGACTCTTCGTGACCCCATGGACCAGAGCTCGCCAGGCCTTCTTATCTTCCACTGCCTTTCGGAGTTTTGTCAAATCCATATTGGTTGCATCGATGACACTGCCATCCTCTTTTCCTTTTGCCTTCAATCTTTCCCAACATCAAGGGCTTTTCCAAGGACTCTTCTCTTCTCATGAGGTGGCCTAAGTACTAGAGCCTCAGCTTCAAAATCTGTCCTTCCAGTGAAAATTCGGGGTTGATTTCTTTCAGGATGGATAGGTTTGATCTCCTTGCAGTCCAGGGGACTCTCAAGACTCTCCTCCAGCACCACACCTCAAGAGCATCAATTCTGCAGCAATCAGCCTTCTTTATAGTCCAGCTTTCACTTCCATACATCACTACTGGAAAAACCATAGCTTTGACTATCCTGACCTCAGTTAGCAAAGTGATGTCTCTGCTCTTTAGGATGCTATCTAGTTTTGCCATTGCTTTCCTCCCAAGAAGCAGGTGTCTTTTTATTTCATTGCTGAAGTTGCCATCTGCAGTGATCAAGGAGCCCAAGAAAATAAACTTTGTCATTGCCTCCATTTCTTCCCCTTCTATTTGCCAGGAGGTGATGGGACCGGTGGCCATGATCTTAGTTTTTTTTTATGTTGAGCTTCAGCCCATTTTTTTACTCTCTTCTTTCACCCTCATTAAGAGGTTCTTTAATTCCTCCTCACTTTCTGCTATCAGAGTAGTATCATCTGCGTATCTGAGGTTGTTGATATTTCTTCCGGCAATCATAAGGTTAGTATTCTACTAATGTAATGAAATAATTAGGCACAACTACAAGTAATACAAGTAATATTATACTAGATCAGTTAAAATAAAAATTCAATAAGATGCAAAATATCAAGAAAACATAAAACTTTAGAACTCTTAACCTTTTACTCGTATCTCATATGAGGATTCAATTTTACTACCTTTTCTGCAAAATAATGTAGATTGGGATCTGCAAGTTATTCCAAAGACACATGTAGCCAGTTACAAAGCAAATGCAAGCTACAGTGGACCCTTGTATAACATGCAGCTTGTATAACATAAAATTTGTACAACATAAAAAATTCCGGAGATAGGGAAAATTTGCTTAACATAATAGTCTGTGGGGCAAATCTGTACAACATAAAAATGGGATCACTCTGTTTTTAATGCATTCCTATGGGAATTTGTATAAAGGAAAATGTGCTTAACATAATTTCATTTGGAATGAATTAATTCCTTTATACAAGGTACCACTGTAATTTGATAAATGCAATTGAGAGGCAATGTCACATTAGAATAAATGCAGCCTTTTTCTTTTAAGGGTACCCATAAATTATATAATATCTAATCTAGGGTTGCCTTTCCCCTATACTAGATGATTTCACAGGAAGAGTAAGCCTCTTGCAATGTTGATCAGAGAGCATGGAGCAGTTTGTTTTTCGTACAAGCCCATCAAAAATAGTAACACTTAACACTGAACAGGTATAGATAATGTAATAATTATACTCTGCCTTACTCCCTTCAAGTCAAGGAAGAATGATATGCACACCTAATGTGCATCATGTGTGTATAAAACGTATCTCAAGATTTGTTGGCTTTCTCACATGGTTGAAATGTTAACTCCTATTCCTGTCATAATTTCGTAATAAAAAACCAGTCACTGCTCATATGCTATCCGTTCGGCAGTCCCCCTCCAGCTATATGTTCGCATGTAAATAGGCTTCTTCATTGAAGTCTGTGCATTTCCAACACCCTTTAATTGGTTGCTGTTTAGCCAACCTGTCATATGGGTGGCCACAGCTGCTGGATGTTGTTTCTTCAATCCACACCCCACTTAGAAAGCTTTTGACATCCCTTTAAGAAACCGGCATCCCAATTAGGGACTATTTTTGCCTCTAAAATGTCATCTCGTTCATCTATTATTGCTGTGCACAGGACAAAGATCAGGCTGGATGACTCAGATGACTCAGTTCTGTTTTTCCAAAGTATTCGTTAGGCAGCACTCAGAGGCTGAATCCATGCAATGGCAGTTCACTTCTTAAGTATTCCATGGCCTCTACCCATGACTTTTTCATGACTTAGGACCAAAACATAATACCATCCCTCCCATGCTGCAGACCTTAAAGCATATGTAGCCTAGGTAGAGCCTTGACAGACCTTACCACACATCCTCCAAAGCTTCTGTGCCTCAGTGGGATTGGTGGTGCTTGCATGCATCTTTAATGGCCATTTTGGATTTTACAATCCTTATTGGAGGGTTCAGTCCCAGGGGTGGTTCCATCCCAGGCAGCTGGCTCATGGTTGACTCAGTCTTTTATCCTTCTGAGGTTGATAAAATGAGTACCCAGCTTGCGGGGTGGGGTGGGCCTTGGGGGGGGGGGCATGTACCCTGCATAATTAAATTGTAAATGCCCAAAAAGTGCTTTAAGTGCTATAGGGAGATATATTAGCAGCACACTTTGCTTTTACTCATTTATTCGTTTATTTTTTCTTTCTTCCTCCTCCTCCTCCTCCTCCTCCTCCTCCTTCTGGCTTTTTGTTCTCTGCATTTCCAAAGGGTTAGCCATGTCAACCTACTGCAGCCAAAAAAAAAAAAACAGTAACAGTCTTGTAACATCTTAGCTATTGGCAGGCCTTCTTTGTTGCTATTGTTATGTGCCAATCAATCACTTTCAACTTATGGCGACCCTTTGAATGAGTGATATCCAAAATGTCCCATCTTTAATTGTTCTGCTCAGGTCTTGTAAAATCAGTCCATTTCTGTATGTGTGTGTGTGTGTGCACTCACTCATGTCCTATCTATATGTATCTCTTGCTATTTTCAGAGGAAGATCAGATTCCAGTGACATTTGGGTGGGTTTTTGCCTTTTGAATATTCATGCTTGACATCCAGTAATTATACTTGTCTTCACTTGTATGAGGAGGAGGACTAGATCCACAAAATCTCACACTGAAACATAGCAGTTAATCTTTAAAATGCCAAAACATTTTTGTCTCTTGGTTTTTCTTTTTGTTTTGTTTTGCTGTCAGATACACAGTTGTCTGATAATCAGACTTTGCCCCATTCTTTGGTTGTCCTGCCCAATATTTTCTGTACGGGCCATTGCCAGTCAAATAGTCATTATTCATGGGATCACTGGTCTTTTAAAGAGTGTATACACATGCAAAAGTTATACTGGAAACTCTTAGGTATGCAACTTTTTCTGGTATCATGAATGCACAGCTACACAGTGTGTTAGTTACTACATCTCAATATCTCAACTCTGTCCTTAATGTGCAGCCTGTATAAAGGCTGTGAATAAAAACAAACTTGTCTATAATGAGAAACATATATATATATTTTAAAAAGTGATCCTTCATCTGAATTAGTCTATTCAGCCTGCCCCAGCATTTCTGAATATTTAGTTGAGCCATTTGCTTCAGAACCAGGTCTATAAAACAGTAAGCAGGAGCAACATTGCAAGTTTTAGGTCTACGTGGGTAAATGTGGCTAGGATAACTGCAAAGTGCTTTGCATTTTAAAAGTGTTATTTGGAAGTAGTAAGTCTAGTTCACTTTCTCTATGGTTGCAGAAAAGCAAAAGTGATCATACTCTAATGATGAGAGACTCAGGTTGATTCTTTTTTTCCGCCCTCTAAATATGGGTTATAACTCTCAATTGACTTTTTAAAAAATGTTCTATGGATTTATACATTTTGGAAGCCCATCTTCTCTGACTTTTAAAAGCTTCCAGGAACTTTAAAGTGTGATGCTTCAAAAGCCAGATGTAAAGACACTTTCATATGTCACATTCATTGCTATTTTGCCATCACTTTATGCTGGCGTATGCACTGTGAAAACACCCACAGGCCTTTGTCATGTAGCATAAACATCGGAGTTTATTTTATGAACAGTAATTCAGCTTCCATGTGGTTGTACTGAATTGCAGACATACCAAAAGAAGTACAACTACCCAATTATGTTGTTGTTTAATATATTAATTCAACCAGGGAATGCGCAAGTTTGCATATGATGGAAATTTACATATTATGGAAATATATGGTAATTTATGTAGTTTTCTTTGTATGTTTCTGGACAACTGAATGACTGAGGAAGGATTGCTGTGTCAATGAGGAAGGATTCCTATGGCACTCTCATGGATTTGTAGGAATTTATTGCCATGCCAATCTGCATAGATTTTTCCATATGATGCAAATTAAGCACATTAATTGTTGCCTTCATTTTTTGTCAGTGTGTTTCAGCCCTGGCACCATTACTATAGTCCAGTGATGGCGAACCTTTTAGAGACTGAGTGCCCAAACTGCGATTCAAAACACACTATTTTAACCTCAATACAGGTGGCTGTGAAGAGGTGATGTCAGGTGCCCACAGAAAGGGCTCCGAGTGCCACCTTTGGCACCCATTCCATAGGTTTGCCAACACTGCTATAGTCATTGCTGACCTGAGTAAGGCAGTATATTAATGGCTACTGTTGGACTTGGAACAGGGAGACAAAATTCAAATCCCAGTTTAACCATAAAGCTTACTTGATTTCATCATTTACAGATTTCATCAGTCTGGGTAAGATTAGGATCGAAAATTCATCATCCACTGTGTAATTCACTTTTGAACGATAATTTCACACCCCTTCTCTGTGATACTGGTGTCAGATCTCTCTTTGCCTTGTAATTAAACCTTTTGGGTCATATGGGTGCCGAGTCATGGCAACTCAACTTCTTTTCTTGTGGGATCAAAATGTTTCACTACCTCACTCAGAAAGCCTTTGTTTACAGTTTATCGGGGTGCTGCCTTTTAACCACATCAGCTGCTGGGGCATAAACAGACTCTCTTCTCCTTCCCTGTGTGTCCAAGTAATGTGGGGAGACAAAGGGAAACCTGAATTCTCTGGTTTGTCTTCATGACAAATGATGTGACCAGATTCTTATTTTCCTCACTGTAGTCACACACCTCATGTATTGAACTCATAAGAAAGAACAAGTTCAATAGGGCTTATTCATCGATACGTGTTTATAGGATAACAGCCTGATATCAGACTGCATGCTGGAAAAAGATACAAGAATAAGAGGGGTGCGGCCATGTGTCCCACACCCAGTCTCCCTGTGATGAATTAGTTTGTCTTCATAGGTTTTAATAATGCCAGTTCAAGCAAACAGAATTCCCTACTTAATATGCAGAAGTGAGAGAATTTGGAGCCAGGGCTGACATACCGTAGGTGTCTCTGTGCCCCTTATCTATGTTCATCTGCCCTTTTCAGGTATAAAGCCTAAATAGTGAATCATTTCATGAGGTGGTCAGGGCTCTGGTATTATATATGAAGGAGGTTTCCTAAAAGTTATGTCCTCTTGCAATCTGGATGTACACTGTATCCTGGTTGAGTGGGTTAACCAAAATACAATCTTAGATCAAGCTATCTGTTGTAGCCATTTCTGTTGTAAGTGTGATCCAAAGACAGCATGAAATATTTTGACAAGTTATTTTGGTAGTCAAGAAAGAACCAAAAGAAACTAGGAGCAGAAAGGGTTCACCAGAGGAAGGAGCTATCTTGTTCCATCAGAGTAAATGCTATAACTGAAGCTTCCAGTAGCCTGCTCTTCTAGAGCCCCAACCCAAATTAGATGGAAGTCTTTTGATCTTAAAGGAGACCTCTGCTTTGAAACACCCTCTTACTCCTGAGGGGCCTAGTGGTTATTTGCTTTGGCCACAGAGGACATTTCCCCACCTCCTGGCACTCATACCCTCTCGGGTTGGGTGTTTGCTCAGCCTCTGAGTGCATAGATTGTGCCAGATTCTTAGAGGTCCTCTCCACAGATAGTTCTGCTGTTCCTAAAGGTGTTTGTCTGGCATCTCCAAGACGCCATAGTCTCAAGGACTTATGAGGAAGTCAGCCTCAAAGTCTTCCTCTGAATATGAGTTTTCTGTTCCTTAGTCAGGCATTGCAAGGAAGCAGGAAGCAGTTCAGGTTTTGGACACTGTGACCATAAGCTTGAAGGAAATGAGTGAAGTAATTGTTTCTCACCCTCACTGAGTCTATTCAATAAGCTTGTTTTCAAAGGAATTTGCTTGCTTAGCTGTTGATGGGCTTGCAGCCCTCACATTGATGTATCAAACCCTTTGGTTGCCTAATTTCTCCATTCCCGGGACTGCATGTGTGATGCCTGCAACAAGCTCCTTGTGCATGTGGGAAATGGTTGGTTCCTCACCCACCTTGTTCTCATTATTTGAAAGGGAAAGAGGGGAAGGCACAAAGATGAGATGGTGAGCTGTGATGTGCTTTTGCTCTAGGCCTGCTGGCAGCTAACTGCATCCAGTGATGAATGAGCTCGTAGCTAGGTTCTGCACAAGCTCCTCAGCGGAGGATTCAGAATCTCTAATAAGGCAGCCTGCATTTTCCCTCACGTTGTTTGTGTGTTTTATTAACTGTGCCAAAGTATTATCTATCAACTCTTGGGCTCTGAGCTACCTGTGACTGATCAGGAAAAAAAGATCTTGGTGTGCTGGTGGACAGCTCAATGAAGGTGTCTACTCAGTGTGTGGCAGCAGGGAAGAAGGCCAATTCCATGCTAGGGATCATCATAAAGAGGATTGGAAATAAAACAGCCAACATTATAATGCCATTGTACAAAATGATAGTAAGGCCGGACCTGGAGTATTGTGTACAATTCTGGTCACTGCATCTCAAAAAAGACATAGTGGAACTGGAAAAGGTGAAGAGGAGAGCGACTAAAATGATTACTGGGCTGGGGCACCTCCCTTATGAGGAAAGGCTAAAACATTTGGGGCTCTGGAAAAAAAGGCACCTGAGGGGGGATATGATTGAGACATACAAAATAATGCAGGGCATGAGTAAAGTGGATAGAGGGATGCTCTTCTCCTTCTCACAAAATTCCAGAACTAGGGGACATCCACTCAAACTGAGGGTTGGGAGAGTGAGAACAGACAAAATATTTTTTTACCCAGCGTGTTGTTATTCTGTGGAACTCCCTGCCACAGGATGTAGTGATGGCATCTGGCCTGGATGCCTTCAAAAGGGAATTAGACAGATTTGTGGAGGAAAAGTCCATCACAGGTTACAAACCATGATGGAGATGTGTAATCTCCAGGTTTAAAACCAGGGCACTTCAATGGCCAGATACAGGGGAGTGGTATCAGGAGACAGATATCTAGTCTTGTGCGTTCCCGGACACATTTGGTGGGGCCACTTTGAAATACAGGAAGCTGGACTAGATGGGCCTTTGGCCTGATCCAGCATGGCTCTTCTTATGTTCTTATTATCGAACCACAATTCAGGAATGGTACGGAAGGAAGCAAAGGGTCGTTTTAGTCATGGGAGAGCAACACAGAAAATGTAAGAAGGGTGCAAGAAGAGAGATGGTGTCATGGGTCCCATGAGAAGAAAAATCTCTTCAAACTGAAGTTTCCAGCATTGTTGTTTCCGTGCAGAGCTACCATCATCACTTGTGGTGAAGGAAAGATGTTTAGGCTCAATTTACCTGTAGTCAAATGTCAGCCTTAATATATTAGCAGTGGACCACTGGATGGGTTCTTGAGGAAGACATGGCAGCTCAAACACTACTGGAGAGTGATTATTTTCCTTATATCTCTGCATGTACGTGTGACTGTGTGTGATTGCTTGGTTTGTTGAAGCGTACATTTAATTTGGTAGATCTGTCCCATGGCATTGTCTACATTCCAGATTCTGCCATTAAGAGACTAGTGCCTTAGTCACTCCCCATTTAGATTATAGTACATGATCTACATGGGACTACCCTTGACATCTGTTTTAAAACAGCTCATATTGGGAAAAATAACTCCTCCAAGTTGCATTGTGGTTCCCCTGTTTGCCATATGATACCAAAATTCAAGGCACAGTTCCTTGCCTAAATGACAAGGCAGACATATCTGAAAGATCACCTTATCCTATATGATTCTTCCACTGGATTTAAGTTATGTTGCAGTATAGCAAAATACTGCAACTTACATGGCTGTGTTGGTGGGGACGAGGCCTTTTCTCTGGCGCCATCTGGAATCTGGAACTCCCTTCACAGGAAGGTTAGACCAGCTCCACATTTTCCAGAGTTCAGACAGTCTCCTAATACTTTTCCTGTCTTTGTCTGTATGAACTCCACTCTCTTTTAAAAGATTATTTTTCTCCCAGTCTGTTTTGTTGTTTGTGATCTTTAAAGGCTTGTAAATTGCTTTGAAATGTCAGCTGCCTTGGAGGTTCTTTTTCAGCCCAAAGACAACCAAGTAATATATTAGACATTTATAAGTGTAGATAGTTTGAACATTTATCTTCTGTACATTTTGAAATATCTCTATCAGGTTAGGCAGCACAGGAGGTCTCAGTGGATAGCGGTTGTGAAACTTGTATCCCGTGGGACTTCAGACGCTCCTTTGTTCCTCGCTTCACATCAGCAAACAAACAAGCTAAAAAATGAACTGGGAAACTACAGTTATGTGGTTTGGAACAAGACAGACTATTACATCATGGTTTCAGTTTGGCTTAATAACCTGGCTTGTTCCAAAGACAATAAGCATCATTTCCCAGTTGAGCTGTCATAAGGAACAAAAGTTAACCAAATTGTTCCTGGTTTCTTTCCAAAGTGTAGGATGAAGGGGCAGTTTGCACAACCAAGAGGGCTTCTTCATGTTTGCACTTATTCAGCTGAGATATAATTATCCAAACATAGTCAATGTGTCTTGCCTAGTATTTGACATCTAAGGTGTCCTCTTCTCCCAGGATCTCTCTACTGTTATCTGATGTTTGCTTTTACAACATGATTGCTCTCTTTCAGCAAACAATCTTGGAAAACAATAAGAGGTGTTAAGAGATGGGCATAATTCACATGGGGGCTTTAATAGGAAAGACTATTGAGTTTTCCCAGGGTAACAATGCTACAACGTTTAGCAACATCACAACTTATTCTGAGTTAACTCTCATTCTTCCGGCTTCAAAGTATGCCATCAGGGCCTGACAAAATCAAACTAGAGGGCAGGAGATCATGTAGGCAAGAGAAGGAGGTAACTGAAAAATAATATCAAGCAACAGTAACTGTGGGTACTAGTTCATCCTTTCTACTCCCTCCATCATATAGCATGTAGTAATAATAATCACATCATTAAGTTTACCAAGGCTTTCTAGTATGGAGTACTGTAGGCCCACAACCAGCGTCTGTGTCAACAAGAGCAAACATGGATTCTGTGCACCCCAAGTGGGGGGGGGGGGATGCAGAATAGTACAAAGTACAATACTTGAACAAATGCCTCCCTCCCTGGTTGCGACTCTGCTTAAAAGTAGTTTGCTGTTTCCTTTTCTGTGAGTACTCTGGTACAGTGCAGATTGCCCAAGGCTACTTAGGCTGGCTGTTCTCCTTGGAGGAAAAATTGAACTCCTGAACGCTGGCCATACAGGCAAGTACCTAATTTACTGAGGTAACATGTACTTACATTTAATGGCTCTCTTCCATTTTTTGTCCTGAACTAAAAATAATCACACAGACATGCATAATAATGCAAGAAACATTCTAAAATATGTTTTGTGTCTTTTGGCAAATGCCAACATCTTGACCTTGACAATATGTCAAACACGTTCATATTATCATGCATGCATTTTGGTCCCTGACAAGGTAAAAGTAACGGTAAAGGTCCCCCACCCCACCCTGCACATGTGTGCTTAGTCGTGTCCGACTCTAAGGGCGGTGCTCAACTCTGTTTCCAAGCCAAAGACCCAGTGTTATGCAAGTCTGTGGCCATGTGGCCGGCATGGCTGAATGCATTTCTATGCATGGAATACTGTTCACCTTCCTGCTTTTTACGGCAGTACCTATTCATCTACTTGCATTTACATGCTTTCGAACTGCTAGGTTTGCAGGAGCTGGGATTAACAACAGGAGCTCACTCCGCTGCGTGGCACCCGGGATTCGAACCTCTGAGCTGCCTACTTTACAGACAACAGTTTTCACGTTCTAGCCCACAGAGCCACTACACTCTTCTTCCCTGACAACACTGGGACATAAAAGAATCAACACACCAAATCACATGGTTGATGCAAAGAGCATTGCAATTTGTAAGCCATTCATATAAGACTTTTATAAAGAAAGTAAGTCAGTAGGATTAACCAATGTTACAAGAGTGGTTGCATCTCCAGAATGTGTGGTTGTCTCAGCTGTAAAGAAACAGTTGTACTTAGAGATGGGTCCAAACCTTGTTTGGATGTTCATATGCCAGTTTGTGTACACAGCACCACCGGTGCCATGCATTCCCTTCCCACACTCTCTGTGGTTCAGTCCCCCACTCACCAGCCAGTGCACACTCATCTCCTCTTTGGTTCTTCAACTAGTCTCTAGCAGGAGCATGGGTTTCCCAGCCCTGACTTCTTGGCAGATCACCTACTCAGACAAAGAGGCAGGGCAAGGCAAACCCATTATCCTGCCAGAGACTGGCCAAACAGCCAAAGAGGAGAAAGAGAGGGGTGCACTCTGACTGGTGAGGGGGTCAGTGGCCATCAGGGAGGCAGGGGAAGGGAAGCAGCTTGAATCTTCGAAATGAGAGTTATTCCCATCTCTAGTTTTGCTTAATCTTGGGACAACGGTCTCCCTATCTGAAATGTTTCAGTCAGAGTTTCAGGATCCTAGTTCTGCTATAAGGCCTCATGTTCTTTCTAGGAAAAAGCTAATGTACTTTATGTTCATTATGCAATGGTTTGCCCCTAAAAAGCAGAAGATGTTTTTGCTTAGTTGAGTCTTTTTGACAAATAGAAGGATTGACTGGCAGGGATGCCCTTTGGATTTGTCCATGTATTCAAATAGGGCATGCCTGATTAAAAATAAATCCTGGCTAGAATTCAGAAGTATAATTATTCTCCTCTATTTAGCCAAATCCCTGAGAAGCTTCCTGCATCCTAGATCTAAGGGACACAGTCAGGAGAAGCTCCACTTTAAAGAGCAGCAGAAAGTAGGTGAGAAGCCATTTTTTTTTTTTACAGGACTGCTTGAAGGTCCATGGGTGAGAACCTAGTTCCCCAAAAAGCTTGATATTTGTGTGCAAATGATAGCTGAAATGCAGGTCAAGTGCAGGGCCAGACTAGACATAATATGTAGGACAGGGCAGATCAACTATATGGCCTTTAAAAGTTCATTTAAAAAGCAACAGGCATCCCAAGGGAGCACACCAGAGTGGGTCACACTGCTCTCAGCCACTCAAGGGAACTTGCTCACTCTCTCTAATAAAGAACTATAATGGTAAAATTGTTTAAGTGTAGATTTAAAAGAGGTAGCCGTGTTAGTCTGTGCCAGCATAGCAGGCAAAAACAAAAGAAAAAAAGATAAAGAATTAAAAAAGTTATGAAACTAAAAAACTAACTGCTATTTTTTAACGTGAGTTTCATGGATAAGTCCAGTTCTTCAGACATGTCCACTTCTTCAGAAGAGGATTGAATAAGTGGACCTGTCCACAAAAGCTCACATAAATCTGGAAGTTGACCCATGGCTACTGGACAAAAGCTCACATAAAGATATAGCAGTTAGTTTTTAAGGTGCCACAATATTATTTATTTATTTATTTATTTATTTATTTTGGTTTTGCCTGATATGCTTTAATTATTTCAGATGACAATGAAGCCCAAACTGTGTAGATAGGTAAGCCTTTTTCATCATTTAATCCATGTACGGTATAAAATGAAGAGATGCAAAGATAGTAGGGAAGGATATGTAGAAGCATTGTAGATGTAATTATACTCTATGTGCATAATGATAACTAAAATTTGATGTTGTCATAACACTTTATGGTTCTTCACTTTTGTGTTAGATGTATATCTGTAAATGTAATACAGTAATAATCTGGTTAATACTCAAAACTACATTCATAGAACATGGAACATTTACCAAAACAGTGGCAAGTAGGGTCATTATAACAATATACTTAATTGGATAGGTGGAAATTCTGTGGAGATTTTGAGCTGGCTCAAAGTCTCTGACACTGGAAGAAGATGATGAAAAGAGGAAGGAGGGGAGAAAGGGCAGAAAGAAAGACAAAGAAGTGTGTGTTGTGTGTGGTGGGGGGAATTGAGAGGGGGGAACACCACAGCTACTCCACACTTTTGTGGATTTTTCTGCCTTTACCACATGGTAAATATATATGCGAATAATATGTGTGTTTCCTTCTGGGATACTGTATGTGAAAGGTATGTTGGAGTGAGATGAGAAAATAGAAGAGAAGGAAGAAGAATGAGAATGTGGGTGTAATTTGCGCCAAACAAATAATGACTGATTGACTGACTCGTAAGAGGGTGGTAAAAATCACCTGTTTATAATAAAGCAGCACTGAACAGGGCAGCATTAAGCAAGATATTACTATACCTGAATACAATGGACAAGTGACACAATGTGCATCGTGCAAATAAAATCATAAAAGAGACGGTAGCACTCTGTTGAATATGAACTAATTATTTACATGCTATTAGGTCAATTTTGACTTTTTGTGACCCTATTCTGCATTTTTATGTATCAAATACTTAGAAGCAGTCTATAGATCCCTCCTTGAGTGATTGCTCCCGGACCACGTGACTTGCCTTAAACTATGCAGGCTGGCTCTTCTGGAAAACACAGGGCTGTGGGTGGGTGTCCTCAGTCCCCGTCCCTGTTCTGACTCCCCGATGAGCCCCAGTTGAACATTACACATCATCAAATTCTAGCTCTGTCATCTGTGAAACAATCCAACTATCAAGAATACAAAATTATAATAGTCCGCCCATTAGAACTCTGACCCAAAGCCATATCCCACTATGCAGCTTCCTCTCCCCCTACAAAAGAAAAAAAGAAAAAAAAATCTGCCAGTTCTGTTGGCTTAAAACAAAGGCTGGAAACATATTATTATTTTATAACTTCAGAGATTCCCAGAATCGTGTTCGTATTTCAAGAACTGGCACAATTGGACACACACAGGAATATGCAAAATACCGGCGACCTAGCAGCACCTGGACGAGACAGCTGTAAAAGTCCTTCAGTCTTAAAATTTTCCCAGCAGATTTTATTAACCAAGCCAAGATTTCTGTTTCAACAGATGAATCACAGAGACTTGCCCCCCAAATCCATTTCTGTGCGAAAGATGGAAAAGGGTATGCTCCAAGAACATCTCTTGACTGATCTGAAGGTGCCTCAGAGCTATGAAGTTCGTCTAACACCCATAACCCGCTTTGGAACTGGGGATGCCGCTACCCGTATCATCCACTATATAGAACGTAAGTGTCCCTTTTTCTAACTTGCTTGCTTATGTGGCTGGGCTTTTTTGTTCTTAGCTGTAAGTTGTTGAAGTTGTGCCCTCAAGGCAGGAATCAGACTGAGGTCTTTTGAAGAGAAAATGTTTATAAGGAAAGAAAGAGAAGGGAAAGGGACTCAAATGGCTGCCAGTTTCTCTGCTTCCCTGTCACTCATCTGCTGTGGTAGTTTGTTGGAAGGACTTCAAACAGAATGGCTGCAAACCCTTAAATGTCAGCTCAAACCATCGCGCTGCCTCAACCAGTGTAAATGCATTAGCTTACATAAAGCACTCAATGGAAAATAATGTGAATTGGACTAACCCAATCACGGAGCATTTCCTGTGTTACTTGTCAATGTAGTCAGACCCTAAGTTACTTACATACTTTAGTTGCACTGTATCTTGTGCTGTTTCCTCATGCTTTGTTTTGGGTGTTGAGGTGGCCACCAAAGTGGATGGAAGAAGATGGTGTCTTCTCCCATGGAATGGTGCCCAATAGCACTTATCTGTTATATAAAGTAACATAAAAATAAAAATTTACTTTTGTAAACATAAAAATTTACTTTTGTAAAACAGGAAAGTAAAGATTTTGAAAAAGATGTAATTCTGTTCAGCTTCTAGAACTAGAACACTAGTTAAGTATTGTGTTTTTGAGACTAACAGATATACTTTGTAGTGAGCCTTTATCAAATCCATTTACTTGAACACATCAGAAAAAAGTCTGCTTTTAAAATTTGTAACTGTGTGTTTTAATCACTTGGGGGAGCCTTGGAACGATAACTGAAACTCACTGCTTTTTAGAAGTAACTAAATATGAAAAACTGATCAAAGAATGGCCACAGTGTTCTAATTAGAAGGGTTCAAAGTACTGAAGATTTTGTGAGCCCTTACTTCAGGTCCCCTCCCGTGAAACACAAGGCTTTCTTGCCTAGAAGCATAAACTACGATAGTCTCATTTAGCAGAGTAGCTTCCTGAAGAGGTTGATATTGTTTGTTTATGCTAGAAGAAATTTCTCAGCTCCAGAGTTGCAAAATCACTTGTGTTGTGTGTCATCAAGGGTTAAGCATGGGGTTCATTTATATGTTGGTTGTGCAAACATAGTAGCTTCACAGGACTGAACCTTTAGAAGGAAAACATTGTATCTCCTTCTAATTGTGAAGCTATTCTCTCAGTTTCTTCAGTCCTTGGTTTGACCTGAATTGCACATCTGTACTCCAAAGACTTCTCCCATTCACTATAGAAAGGTGTCCATCAACTATTCTTTTACTGTGACTACTTTTGTCTGTTAAGAGAGAGAAAAAAGGGAAGAAAATATTGGGCAGACATATGAAGACTGTCAGATGACAGTGATGTCACCTGGATCTACTTCAGACTTTCTTAGATGAAGGCAGTTCATAGTAACATCCTCATGTGGGAGCTCCCAATGGCCGTTACTTCACGAGGTGCATCGCTTCGCAGCGACATTGCCTTCGCTTTGAATTCGGTGGCGGTCACGTGGTTTCCATTCGATCCCACCCCTCTTTCGCTGTACTCACGTGCACCCATTTTTGGACCGAATCGATTGCAACCTCACGTCCTCCCTTCGCATTTGCATGCCACTTTTCAACGTCCATTTTTCCCATTCTCTTTTTTAAAAATTTGCTACTGACGGCGTATCGATGCATCAATATGTAACTGTCAGTTGCAGCGGAACAGTTTCCGTATTGATTTCGGCGTGTGACTCTACTGATTTTAACTGTTTCCTGGCATCATTGGCAGCCCCGCCGCCGCCGCCGCCGCTACTCGGGGGGGAGCCCCGCATGGCACAGCCGCCCGCCCACCGCCGCTTGCGCGCTACATGCCCCGGGCGCCCTGCTCTGGCCGGGCGAGGTGGCGGCTGCTCCTCCTGCTCCCGCCGCCGCCGCCGCCACTACTCGAGCGAGGGAGTCCCCTGCTAAACTTTATGTTGGATGCCGATGCATCGATATTCCTGCTTGAATGTAATTTAAAAAAAAAAAAACGAGTCCACACGTCACGTTGTGAGCGAAGCGAGATGCGAAGCGAAAAGATTCCCGGCCACTGGCAGGGTCACCACTCGCCCCGGTTGGAGCACGGTAAAGGGGGCGTGGTCGGGGTGGCATCGCAGCCAAAAAGGAGGGGCGTGCGGACTGAAACGATCGATTCGCACAGAAAGGAGGGGTTGCCGCAAAGCGAGAGGTTCGTGAAGTAACGACCTTAGTTCTGAGATGTATTCCAAGTTGGCAGGGTACCAAAGCACAGGAGTGTGAAACAGAAAATAAGCATAGCATTCACGCATGTTCTTACCTTCTTACCTTGTATCTTTTTATGCAGTCATATATATAATAATAATAATAATTAATTCAAATCTCTGTTTCTCTTTCCTTTCCCAGCAATCAGCAGTCCCAGCCCAGTGGGTACGTATTGATGAGCTATGCTTTCTAGATTTGCCTCTGTCTCTTTTTTGTACTTAATCCATCTAGTCTCTTAGGTGCAAAGTGTAATAGTGAAAGTCAAAAAAGTACAAGCCAATCTGAGAGAGATTAGAAAGCTCAGGATGCAAATCTCTCCCTCCCTCCATTTTAATTATGCTAAGGTTGTTTTGAACATACAGCTAAAGCAGTTTAAGAATGTCCAGATATAATTACACTTTACTTATTAAAAAGCAATAGTTTACATTGGTTATAGATGTTTAGGTAGTAACTTAAGTGGAATTGCAGAAGAAGAGGAATTCCTAGAAGGGCAGAAACTACTGGTATGGCCTATGAGTACTGTATATCTAATGCATGAAGCATTAGGTAGCAAAGGATTTAACTGGCTAGAAAACACAACAGGGTTTTTTAAAAAGGTTGTTGTTGTTTTTTTAAATTAACTTATTGTCACTAGGCTGTGGCTGTTTCAGAAAGTTCTGTCTCAAAGTTCTGTCTTGGTTCTGTTTCAACCAAAGAGCAATGAAAACCTAATAATAATATGGTTGTAATAAGGCTTTCATGGACCCCAATTCCATGCAAGCTCTATTATGCAAGCTCAGTTTGGGACATGAAAAGCATCTCAAATCATTGAGGGCAATTTATGCCCCAAGCGTAGAAAAGACCTGGATTTATAGAGTCAGTGTGTGGGTAACTTGGAAGATGAGAAACCCTAAAGAGGGGAGTAAATCTGCCAAATTTAGGACAGCTAACTTCAGGGTATTGGACATGGCATGTTTAAAGTTTGCTTGTTTATAATAAACCAAAAGATTCGTCTAGCAGGCTAAAACAATTTGTGTGCCATCTGATTCAGTCTGTGCCATGGACCCAAATCAGTTGTCAATTCCTCTTACTTTGCTGTGGAATGGAATCTGGCCACTTTGTTTCAATGTGGCCCTTGTACAAATCAGTCTGAATCAGGCCAATTTGGTTTGGAATTTGTAATCTGTCCAAATCTGATGCAACGTCCAAGTAGTACTATTGTACAGAGAATACAGAAAGCTGTGTTCAGATCAGAATGTTTCTCCATGTAACCAACCTTGCCAGCTCTTTGGAACCACACGCCCATTAACTACATGTGGTGCTGACTCAGGGGTCAGGAGCTGCACACACATATGCCTCCACATGGACATGCTCTTGAATAGATGCCCCAGCAATATTTTTCCCCCCTTGCTGGGAGGGCATAGAGAAACTTTTTCCCCACCCTGTCCTCTAGCATGAAAAGAGCAATCGGCAAAAAGGTCAACGTTTAAAGATAACGCTCTCCATTTTCTCCCCCAGAGATCCTCGTACAAAACATCTTTGAAAGCACTTCCTCCCTTGGTCACCTCCAAAGTCCATCCAGTCTAAGAGTCCTTGGGGACCTGGCATTCATCCTGTCCTATTCATCCATGGAGGGAGGGGGCCTAGCAACAGTGCCTTTTTCCATTTGTAACCCTTCCATGTTTTCTTCACCACCTGTTCTGTCGTTTTCTCTTATCACATTTTAAAAAAATAGTAGAAAGCTATGGATGAAAAGATGAAGAGCATCACTATATCTTTTGAGTGGTAGCACCAAGAGCCCTGCAATTTGGAAGTGCCATGGAACTCTGGCTCCAGCGGTGTCTGTTGCTAAGAAGCTCAAAGGCTCAGGGAAAAAAAGTGATTAACCATCCATAGCTTTTTGTCTTGCATACTGCCTCTAAACTTAAAAGTTTTCATCATCTTCATTAGCAACAATTAATATTTATAAAGTTCCTTCTATTCACTAGATGCTACAAAGTGCTAAGTACTCTACTTGCATTGCCTACAGGCTTATGATATAAACCACATGAAGCAAAACAGAAAGGAGTTCACATTAAAAGACATTAAGAAATCTGCCTTCCACCCACGAAAGCTACCTATACCAGAGTCCAAGTTTATAGAGCATCTAAAACATTTATCCCTGGTACTCAGTGTTCATCTCTGTAATGCTCTGACTCTTTTTTGTTAAAAGCTCTCATCTTCAAAATGCTGGATTCTACGTGTTTGTGATGAAGGTGTTAGTTCTAATGGAACAGATTTTCAGATTTTATGACCATCTCAGCCATAGAATTGTCATCTGTAGTAAAAACTGACAGTTTATTCATTTAGAAAATTGGAAAAACAAGGATTGACTAAAGAATTAGAAATATAGAACAGATTCCTCCTTGGGGCTGCCAATTTGTTTGTTGCAAGTTTTGAATATTTAAGATTTTGTGTTGATGAATAAATGATAAAGAAGGGAAATTATAATTAGCACAAGCATTTTATATTAGGACCAGAACCAAAATACTTTAGAATGCTAGAAAATCTTTCTCACATATAAATGATTACCACACATAGTCAATTATGCAGTTAAGAACCCTTTGCTGCCTAAAATGCCTTATGGGTCAACTGTAGTCAGAAGATAAATGAACCAAGAGATACTAAGATTACCGTAATCTAAGGCAGCTGTTGCATGATTTCTAATACTACCTAACATTTATGATGTATTCTAAGTAAACTCAGTGGCTTTCTAGACCCATCTCTAACTTCATCATCCTGCAATAAACAAAACAGTTGATGTATATCAGGTTAGACTATTGGTCTGGTTTGCCCACTGTTGTCTGGTACAGAAATCTGAAGATCAATATGTGAACTGAAGGTCCGATAATATCTCAGTTCAACACTGGTCACCTAGGTGGAGAATTTTGAGAAATGTGTTCCAAAAAAACCCACCCTTTCCTTAGTTCAGGTCTGATGTGATTGTTAGCATCCCACAAAGGTTTTCTAAGGTAGTTTTGCTGTGCTGCCTGAACTCCTTTTCTAAAAAAAACTGAAAATCTCATGAATTCAGGGAAGGGATTTTTCCCTCTCAACTGAAGGAGACGGGGATAAAGCCCACACTAAAGAAAACTGGCCTGGCTTCGGATAATTTGGCCAATTATCATCTGATTGCCATTGTTCCATTCATAGGCAAGGTGATTGAGAGGGTGGCCGCCGTCCAGCTTCAGTCATTCCTGGAGGAAAGTCATGTCCTTGACCCATTCCAGTCCGGGTTCAGGACATTGCGAGGGACCAAGACCACCCTGGTCGCTTTACAAGATGACCTCCTCAGGGAGGCTGACGGGTTGCTCTACCCTGTTGGTCTGCCTTGATCTGTCAGCGGCCTTTGATACCGTTGACCACAGTATCTTGCTGGATTGGCTTGCCGAGGTGGTGATCAGAGGTTCTGTGTTTAGCTGGCTTTGATCCTTCCTTGGTGACCGACCCTAGCATGTGCAGCTGGGGGATGAGCTGTCGCCTCCTTGGACGCTCCCTTGTGGGGTGCCCCAGGGGTCGGCAATCTCCCCCATGCTGTTCAACATCTATATGAGACCGCTAGCAGAGGTCATTAGGGGATTTAGAGTTTGCTGTCATCAGTATGCTGATGACACACAGCTCTATCTCTCCTTTTCCACCTCTGCAGTGGAGGCAGTACACTCCCTTGATCTGTGCCTGGAGGTGGTCAGGGAATGGACCAGGACTAACAGGCTTAGACTTAACCTGGAGAAGACCCAGGTTCTTTTTGGGGGGGTGCCCTCTGCCGGGTACAGCGACCCTCTCCCCAATTGGGGGGGGGGGGTAATTACCCTCAGGCTTGCGGAGAGAGCCAGGAATCTGGGAGTGGTCTTGGATCCGGCTTTATCCCTGGAAGCCCAGATGATGGTCATTTCCAAGACCGCCTTTTTCCATCTATCGCACAGATCCGCATGTACCTGGACGAGGCCTCCCTGAAAACAGTTGTGCAGGCTCTCGTAATCTCGAGGACAGATTCCTGCAACACTCTCTACGTAGGGTTACCCTTGACCCTTGTCCGGAGGCTTCAACGGGTACAAAACGCAGCAGCCAGACTGGTGGTGGGTACTCGCGGATATGATCGTATCACCCCAGTTCTGGCTCTCCTGCACTGGTTGCCCGTTACACTCCTTATATGGTTCAAGGTTTTGGTTTTGATTTACAAAACCCTCCATGGCTTGGGACCTGAATACCTGTCGGAGCATTTCTTCCAAAGATCAACTGTGGCCCAGCCCGCTAGAATGTCGCAGATGCTCTCCGAGTGGCCACACCCAGGGAGGCGCGGAAATTGGTTACCCGAAACCACGCCTTCTCTGTGGCTGGCCCCTTGCTTTGGAACCATCTTCCGAGTGAGTTGCGCCTTGCACAGTCCCTGCCCACCTTTTAAAAAAGCACTCAAAACCTTGCTTTTTCAGGAAGCATTTGGCAACCTTTAACCATTTTCCCCCTCCTGAGTCACCTTTGTGCCAATGATCTTGTCGACTATTTTGTCGGTTTCCCCCCCTCTCTTTTTAACTCTTTCTTCATTTCGTGTTGATTGTTATATTGGGTTTTATATTGGTTTTGTGTTACCCTTATTGTTAACCACCCAGAGTTCCCCTGGGAAGACAGGCGGTATAAAAATAAATAAATAAAATAAATAACTAAATAAATTCAACTTGAGACCATGAGCTCTGCTTCTGAACTATTATCTCTATAATTTTCTGGAATTCCACTAGTCGAAAGCTTGTACCCAAACTGTCTTTCATTACGAGGAATGCTCTGAATTTATGTCTACAGATATGTAAGCTGCTCCATCACAAACTACCAGTTTCCTTTTAAGTGACTAGGCAGAGGTGTATCCAGTCACATGTTCAGCATCTCCTTGCTTACAAAGCTGACAGAACTAGTAGTTAAATGCAAAATGACACTCCAAATTAACTATGTATTTGGTGTCCTAATGAGTTCAGAGTGGTAAGCGTTTCCCCTTCCAGAACTGAAGCATGCCTAGATGTTCTCAGTATGGTACAGCCATATAATACACTATGTTTTTTTATGCCGTATCATTTTTTTGTGGCTGTGAACTGCCTCCACAAGCTGTTCGGCCATTGGGTAGTATGCGGACGGAGGCAGTGATGAGCAGCTAACAATATCATCAAATATGCCATCAGATCCACCCTCGGATGTCTCTTCCTGCTGAGTTTTATTTCGTTTCGAAAGTGCACCTCAGTTTCATGACTTTTTATCAGCTGCATTTTAGCAAGACCAAAGGGGTTTAAAATAATGGTGCCCAAAACAGTTGCCCACAAAATCAGACTTTCTAAATGTTTTTTTTTCAAGCCATTTAAGGAGCCAAACACAATTTCCTTTCTTATCTTCATCCTGAGTGAGTCTGCTGATCACAGTAAGCTAGAGACCAATTCAGATAGGTGAGCTACACATGCCTGATTCTGAATATTAGCATTTACTACAATCAGCCTCTGGGACTGCATGATTTAGAGGAGGAATTGGACAGAAGATTAATAAATTCCTCTCACTTCACCTATTCATTCCTCTCAGTAGGCATACACAGGTGTTTTTTCTTCACTGAATGAGGACTTGCTGTCACCTCAATACTGGCTAAGTCCTCTCATATGACATCCCCTGGGGAATGGGCCAGGTTGCGTCTCTATGTTTAGAAGCTTTCGTTAACTCAAGCATATACTAGTCTCTTTAGCTAGGCTGCTGCAATGAAGGGATTTCTTTCTATTATTTTTTTTTAACAAACGATAACCGCAAGGCCCTTATAGACTGAAATTAATTTTATGGCCAAGGCTGGAATTCAGCCAGAATCTGATCCTTTAGCACACAAAGGCTGTGCAGAACATCTGTAGTGATCTTTCCTACCTCGTATGCTAAATTCCATAATTGCTCTTTGTGGGAATTGGAGGAAGGGGGGCTTTTGCTTATAAAGATGGAATTGCCATCACATACAGTTATCCAAAGTAAGCCTCCCCCAGGAGTGTCCCATTTTCTTGAATGAAAGGCAAAGATTGGATGATTAATGCCCATGGCAACTTGATCCAGGGACACATAATGTTGATTAATTTACAGTCTCAGAGAATCACTTACTATAATTATTTCTTCATCTGTTTTCTCTTTGGCTAATAAGACATTCATGCTTAATTTTATTAGGATGTGTGTGTGCCGTGGGGTTGTGCAGTATTGTCTGGCCACAGAAGACTGTGGAGGAAGAGGTAGAGGGAATGCTTACTTGATAAGCATCTCAATATTACACAACCAACAAGCATGACCATAATAAACAAAATCTACTTCTGAAAAATAATTTGAATTTATTCCTGGTTCAACATGCTCCCGCACTGGACTTTTCACCTTTTTCTTCTTTTCTTTTTAAGTTGATTTATCCTGCCAACACTGATGCCCTCATCAAATTCCAGTTCTGTTGATTACATTTTCCCTCCTTAAGTTACTCCTTCTGTTTTGTTTCTTAAACTTTCCTCTGGGTGTTTAAATAAGGATTTTCCAAGGAAACAGTCACTGGGTTAAGTGCAATGGCAATATGCCTTGTCATACCAGTTGCTGGGGGACATGAGCAACGGGCCTTCCCGCAGGCATCTGGTTGAACACCGTTTGAACAGAATGCTGGATTAAATATTGGTCTGATCCCAAAAGGCTCCTGTTCTGCTCTTATGCTATGATTTGCTTAGTTGAACTGCTTCAGGGCTTCTATCCCAAGATGTGATCCTGAAAAAATGCAGCTGACAACAAGAGATGTACAAGTGAGCCATTCAAGACTACCTTTATTGGGTTGTTTGGATATTATCTCTGCAGAGCCAAATCCCGCAGTTTTGGCAGAGACACTGTTTCCAACCCATTTCCCCTCGAGATTTGGGGGCTCTTTAAATTTCGGCAGCCTTTGGCAAGCCCCAATCACTCTGCCTGAGTTATAGACCTGGATATCTGTTGGCAGGCAATGGGAGCTGTCGGTTTTGGCAGTATTCAGAACGGTACAGTAGGGCTGGGGTGGTCCTGAAATAAAATCTGTTCCTCTGCCATGGATAAAGGAGATTTAATCCCTGAACAGATACAGGTGGCCTCTGTGCTGCCAGAGCTGACCATCTGTCCACTGCTGTGTCCTTTATTCTTGATCCAATGTTGAGAACGCCATTTTGTCCATACTGAGGGTAGCTTTATCAATGCATGGCGTGAGTAAATGCCTTAATCCTACAATGTCAAAGATTATCTGGGGATAATATATTGCATTATTTTAACATTGAAACATGTCTGCATGATCTATGTGCCTTCCATACTGTATTTTAGCTCTTCAGCCTTTCTTCTTCTTTTGTGTACAAGCCTGAACTACAACTCTCATATTTGTTTTACTCAATTGAGTAATGAATTGAAATATCTAGACACTGATACAGAGGAGAAGAATTCATTTGTGGCAAATCTCTCCTTGTTAGAGAGGGGAGTAGGAGTAGTTGGGTGACCTTCAAAACAAAAACCCTTAGAGCTCCTGATGGCATGCTTTCTTTTATGTGAACTAGGATTGTGGTTTCTCCTCTTAGAACCTTCAAGCCACAGCAGTCTCTGGCTATAATTAAGAAGTGGTTGGTGTTGAAAATTACCAGGATTTATGCACCAAGTTTTAATACCATTCTCAGTAACAGGACTATGTGTGTGTCTTGGTCAGAGCTGCTAGAAATGGAGCCCAGCCATCTTGGAATAACTGCTAGGCAGCAGCTGTCTTGCCTTGGTTCCTGTTTCTCAGATCTGGACCCCCCCACACACACACACAAAAGATCAAATAAACCACAAAGACACTTGACCAGCGATTCCCAGAGTCTCAGATCTCTTGCATGCACATCCCGCTTCTCCCCCAACTCCAGATGTTGGTCAGTCCCCAGCAGTCAGCCTGACAAAACAGTGGCTAATTTGGATTAGGATGCTAATTAGAAATGAATGGGCTGCGTAGAGAGTACTTAGTCAGGGTTAATTAGCAGTTAAGTGGCCAGCCAAGCTCCCTTTGGCGGCACAGGCTGTTCCTTCACTTGCTGTTCTTCAGCCAGCTGAACCTCCACGAGGCCCTTCATGCCCCCAACATGCAGCCAAGGTTCACCAGGGGCTGAACCTTGGTCACTCAGCCCTGGTCACTCAGTGGTTGCAAACTGTTCTTTCAGATGCAACCCATAGTGTTGCTGAAGAAGCATAGAGAAGCACAGATAAGGACTCTGTGAACCACACCAATGAATTGTAGGAGCGATACATTCCTTTATTTATTTATTTATTTATTTATTTATTTATTTATTTATTTATTTATTTATTTATTTATTTATGTTTGCATTTATATACCGCTCCCATTTCCCTAGGGGAACTCTGGGCGTCTCACACAAAAAATATTTCTTAGCCTAGCTTACTTTATGTGTTTGATTTTATTTATTTGTTCGATATAAATACATAATTTTAGAATCCATAAGTTTTAATGTCTGAAAGTGAAAAAAAAACCAATAAAAAGATGAGTGAGGGGAGGCTTATGCAGGTGATGCCCAAGTCGGATGGGTAGGTCAAAGTTCAGAAGACACTGTCAGGATCCAAGATGAACTTGGCAGGTTAGAGAACTGGACCAACATAAATAAAATGCACTTCAACAGGGGGAAATGTAATGTTCTTCCTTTAGGCAGGAAGAATCAGATGCACAGATATAAGATAGGTGTCGCCTAGCTGAAAGTATCTAAGACTATTAGTTGACCACAAGCTGAGCATAAGTCATTCAGATGACATGGCAAGTGGGGAAGAGAACAATTTGTTTATTTATTATTTATTTTAGAATACTTTTACCCTGCCTTTCTCCTTGGCAAAGGACCCAAGGCAGCTTACAGTACAGTATTATATTACAAATACAGTATAAGTCTGCATCAGCAGATATGTGGCGTTCAGATCAAGGGAATTAATGAAACCACTTCATTCTGCTCCTATCAAACCTAACCTGGAATGCTGTGTCCTGTTCCGGCGACCACAAGAGAAAGCAACTAGAATTGTAAAAGGTTTGAAAAGCAATCCCTATGAGGAAAAGTGGAAGGCGCTAAATATGTTTTGGTTGGAGAAATGACAACTGAGTGGCAATATGATACGACCTTCAGATATTTGAAGGGCTGCTACATGGAAGATAGGGAAACTTATTTTCTGTAAGTCCAGTGAATAGTAGCAAAGAGAATGGATTCAAATTGCAAGACAGGAGATTTTGCCTAAACATTAGCCCTGTGGTGCAGTGGTTAAATGCCTGTACTGCAGGTAAAGCTATGCTCACAACCTGGGGTCAATCCCAGGTAGCAGGCTCCTTCCGAGGTCGGTAAAATGAATACCCAGCTTGCTGGGGAGGGGCAATGTGTAGCCTGCATACTGTAATTAAAGCTGTAAACAGCCCAGAGGCTACTTGAAATGGTATGGGCTGGTATATAAGCAGAACACTGGCTAGCTGGAACATCATGATGGTAAGAGCTGTTTAAAAATGGAATTGACTACTTCAGATTGTGATAGCATTTCCTTCAAAGGTATGGGAGAACCAGGGGTTAATAAGCACTTGTGCCATCTGGTCTCTAATACATCTGTATTGGGAGTTGCTAATGTTCACTGGTAGCTTCAGGATGGAGGAACTAAAGATGGCTTAGGAAACTTGCTGCTTTCCAAATGTTTTGGACTGCAGTTATCTTATTTGATAAGCACTGGCTGTACTAACTCAGGCTTGTGGGAGGCATAGGCCTTAAATAGAATTTTTTAAAAAAACCTGAATATATTCTTGAGTTCTCCACTCCTTGAAAGATGGCAGAATCAGTGAGAATCAGTGAGAAGAGATTGTTTCTAAAGTAGTCATCCAGGGGTTGTTTTTGCTTCTTCCATATCCCATTGGACCAGGAAAGTGTGGAAACATTAACTGAACAGTTTCTCTTCCTACAGGTAACACCTGCCACTTTGAGGATGAGAAAATATGTGGTTATACACAGGACACAACGGACAACTTTGATTGGATTCGTCAGAGTGGTCTAACTCACGATCCCAAGCGCTCTGCCAATACAGGCCCAACCATGGACTTTAGTGGGACACCAGAAGGTATGTTTTATCCTAGCTTCCTGTCCCATAGCTTTGCAAAGGTCACCCTTGGAACATGGGGATAAAATAGATTATGTTTAAACACACACGCACACACACACACACACACACACACACACACAGAGAGGGGGGGAGGGAGGGAGAGAGGGAGGGAGAGTACTGAATACTGGTAGCAAGCAGTTACTTTGCATGCTTCTTATTCACATTAAATGCCCAATTAAAATTCCCAATGCTTTCTTTAGGGAGAATCAGGGAGCATTAATCCTTGTTACTGGTTAATTGCCTGCTGCCAAATGTCCTTGTTCCACTTTGAACTCATGGAGAAGCAAGGCAGAGGGAGGGAAAATTTCAAATGACCAGACCAAATTATCACAGGACAGCCCGCTGAAATCTCCAGTTCCTTGTGCCAGGATCTCCTAGGATGCAGATTTTTCAGCCTTTAAAGGGAGATTAGCATGGTGACTTAATAAATTTGAGAAGCCAGACAGCCCATCTGCTTATCATCTTTTCATCTCATGGAAATAGTAGTGGGCCATAGGTGGAAGGACTTTTGGTCCTTCAAAGATTTTGAATTGCATAGTATATTATTTTTTACCATTTTACCATTACCCGCTGGCTGGGACTTCTGGGAGCTGAAGTCCAAAACATCTGAACAGCCAAAATCTCCCCACCCTTGCTCTCAGCATTTCTGTCTTGGTTACGCACATAGCCTTAGTCTTCCCTAGCTAGCTATTGTGAGTACTGTACTCTTCAGACTTCATTATACATTCGGGATAAATTCTCACCACTTTCAGAGCCTATAAGTGTGTATGTAAAGCTGGTGTTTTCTAGTTGTTTGTTTCTACCCTATCACACATCACATTGCTTTTGCTTACATTGAATTTTGCCAGTTTAATGCCCGTACCTCCAGTTTGGTAAGAGAGTTTTGGAGCTCGAATTTGTTCTTCTATCCCAAATAATTTAATGTCCTGAGCAGACACGATCACCTGCATGCCCCAACTCAAAAACCTTCCATGGTGCTGGTTTCTAGCCATCAAATTTGCTAGATTTACATGTCCGTGTATATATTTTCTTTTAAGAATGTTTGTTCTGTACTCCTGTACATTCTAACATATCTCCACCACTTTTGCTCTTAAAGGCATGTGTTTGAGGGGAGAGTTTTTTAGTTTTATGGAACTTGTTGGAGGAATTTTGTTTATCTGTCCCTTCTGTGATGCTAGAAGGGCATCTCTAAATGTGGTTATGTGCATTCTTCTCTTTTCTTGATAAATTAAATTTATTCTACATTTAGTTTTGTTTGGCAATTTAACTCTGCAGAATAATAGAGAAAAGATTTGTTATTTATTTAGCCCAGTATATAAGCATATGGAAAAACAGACATACAGAGGAAAGCAAAATTAATAATGACATGCCTGTATAAATCCTCTGTTAGATTTTATTAATCAGTTACATTTGTTTGGAAGCATCCAAACTAAGCATCCCTAAATACTAGCTATCATCTTATATTTCCCCTACACTGTTGACTCAGAAGGCAACATGAAAGTGCATTACCTTTCCTTAACTTTGGTTCTTTGCTATTCAGGCTACTACATGTTCATCGAAGCCTCTGCTCCCCGAGTGAAAGATGACAAAGCCAGGTTGATCAGCCCAATGTACAACATGACAGCCAGATTCTGTGTCTCCTTCTATTATCACATGTATGGGAAGCACATTGGTGAGTGGACTTCATGGGAAACCAACTGGCTGGGATAGTGGGAGGGTACATGGAGGCTCAGAAGGAGGCCTTATTTACTGTGATATTACGGTGAAATGATACCCTCCAGTGTAGAGTGTTCCAAATCTTTTTTTTCTGTGGGTGACAGTCTCTGTTGGCTCCTTTACATCCTGCTGCTGATTTTTGCAAATAATGCTTCACTGTGCTGTTTGAAAAACAACACCAAAGTCAGATACTGTGTTGGACACCTTCTGTATGTCTGAATGGCAACTCCCCACACTCTGCCCTTCCTTTCATAGTTACGTGCAATAGTATATGACTAAAATTGTGGGAGATGCCTTCAGGCAAGCAAATAATGCTTCTCGGTAATATTCCACTACTGGACATGGTCAGCCAGCTCTGTGTTTATAGATTCTAAGCATTTAGGAGAGTACACACACACCCAATATTTTTTCAGAGATACAGTAGGTATATTCTACAGTAAACCACAGGTGTTAGAAACTTGGA
>JAHTLZ010000275.1:27413199-27425996 GCA_023846285.1 Phrynocephalus versicolor
CACACACACACACACACACACACACATTTACTTTACCTGCTGTCTCTGCCGAGATGAAGTCGTAGCTCTCAGTGAATGTCACAGAAATGCCTAATGAGTTTCCACATTCAGTCAAGGAGCAATTGCTAATTTGTCACCTCTTGATTATAATTTCATTAATTTGAATAATAAATGTACTCTTTCTGAAGCCCGCTAAGTTATTAATCACCTGATGGACTGGAGCCTGACTGAAAAAGCAGGGCTCTGTCAGGAGTTTGTCTGCCTGTTGGTAAATAAGGCTAGTAAACAGAGCTAATTAACATAGTGTCTCTAAATGCATGATTTCTTCAAGCTGGAAGTCATTGATTTGTACCTCTTTCCTCATAGGAAAAAAGAGCAGGACTTTTCTAGGTGTAGGGTCATATCACCTTTCCTCATCTACAGATAAATGGTTCCCAATCTTTAACTCGG
Organism: Phrynocephalus versicolor; assembly: GCA_023846285.1. Lineage (NCBI taxonomy): Eukaryota > Metazoa > Chordata > Lepidosauria > Squamata > Agamidae > Phrynocephalus > Phrynocephalus versicolor. Next base: position 27,413,650 of record JAHTLZ010000275.1, read on the forward strand.
GTGTTCTTTGACTTCAACTCCCAGAAACTCTGGCCAACTCAGCTAGTGGCAAAGGCTTGTGGGAATTACAGTCCAGAACATATGGGTTGCCCAAGGTCAGGAACCACTCTCCTAGATAAATAATTTCTTCAGTGCAAGCTTCTTTTCCAAAACCAGTGCCTCTCTGTAGGCTCAGTAAGGCTATTCTTCTCCTTGCTGAAGTCCTTGAGTTGCTCTACCGACTCCCATGGATGCCTGTTGGTAAACAATTCATTCTATCAGGTCATGAAACAATTAGGAGATCACACTGGTCCTTACATTTTGTTATGAATGCCGTCTGTGTTGGTCTAATGCCAGTCTCGGTCTGCAGGTGGGACTATCTTGTCCTTAACTAGCTCGTTCTTCTTCGTGGACTCTGTGAATCCACACATAGGGTCTTCGTGCGCCTGCGCGCGAGTCTCCGGTCCTTCCAAGCTGAAATGGTAAAAGTCCCTCCACCTCCACTGCGCATGCTCCCCGCCTTTCCCACCTTGCCGCTCAGTTCCTTTTTGCCGCCGCTGAGATCGGACGCGTCCTTTCCAGCTCCTGCAACGAAAAAGGAAAGTGCCATTTAGATTCCTTCTTTCTTTCTCTTGTTTTATTTTCTATTTATCCAAGTACCCCCCTCTGTTTTCAACCCTTTCTAGTTTTATTTTTTCTTTCAGAGACCACCCGCCCCTAGGGGTGGGGGGATTCCCCCGTTATTAAGGGCCTGCCCCCAGTTTATGGCATCGACAGTGCTTTTTAAAAGGTGTGAGGCGTGTCCAAATAAGATCCTGCTTGCAGACGGACATAGCCTCTGCTTATACTGTTTAGGACAAGCCCACTAGCCTGCGATCTGCCCGCAGTGTAAAAAATTAACCAAGCCGGCTCTAAAGCACCGTTTGGGGCGCCTAAGGGCATACCTCTGGGAGAAATCCCTTAAACCGATGGACAACCCTGATCACTCGGAGGCTTCAATGCATTCAACATCTTCAAAGTCAAGGTCCTCGGCCAAATCTACCGAGCACAAGAAAAAGAAAACATTGGCTTCCACCTCCGCGCCATCCGATAGGCACCAGACCAGAGAGTTGGGGTCGAACGCACCATTGTTGCCCCGCCCAACACCTCCGATGCCGAAACAGTCCACGCTCACTTCAGCTGAATCGCGTGACGTCGAGGGGGTTCTGAGCTCAGCTCACATAGACACCCAGTCCCTGGGTGTCAGTCAAGAGGACCATTGGGCGAGCCATTTTCAAGAACAACCAACGGTCGCCCACGAACCCCCTCCAAGCCCTACGATGTCAATGGGCTTGCCTCCTGGCCAATTAGTCCTGGACCCGGACATGGCCACTTTGAGCTACGACCCACTTGCGCGTCTACAAACTTTACAAGCTGCCTCTACACAGTCAGCTCCTACACGAATTGACATCGAGGCGCGAGGACATTCCGCTCCTGGACTCCATGCAGGAGAGCACCATGCATCGGCTGCCCCTGCTTTTGACATTGAGGAACGACATCATCCCGTTCCCCCGACGCCGTGCTCAGAGTCAGCACGGTAGTACATCCCCACATCGGGGCAGAAAGCGGGTTCGTGTGGAGTCTCCTGACCACACCTCTTCGACCTCCTCGCCTAGGCGTCGGAGATCGCGGCACCATCGGGCTAAGCATCATAGACGCCATGGATCTTCCAACTCTTCATCACCCACCCACCCCGAAGTCACAAGCGGAAACACCATGCCAAGAAGCGACACCGCTACATCCGGATGATGTAATCGTCTTCAGACTCAGAATCTTCTTCTACCACCTCAACATCACCGTCACCACAACCCAGACGACATCGGCAGCCGAAATCAAAACTGCCAGCCGAGCGTCCCCTCGTGTCGAAGGACAATAATGTCCCTACTGTAGACCTGACTGGCCAAGTCTTCTCTGGTCCCACAGATCTCCCTCATAAATCTACAAATATAGAGCCACAACATCCACAACTACCGGACTCCCCTGCAACCATGGATCGCCCATTGACGGAGGAGTCTGAAATGGAGGCAGATTCTCAGACTTCCCATTGCTCCACGGTGTCCAAGTCAAGGCACTCGGAGGCTGAGATGGCAGAGAACCAACCCTCCAGACCAACTGAGGATTTCAAGCATTACTCCCAGATGGTCCACAAGATCGCACAAGTCATGGGATTGCAAGTGCAGCTCCCAGCTACCAGTGAATCCTGTAAATTCTTCGGCCATTTGCATAAGTCTAGGCCTCCCCCGCTGAGAATGGGCTTTATCCCATCCATGTTGGAAAAGGCTAAGGAAGCCTGGTCGAAGCCTTCTTCGAACCCTCTCATCCCAAGGAGAGTAGATAACCTATACAAAACTCATGGTGAAGGCACAGACTTCTTGGCAAAGCATCCCCTACCCAACTCAGTAATTGTGGATGCTACGCAGAACAGGGGAAAGTCACACTCAAATACTACCCCAAGTAATAAGGAGGCTGGAAAGCTAGATCTCATTGGTAGACGCCACTATTCTCTGGCCTCTTTTGCTTTGCGTGCTCTGAATTACTTGTGTGCCATGGAGGCTTATACCCGTCACATTCTTCTGACCTTTCCAGCATTCATAGACTTGCTTCCAGATGACCATAAGACCCAAGCTCAAGCGTCTTACTCGGAAGTGCTATCACTCATTGATTACCAAATGATAACCTCACTCCACCTGACTGATGCAGCCTCTAAACAACTAACGAATGCCATCCATCTCCGCCGCCATGCTTGGCTCATGTTGTGGTTTTTTAGCAGAGTTTTATTTACAAAGAATAACTTGGCAAAATAACAACATGACATAAACAGCTTTCTTCAGCATTCCATCTTCCAGTCACAGAGTCCTTCAGCAGAGACGCGTAGCAGCATGGATCATCATCAGGAGGTTGGGATGAAGTGATCAAGTGTTACCCTCACTTGCTAGCCAATATATACACAGTTAATTACACATTACAGTCAGCTGATCCCTGACTGGCTTACTACAGTTACAAACTCTTAAGCAACTTACATCTGTGAAGATTCTCAGTCATCCAGGTGTGTTTAACTGGGAGTTGAGTCATGGCTACTGGACTTCTTTTTTTGAGAGATAGAAACGTTTCGCTGTTCATTCAAACAGCTTCATCTTAAGCAACTTACACAATTGTTAGTTACTTTACTGTTATACCCTAACAGCTCAGAACAGCCAACATCACAAACGATGCTAGAAATCGCATTGAGGACTCCCCATTTGGTGGAGAAGGACTGTTTGCGACCTCCACTGATGCCTCTCTTGATAATATACAAAAGATGCGGAAAGCAGCGAAGTCCTATACCTATCAGGGCACTTCATCTCAGTCATCCTCCAGGCCCCCACACCAGTCTTGGAGACGGCAGTACACACCTGCACATCAGAGGTCCCAGGGCAGGTATCGAGCGCCATATACTCAATCATCTTATCAACGCCCTGCTCAACAGCCCCGACAATGGCAGCAGCACTCCACTCACCGTTATGATTGGAAGCAGAAACAGTTAGCCTGACCCCGTCCATCCCACCATGGACATCCGTCTCAGACCCTTCCGACTGTCATGTCTGCAACTCACAACGGATGCCTGGGTATTGTCAATTATCGAGAGCGGCTACCAAATACAGTTCCACCACCGACCTCCTCTCGGAAAGGTCATCACTACGCCATCTTCTACAGCTCTAGCAGAAGAGGTCTCCACTCTGCTACTAAAAGATGCTATAGAGCCCGTACCATTAGGAGATCAGTTAGGTTTCTACTCTCGATACCTTACGATACCCAAAAGAGACGGAGGTCTTCGACCTATTTTAGAATTGCGAAAGTTAAACACCTTCATAAAGAGAAGGAAATTTTGCATGGCCACCCTGGATATCATCATTCCCCTCCTGCAACGGGGAGACTGGTTCATCATCCTAGATCTACAGGACACATACTTTCACATATCAATAGCTCCCCAAGACCACACGTACCTCCGATTTCGGATCCAGGGCTCGACGTACCAATTCAAAGCCTTGCCATTCGGTCTCTCCTTCGCCCCGCAGGTATTTACAAAGTGCCTGGCACTGGTGGCAGCCTTCCTCCGTCTCCAGGGAGTTCAGGTCTTTCCGTACCTGGACGATTGGCTGCTGGTGGCCCCTACAAGACAAAAGGCGGACACAGACAGGGACCTTACCGTGAGAGTACTTACTTCCCTAGGGCTACAACTCAACCTGAAGAAGTCCATCCTATCTCCCTGCCATTCAGTACAGTATATAGGAGCTCTTCTGGATGCCAGACAAGCCAAGGCATTCCTAGCTCCAGATCGTGCCAAAAAGATCAGGAAAGCTCTACATCCCTTCCGCCCTCTCGCCCGTGTCTCGACCCTGCACGCCCAACATCTACTGGGCCTTATGGCCTCTACCACTGCCATTTTGCCTCATGCCAGGTTACGCATTACACCGCTGCAGTCATGGCTCCTAGACTGTTTTCGCCCCCATCAAGACCAACCTCACAAACGGCTTGCGGTCACATCATCACTTCTGGCCAGCCTCCGATGGTGGAAATCTTCAACCAATTTACAGGTGGGCAGACCTTTCAGACAGCGTTACCCGTCTATTCAAATCACGACAGACGCCAGCATGACGGGCTGGGGAGCCACCTGCAGCCACCTGTCAATTCACCACAGGTGGAACCCCAGAGAAAGGAGACACCACATCAACTATCTGGAGCTCCTCGCTATCTTCAAGGCCCTCAAGGCGTTCAAGATTCTCCTGTCGCACCGAGCAGTCCAAGTCACGACAGACAACACAACTGCACTCTATTATCTAAACAAACAGGGCGGCACCCATTCGGGATCCCTGCTACGACAAACGAGCAAACTCTGGCTTTGGTGCATCCGCAGAAAGATCCACCCGGTAGCCATTCACATCCCCTCCGAAAACAATGTCACAGCGGACAAACTGAGCCGTCTCCAGCACAACAACCACGAATGGAGCCTCTCAGACTCAACATTCTCCCAACTCTGCAACAAGTGGGGCACCCCCTGCATGGATCTTTTCGGAACTCAAGACAATATGAAGTGCCGCTCATACTGTTCCAGAGGGGGCCTCGGCAGGTATTCCAAGGGAGATGCCTTCTCAACCAGGTGGCCGCGCAGCCTCCTATATGCATACCCTCCGATACCACTCATTCATAGGACCCTCCTGAAGATAAGACACCAGAGGGTCCGTGTCATTCTGCTGGCACCATGGTGGCCCAGACAGCCATGGTTCCCTGCCCTCCAAGCAATGGCTCAGGATTTCTTCCGCCTACCACCTGTGCCGGACCTCCTCACACAGAACCACAACCAAGTGCGGCACCCGGACATTTCCACTCTCCATCTGACGGCGTGGTACATCAGCTTACAGTAGAAGATGTTCTTGGATGCTCCAGGAAGCACTCCACGAATATCCTACATGCCCACAAATGGACTTCTTTCGTCCACTTCGCCCACCGACATTCCCGGCCATACCAACCAACTACCATACACGTCGTCTTGGACTACCTGCTTCTTCTCTTCAGCAGGGCCTCTCTCTATCTACTCTGAGAGTCTATATGGCAGCTATAGTGGCACACCAACCGGCAGACTCTGAAACAGCAACCCTCTTCAGGCACCCCAAGCTTAAGAGGTTCTTAAAAGGACTAGCTAACATCTGTTCTTGCAATCGCGGCCCAACCCCACAATGGTCGCTGTCCCTAGTGCTCAACTGCCTTACCAAGCAGCCTTTTGAGCCCATGGCTACTACCTGCCTATACCTTCTCACTTTAAAAATTGCTTTCTTAGTAGCAGTGACATCTGCCAGGCGAGCCTCAGAGCTCTCAGCTCTACGTGTGGACCCACCCTTCCTCAAATTCCATCACGACTGGGTGGAACTACACACTGACATCTCCTTCCTCCCGAAAGTCGTCTCGCACTTTCATGTTTCTCAACCGCTCATTCTCCCGACCTTTTTCCCAAACCCCTCGACTCACCTAGAACGACAGCTACACTCCCTCAATGTCAAGAGAGCACTCCTCTTCTACACAGCCAGGACAGCGTCTATAAGGAAGACACATAGACTTTTTGTTCGAACCTCTGAGCCGTCTAGAGGTCATCATGTTTCCCCTCAATCCGTTTCTCGTTGGATTGTTACTGTAATCAGAATGGCCTACGACATTGCGCATGTTCCCCTACCTGCTACTCCCAGGGCTCATTCTGCACGGGCAGTATCCTCCTCTACGGCCTTCCTCAAAGGAGTTCCCCTGGAGGAGATCTGCAGAGCGGCGACTTGGTCTCGTCCATCCACGTTCCTCAAACATTGCAAGTTGGATATCCGGGCCAGACGACAAGCCGCTTTTGGGAGAGCTATCTTGATGGCTGCAACGCCATGACTACCCTCCTCCAGTAAGTCAGCTTGCTAGTCACCCTATGTGTGGATTCACAGAGTCCATGAAGAAGAACTGCAGGTTACTTACCTGTAAATTAGATTCTTCGAGTGGACATCTGTGAATACACACTTCCCACCCTCCTCCCCTCTCACCGTCATGGCCATACCGACTTTTAGGTTGGTCAGCGGCGGACCAGAGGGGAACTGAGCGGCAAGGCGGGAAAGGTGGGGAGCATGCGCAGTGGAGGGGGAGGGACTTTTAGCATTTCAGCTTGGAAGGACCGGAGACTCGCGCGCAGCCGCACGAAGACCCTATGTGTGTATTCACAGATGTCCACTCGAAGAACCTAATTTACAGGTAAGTAACCTGCAGTTTTTACCTTGGCTAGTCTTTCAATTGCATCTTTAACATTAATGAACATCTACTCCAAACAGCTTGAAAAACACCCCTCCTTGCCCTTCTTTGACCGCATCTCCCAGAAACCCTGGCCAATCCAGCTGGTGGTGAAGGCTTGTGAGAATCAGTGTACTGTATGTACTATTGAAAAAGACTGGCTACTGTGGAATAGCTCAGACTGTTTTCATGTAGTGTAGTAGCTAGAATGTTGGATTAGGGCTCAAGAGATCTGGATTTAGCCATGAAATAGAATGGAGTCAGCTACAGGTTCTCAGCCTAGCTTCTTTCACATGACTGTTGTGAGATTTAAGCCATGCACACAGCATTGATGTTAGTGCAAGAAAGGTGGAGCATAAATGTAACCACAAATAAAAGAGAATATCATAATAAGCTATTAGGGAATAGAACATTAACTATCACTGTCATCTTTTATGGTTCACATACTGCTTATTTGTATGAAACTGATTATGACCTCAACACTGATTAACACAGATTGACCAAAGACATCATGTTAAGTTTTGATTTCAGCTCCTGAAAACTCAAGAAAAAACATTATGTGGGTACATCTCATCCTTCCCCAACCCAATTCATGCCTTGTTTCTGCAGCAGGACTTGAAGCAAATTTCTGCATCTTCTGGTTCTATCTAGCAGTTCCAAAGATCTTTGAAACCTGTGCAAGATGACTGAACTGGTTTGCTTTAATGTTGTTCTGAGATTTCCCATGAAATGTTCAGAAGGAAGAATAAACAGATTTTGAATTATTCAAAAACCAAACAAGGTATACAGCCATAGGTGGGAAAGCAAAGAGATTCTAACTGCTTGGGAGGATGAAAAATAATCAATTAGTCTAATAAGGGGCGCTAATGGGTCCATCCCTGAATCTAAATTCACACTGTTATGCTTCTCTACCTCCTTCCCTCCATTTTTCTAGGGTTGATAGAATATTCATTCTAGCTTCTCTTCATAATTAACCTTATTTCCATTTAGATTGTCAGGGCATCTGGAATAATAACTTGTCCATTTGATTTGTTTTTGTCTTTATTTTATGAGTTTTTGTTTTTTGCTTTGTTGTTTAATTTCATTGTTTGCTAACCGCCCAGGATAGAGCATTACACTAATGGGGTGGTATGTCAATCAATCAGTCAGTCAGTTAGTCAGTCAAATAAATATCTGCATTATTGTTCCTAATGTCAAGTGTCCCACGAAATAAGTGAGACTGCATAAGCATCTGACAGCTTGACTTGAGCACTTCTTAGTTTGCATCTTCTTCAACAATTGCCTGAAGTGACAAGTAAGAATGATTTGTGACAGCAGTTTTACATGCCCAAGTAATGACTCCAATTATCATGAGATAAACATAACCTACACTAACTCTTGTTATAAAATTATTATGTCCCATTATACTCCATTATCTTAAAACAGTAAACACAGGTCTGTTCCATAAATGTGAGAGATGCTGCCTCTTAAAAATTTGCCGCCTTCATTCCATTGCTTCCCCTCAGGCATCTGGCTTGACATATCATCAAAGATCCTGCGTTAGCATTTGATTATTTCATCATAGGGAAGCTCTGTCTTTAGAAGCCCAGAAGCTCTCTCAGACTCCTCATTAAAAAGCCATTTAATTTTCACAGTAAGGACTCACATAGGATTATCCTGCTCACTTTCACTTTTCTGGCACTAGAGTCTGGTAGTATAACCCATCATACCACATTCTGTAGTTCAAGGGACATTTTGAAATTGGAAAGCCCAAGTGGGTGTACGCTGGTTTATTCCAACATCTTGAACATCTGCCCATGGCAGGCACACTCCCCAGCCACAGCCCACTTTAAGCCTAACCCCAAGGTGCTTGCTGGTGTCCTTGTCCTGACACCTGTAGGACACTAAGGGTGCTTTTACACAACTTCTAAAATCCTCTGGCAACTTAAATTCGGACCAGAGATCGTGGGAGTTTGTCGCTCTTCCTGTGTTCCCACCCCTCCACACTCCATTGCTCCTGTCTGCGGTGAGGGGTGAGAGAGAAAAAGGGAGAAAAAATGCAGGCTCACCTCTGTCTGCCGTCGGAGCAGCCACATAAGGATTCCTGTCTGTTAAAGGGGCAGCGGGGACAATAAAACAAACAGAAGGTGAGGAGAGCCCGGCATCCACAGCTTTACAATCCGCATCGGAAAATTTTTACCTCCGGAAACCAGGTACTTGTAAAATGAGCTGGGGTGCGCTTAGGAGGGTGTGGTCATACTTAATTTTTTTTAAAGTCCACAGCTGGTGGGAAAACAATTTTAAGCTCCACATCTGGGAGCCCTTTGCATCGGATTTTAGGGATCGTGTAAATATGAGTTTAAGAAGAAGACTTTATGGGCTATAGCAGATCAGTACATCGGGAATGGGTAACATGTAGTCTACAGGTGAAATACAACCCCTCCTGTCCCTCTTGAGAAGGCTTGTCACCATGTTTCCTATTACACAGCCAGGTTCCTGCAGTGCTCTGGCAAAAGAAAAAGGGCGTAGGAGGCCTACGCTTCTTTTCAAAGGAAAAATGCAAAACTAGGCTAGGTGATACCTTTATAGGTCACTAATAAAACAAAAAAATGCCCGCTGAGCTTTCAATGTCAAGCCATCTTTATCAAAGCATTGTACCAAAAGTACATTTTTGGCCAAATATGTAGACTGCCAGGTGTTGAGATTCTTCGTGGCCAGATGCTCTTCTGATTGGGGCAGGAAGCAAGGCTGGTGTTAAAACTGCATCAAAGTCCGGGACTGGTTTCAAACCTGAACTCCCCAAACATCATTTGCCAAGAATGTACTTTTGGTGCAATGTTTTGATAAAGATGGCTTGCCATTGAAAGCTCAGATTGCATGTTTTGTTTTATTAGCGACCTATAAAGGTGTCACCTAGCCTAGTTTTGCATTTGTGTTTCTGGTCACATGGCTCAACTCCCATTTTACTTTTTCAAAGGAAACTGCAGCTTTCCCAATACTGCCACATTGCTAAAATTTATGGCACAGCAGAAGCAACAGGTGGCAGCCCCCTAGTGGATGGGGAAAATCCCCTGTCCATCTCTCCACACCATCTAATCCACAGGTAGTAAATCTGCAATCAAGGAACACATGCCAATGGCAACAGATGAGGAGTGGTTCAAAAGATGATACTTAGAACTCAAGTTGTGTTATGAAAAGGGGACTGATGACTCATTCCACTTTGTTGTGTCGTTGGACGTTACAGGGATGAGTCCCTGACAGAATTTGCTTCCTCTTAATTTTAATAAGGGACATTTCAGTTGCCACTGAAAGTGTATAGCTATAGAAAAAGTATGCTGACTCCTAATGCAGTGTAGCCAAACAAAATACCTGTAGAGACATTAGAACAAGGTACGGTGCTGGCAAATATATTGTATGCCCTAAAATGGAAATGGAGATTCAGCCCAGATTGAGTATTAACAGGAAGATTACCAGTCCTTCTAGTGTCTATACATTTGAGGATTCTATATAAGAATTCTAATGACTTGACCAGTTTTATCAGACTACAAGTAGAATGGTGGACTTGGTTGTAGTAAGAACAAGAAGAAACTGTATTGAATTTTTAAAAGGATTCCCCCAACTCCCTTCAGAATAGTGGTTCCCAACCATGGCCAACTCAAGTGTTCTTGAACTGCAGTTTCCTACAAGCTTGCACTACCAGCTCCGCTGCCTGGGGTTTCTGGGAGTTGCAGTTCAGAACACCTGGGTTACTCAAGGATGGGAACCAGTGCTTTAGACTGCCACAACATGGCAGGCAAACCAAAGTGTTCCTTGCCAGGTTGTCTGTATGTATCACTTAACACCTGCAGTGTAGTGTGGCAAAGTCCAATTACATTGTCGAAGGAGACTATCTGCAGCTGGCATGTATTTATTTTTTAAAAATAATCAGTTCATTACCTTTTTTTCCTTTCCAATTTTTGGCCGCATGATTCAAAAAGCTAGTTTACTTGCCACAATTTGACTATAAAGTATCCATAGCCAGCCAGGCAAATCTTCCCATAGAGACTTCCCAGGCATTGCTCGTTTATAATAGATATGACGAAAGAGAGAAACAGAATACAAATGGAGCTTTGTAGCCAGAGTATAAAATATTCAGTAACTAACAGAGTAGGGTGAGGTTGAATATCTCACAGTTGAGCGGACAGCTGGGTGGAGGGGAGTTCTCGAGAGGCCATTCCCATTTCTTTTAATTTCTTTGGCTGCACCTCATACACAGAGAGACATGCATTCTCTTTTGTGCAGTCGTCTTTCCAGTCCCTTTCTCCCTTTTTCTCTTGCCAATTTCCCTTGACTGGTGAACCACAGAAGACTTGAAATACCAGGAAACTCAGGTGGAAGATTCCAGGGTTTGCAAAATCTGCACTGCAAGGTAGCGTCTCTTACTGGAAAGTTGCTTGTTGACAAAGAAAGAATTTTCTAATAAGCTCCAATGAGAGAACTTGTGCAAGTAACTTCAGGGGCTCCTCGGGCAACTGTAAAAGATTTTTTCTTAACATTAGGTACAGGAGGAATGCTATCTTAGAAATCAAATGCCAAGAGTGGGAAAGTTTCTGAGGTGTTGAACGAGTCAGAACAATACATACATTGCTAGTTAACTTTCACCTACTACAAAGTCCTGCAGTTCTCATGTGCCAAGTACATTACAACTAAAAACCAGCAGTCTAGGTAGCTTTGTGATGTGGCATCAGAAAGATGTCAGCTCATTGTTTACTTTAGGAAGCAAAATGTCTTAAGCCAGGCCCAGATGTAGAGACACCCAAATAATTCTGTGCCAGCATGAGTTTACCATTTTTGAAGTTTTGGGGATTTTGGTGATAAGCGGGGGTGGAGGGGGGACCTTTTCTGTAATGCAATTGCAGCTTTGAGATGTTACTCAACCATCTGCCTGCCTAGCATATAGTTTAAAACAGGCTAAGAGGGTTTTTTTTGGCCAAGCTTTTTTAATGTTTAAATGATTTATGCTGCTGATAGAAGTATTTCGCTGTTTACTGCTGCTTTTTTAATGTGCTTTTATCGATTGCTCTTCAGTTTTTTCTCCTCAGTTGTTAGCAGTTGCCTTTAAAGTTGTTCAAATAATTGAAGGTGGGATAGATTTTTTTGATTAATTAATTCACTCATTAGTTGGACAGACAGAAAAGGAAACAGATGGAGAAGGCAAGTACAGTACTGGGGATGGGACACATACAGAGCTAAAAGTCTAGTTTTTATCAGGAGTGCTCTGACAGCCAAATAAATTATTATTATTATTATTTACCCAGCATGTTGTTAGTCTGTGGAACTCCCTGCTACAGGATGTGGTGATGGCATCTGGCCTGGATGCATTCAAAAGGGGATTGGACAGATTCCTGGAGGAAAAGTCCATCACAGATTACAAACCATGATGGAGATGTGTGATCTCCAGGCTTAAAACCTGGGTACTTCAAGGGCCAGATGCAGGGGAGTGGTATCAGGAGACAGGTATCTAGTCTCGTGCGCTCCCAGACGCTTTTGGTGGGGCCACTGTGAGATACAGGAAGCTG
>JAHTLZ010000275.1:27426996-27437485 GCA_023846285.1 Phrynocephalus versicolor
AGTAGTATTTAGTTGAAGTATGTGTACTATGTTCACTCAATCAAACCATTCCTTTAATCTTCCCTTCCTACCATCAAGCCTCCCCTTAGTGGCCAAACCTGCTTTCTCCATTCTTACCATGTACTAACAACATACGAGACAGATGCAGCAACTACTTTGTGAACTTTAGGCATGCTGCTAGAACCTTTATATTTATGGATGTAGTTCATTCATGGGTGATGAACATTTTTCTTGGTTTTTACCATTTACTCCTTGACTTTGCTACTTTTTATCATTTTTTTTCAAACAGCAATTTGCCAGATATTGTTTCCAGTATATTTTTAATCTGAAAATTGGCTAAGCTGGAAATCCTAACCGTATTTACCAGGGAGTGAATGCCATTGAGAGCCAGCGTGATATAGTGGTTGAGTCAATAGCAAGGGTGAGGAGAGCCATTCTTTCAAATCATTGGAGGAAGGGTGAGATATAAATGCAACATAAAGATAAATAAATGGAACACTGTGGGGCACCCTTAATGTATGTTTGCATAGAATTATGCTGTTAGGCTGTAGTGCCTTTAAGCTGCAGATCAAAATAATGGAACTAATCTCACTCTGAGTATATAAGCAGGTGATTTTTTTTTAAAAAAAAAGGAAGTTAACCTGCTTTGCCATCTTTTGTTTCCTGTGGCAGGGGAGAATAGAAGGAGCCACGACTCTTGCATCAAATTCATGGGTCTCCTTTTTTCATCAAAATAAACACAGTCCTGATAGAGAAACTGACTTTTTCCAGAAATAACAAAAGCTTTCAAGAAGCTGCAGAACTTAAAGCAGGGGTCCTCAACCTTTTTAAGCCGGGGGCCGGGTCACTGTCCCTCAGACACTGTTGGGGGCCGGACTAGATTTTGAAAAAAATATGAAGAAATACATATGCACACTGAACATATTTTATTTGTAGTGCACAAAAAACAGGAAAAAGAATGCAATATTAATATAACAATAACAATAAATTACAATTAAACAAAATGGCGCGCTCCCCTCTGGGGGGGGGAAGAACCGCTTCCGAAAGGCTTTGGTGGGGAGGGAGTGGGGGGAAGACTAAAATAAAATAAAAATGCTCCTTTTTAATACATATCATTTCAGAGTTGGAAGATGTGGGTAGCTGCTTGCGGGGGCTGGAGGGGGGCCTGGGAGCACCAGGAAGATGAGGAGGAGGAGGGGAAAGGGGTGGGGTGGGGTGCGACTGAATTTGATGGTGGCTGCAGGGGCCGAGCCGGGCGTGGGTGAGGGACTCCCCCCTTCCTAGCGGAGCCCTCCCGGCGATGGCGGGCGGGAAGAGGGACCCCCCTCCCCCCTTACCTGGGATTGAGGCTGCTGGCGCGCCGCTCGTAAGCCCAGGGCGGCGGTGGCTGGCAGGGAGGAAGGGGAGGAGGAGGAGGATGCCGGCGGCCGCGGGACGTCGCCAGGGAGCCTCCGCTCGGGGCATGGGAGCGCCAGGAGAAGCAGGAGGAGGAGGAGGAGGAGGGTGGCAGCGGGGTGAGTGTGGGGGCCGCCCCCCAGCGCGGCCTACCTTCAATTTCCACTGCGAGGGGCGGGTAGGAAGCTGGGACGCAGCAGGGGCGCTCCGGCGCACAGCTGCCGAGTTCGCAGCAGCAGCAGCAGCAGCAGCAGCAACAACAACTCAGCCCCGCCGAAAGATCTCCAACCGCTTGGGCGCCAACGGCAGCCGGGCCGGCTGAAATGCGGAGCGAGTGGGGCAGCGGCCAGAGAGAGCCGAGAGTCCGCCGTCAAGAGGCGCCACAGACCCCTCAGCGTCTGCCCGCCTCTGCCTTTGCCTCTGCCTCTGCTGCCCGCGTACCAGCAGCGCCCCGCCCACGACATGTCGGCCGCCGTGGGAAGGCGGGAAAGACACCTCCCTCCCTCCTAATAGGCACCTCCTTCACAAATCTTGCTCTCGAGTCGCCTCCTCTCCCCGCCCCTCCCCTCCCCGGGGGTTGGGGAAAACTACAAGATGGTTTCCCCCAGGAGGCTTTACTGATGGAAGGGCTCGAGCGGCCCCCACGGGGGGTGGCGCGGGGGGGTCTGCTGAGGCTACTCGGGGCCGGATTGAGGGTCACTGGGGGCCGTATCCGGCCCGCGGGCCGTAGGTTGAGGACCCCTGACTTAAAGCCTGTTTAATAAGTGCAGCCTGGTTACCACTCAGGGCTGGAGGCATTTTATTTATTTATTCAGTTCTCGAAATCCCTAGATGCAAAACTTATTAGACACTAATGAAAGATTAGGAAGAAAGCAGGAGCTCTAATTATACATCCAGTTTCCTTTCTAGTATTTTGGGGTACCTCTAGTTTTCTGGGTAGGGCATGAGCTGGGTAGTGCTGCTTTGCTGCTCAAATAGCAATCCATGTGTTTCTTTCACCTCCTAAGACTGCTGATTCACCCAGAGAAGCAAACCTTCCCCAATACCATAGGCAACATGTAAACTGAAAATGACCCACCAATTTTTGGGGTGGTGCTGGTGGTTAAGATCAATAGTCCAGCCTGAACAGTATGTCATCCTGCATTTAAGCCATAGAGCTTGAAACAAAAAAAAACCAGTTTTGTTATGAAACAAAACAAAACAAAACAAAATGCTATGTTCCCCTGGGTCCTAGAGCACCAAAACCACTGGGGGCCTTCCTCAATCTCTTGCCTGCAAGTACCCAAAATTTGGAGAGGTTTGAAGCTCAGGGAGCTGAGTTATTAAACTCCAAAGGGGATGCCCCTAGGAAAAAATCTTTCTAATTGAATTGGAAAACTGCAGTAGTTCTCCCCCCCCCCATGGGCGAGCGATTAGCGCTGCCACAGCTTGGCTTCTGAACATAAACTAGATTTAGTTAGGGGGCATGATGGCTCAACAGACTAGAGCACTGAAACGGCTTGCTGTAAAATCGACAGCTCAGTGTTTCGAAACCCAGGTGCCACACTGCAGAGTGAGCTCCTGCTGTTAACCCCAGCTCCTGCCAACCTAGCAGTTCAAAAGCATGTAAATGCAAGTAGATAAATAGATTCTGCCGTAAAAAGAGAGAAGGTCAACAGTACCAGCCACATGGCACAACGCTAGCCTTTTGGCTTGAATACAGAGATGAGCCCCTAGAGTCGGACATGGCTAGCACGCATGTGTGTGGGGAACCTTTAACTTTACCTTTATGTGATTCTGTTAAAGTGTAATTTTGGTCACCTAATCTGCAGTTATGGGAGACTGTTTTATATTTTCATTAAAATTAACTTTAAAAGTGAGGGGAATTGTCAAACACATTAGGACAGCATTTCCTTTGGTAGATGGCAAGGCCAGGATGTGGCCAGCTATTCATTAGTACCTTCAGTTTTCCTTTATATCAGAAACTTCCTGATAAACACAGAATGCTTCGCTGTTAACCATCTAAGAAAATAATTCTGATAGGAGAATACATCGTCTACACTAAAACCAGTATTCCTCAAGCTGGAGAGAGAGAGAATGAGCAGGGTCTAATGTCAGGAGGATGGCTTTGTCATGCAATCCCCCCATTTCTGTCTGGGAGGGTATGCCTCTAATATTCACATGTATATGCAGTTTTGTCATAAATATATTGGTTGGAAACCTTCAATACAATACTCTACTATGAAAATTGGCCATAACTATCTACTGCTGTCTATAGGAGGAATTCTGACTCGGCAACTCTTAAGACACAGCATGAAAGTGAACTGAGCAACTGAGTTCTATCTGTCTCTGTTCTCTTGCTCTTCTTTCTCTTTGGTTGCCTGCCTGCCTTGCTCCCTTTGAACCATACACAGGCTACACCTGTGAAGCAGACTTCCACTTCAGCTTTGCAAGGCACTGAGTGGAATACAATGCTTGCACAAAAGGAGCTAGGGACACACAGAGAGGTAGGCCTTTGGCCCCAGTGTCTCTTGGAGCCAAGATGAAAGCGGAGGAAGAATGGTGGGGCAGAGAAAGGGCTGAATGTTCAATGGCGCCACTGGGGGGGGGCGGTTTGGGCAGGAACAAAGCAAGCTAGAGAACCAGCACTGGGTAAGTAAGACTGTCAGGGTGTATCAGATGTGTATCAGACAGAGACATCTTCTCTCTTTCTACTCACGTCAAGAATTTGTCTTCAAAACTAAAGTCAATATCCAAGGAGGATAATTCTTGAGGTGGTTAAAAAGGGGACGGCAAAACATTATGCAGAGGGCTTTGTATGAGGACTGATCAGAAGGGCTGACTGGGACCCCTTGTAGGAAACACATCTTGCCAGCGTTCATCACACTATGTTGTAGTGGTGCATACTGGGTGAGCAACCATATCCACTCTGCAGGTTTGCCCATTCCCTGGACCAATTCCTGAAAGAAGCCTATCTGGCTCACTATCTCCCCCTCCCGATTAGCTTAATTATACTGAAGCACTAGAGATTTTCTAGTAGTTCTTGTTTTAAAATTTTCAAGTTCCTTTGTCTCTATATATCTTGCATTTTGATTTTTTGCATGATGATGATGATGATGATGATGATGCAGAAGAAGTCACTGGCTGACATTTACTCTGTTAAATGTCTTTTGTTATTTCATGTGGCAAATCCCTTGAAATTCAGTTCCAGTTAAGATCAGGAATCTTTTAACAACAAAGATGCCTTATAGAACAAATCTGTCTTTCCCAGATGCTTGCCTTAACCCAGGCCTGCCCCAAGTCCAGCCCGGGGGCCAAATCCGGCCCTTCAGGCCATTCTGAGTGGCCCGCGGCTGGCTGGCCCGCCCCTCCCTCCCCCTCCTTCACCCCATGTTTTTTTTAAAAAAAAAATCTTCCGCCAACACTGACACCACCGGGAAGCTTGAGGGGCTGGGCCAGCCGAAGGGCCAGTAAGCAGAAGCTTGTGGGGCTGGGTGGGCGGGCAAGGGGGTGGGCCACCACCACCAGCACCGCTGGGAAGCTTGTGGGGCTGGGTGTGCGCACGGGGGCGGGCCGCCGTCACCGGCATCACCGGGAACCTTGTGAAGCTAGGCGCCCACCTTCCTTCCTGCGGGTGGGGTTGCAAGGGGTCAGTGGGTGGGCTTATGGGTCAGTGGGTGGGGCTTGCAGTGGGATGGCAGGGTCAGGGAGCAACCGGCCCCTGACACATTCTCAGTCACCAAATCTGGCCCTCCTTACAAAAAGTTTGGGCACCCCTGCCTTAACCTTTTTCAGGGAGGAAGGTCTCCCAGTTCAGTTACAACTGTTGTGTCTGCCTCTAGCCTCCATGGACTACCAAGAGTGCAAAATGCAAGAAGGATCAGAGATCCACTTCTTCTTCAGCCTAGTTCTCCAGTGGCCAACAGTTAGTGCAGTCATGCTAACCCATGACAAGCGTACGTGGAGAGGTTGCTACCTGTTGGCATCAAGCAGGAATATGACTGGGATTGCAGGAATGCCCAGAAGGCAGAGAAGATTGGCACTGGCTATAGAGTCATATATAGGGACTGTAGACAATGAGGAAAGATTCTGCTTGTATGGCAGGAGAAGGAGATGATGAGGCACCATGGTATATCAACAGTCATGACATGACAGACCTTGGTGAAATCCAGAGGCTTTCTTTTAAGCTCAGTCAGCATATTTCTAGTTTCTGTCAAAAAGTTTGTGTCTTGCTAGCTGATTTTGAAAACACGTGAGCCATCTCTGCAAAGACAACCAGAGCGGTGATATATAATTTCCAGGCCTTTCATCACAGGAGGAGAGAAAGGCTGAGTGGATTGCAGCTGTTTGCAAATTTACTTAATTCAAACCAATGTTTGTTTTCCTCACTGCTGGATTCTCGATAAACACACGTCCCACTGAGAGAAGGGAGGGAGGTAGCCATTCTCACCATTTACTTTCCATACTGCCTGTTAGGGATATTAGTTGTTCAAAAGAGACTTGCAAGCTAAGGATAGCTCTCTGCTTCCGCCTTCCCCAGTGCAAACCTGTGTGGTGGTGGTTTGTAGGGCTTGCAGCTGACTTGGTATTTTTAACTCTTGCTGTCAGATAATATGAGAAATTGCAGTGTAATGACAGTAGTAGTAAACTTATTTAGGGACAAAGATCAAAAAGAAGAACAATAATACACAAACAACCCACCGCAAACACAAACACATTGTACACTTCCATTTTACTTCTTGTAAATTGGACCCTTAACAAATTTGATTAAAATACCGCTTCACAGCCTTTTGGCTAAGATCAAGTGTGGTAAAAAATTGATTAAAATTCATAGATATGAATTAAGAAATTTAACCTTAACCCACTCTTTAAACTGCAAGATAAAAGAGTGTTATTTGTTATTATGCATTGTGTCGTTACAGTCATGACCAACTCTTCGTTGACCCCATGTCCATGGAGTTTTCTTGGCAGGAATACTGGAGTGGTTTACCAGTTCCTACTTCAGGTGCCTACAGCACCTGGTATTCTCTGGTGGTCACCCATCCAAGTACTAACCAGGACTGACCCTGCTTAGCTTCCGAAATCAGGCAAGATTGGATATGCTTAGGGCATCTAGGTTATTTGTCATTACCTCTATTTAAAATTACAATGACTTCATCTCATATTCTCACTTTGTGCTGCGCTGTTTTTGCCCAATTCCTCAAAGGATTTCCTGTATACATCCTTCAGTTGTGTGTTTGTGGTTTATGTGATGTCAAGTTGAAAATAACTTATAGCGACCCGGACAGGGTTTTAACACACGACATTTAAGGAGTGATTTTACCAGTTTCACTCCCCCAGTGACTTGAGATGACCAAGTGGGGAATCAAACCCGCTTCTTCAGAGTCCTAGTTCATCACTTGACCCACTACACCACAACAGCTACCTTCATATAGCCATTTTTTTAAAATCATGGAAAACTAGCAGTGCAAACATATCTTGTCTGCAGATTTTTCAGCTTTGCCTTTCACTTTATGCTCAACATTTATTCTGGTCCTCGATAACTTCCTGTCTGAAACAGACCCAATCAGTACTCCCTGCAGCTTGCTGGCCAGTGTTTTAAAAACATCTTATTGTACAGTTCGGACACCGATTTCTGACCTCTTCTATCATATCCACACCAAATAATGTCACTTGAAGTTTTATCAGGCTGCATGTCAGGTCAAGCCCTGGTTCCACATAATGTTCAGTTCTCCCCAGGCAACTAGAGAGAATTTGACTCAGTTCTGGTTTTCTTTCTGTAGCCGTACAGAAATCTTTTCAGGGTATCATTCAAGAATCATGTGGCGGCAAGAACACCTTGCCCTGAAATTTGCCACAGTACCTCTCTTCTTTTCCGGCCTGTCCATACAAACCTTGTATCCCATGGAAACAAGACTCCAAGCTGGTTAAGATCTATTCACACAAAAAAGCGCCTTTCACCCCTTTGTTCACATGTTTCAGTGGCACCCATCTTCTGCCAGCACTAGATGATCTATTCTTATCCCTGTAGGAAATTGCTCTCCATTTTGCAGAAGAAGGTGAAGAGTTATCCGCAGGCATTTCAGTGCTCCCTGGGTACCCAAACCTTTCTATTCTTCTTGGAACATCTTGCCAGCTGCTCATATAAAGCAGCCCTGTAGCTATGAAAGCGTGGTGCTCCTTCAAACAGCTGCTGTTTAAAATAGTGTGGGCAGATGTGAGGGTTGAGGAAACTTCCAGGCTGCTACATTTTTATGGAGCCCTGATACTCACCAACTTGACTCTCGCGCAAAATACATGGTTAATGCTAACTTAAAAAAGAAGAATCATTCTGTTACGAGACACATGCCTGATTGCTCAGAAAGTGTTAACCTAGTATTGCGACCAGTTAACGGCAATTCGGTGAAGTGAGTTTCAGAACTGAATTTGCATATACAGTAATCACCAAGAAAATATAGCCATGCACTCAGATTTTAAAAAATCTCTGAGTCTGGGAATTTTCTTTTAATATCAGATCTGAGCAGATGTCACAATACTTCCACACAAAAACTGACTCTTCATGTTCTGACAGTATCTTCATTAAAGAGGAAGGTACAGATAAGTTAGAATTTCTGTTCAGTTTTTAATCAGCATTTTTCAAAATCTACAGTGTGGGAGAAAGCAAAACAGATTTGTTAACCCCTACAGAAGCCTGAGAATTTCATTTCATATTGTGTTGTGGTTTTCTTGGGGGGGGGGGGTTGGGGTGGCGGTGGTGGTTTGGTTTGTTTGTTTTTGCCAGAATTTAACAAATGTGCAAAATGTGAATGTGGGGAAAAGCACAACTAAGGTTCGTTCATCACCTATCAGTCTGCTTTTTAGTAGAATTTACCAAATGTGAACTTGGGAGAAAAAATATATGACATATTGCCTTATCCTGATAACCGCAGTATAATTTTTACGGGAATAGGAAGAAAGCAAGATTGGTGATGTGCAGAACACCAGCATTGGTTTCTGATTTCTCACTGTCTACAAAACAAAAACTAAATTTCTCCCAATAGGCAGGTTTTCTGAAAAGGAATGCTGGGTGAGAATAATAGTGGGTCTTTTAATGAAATAATTTATGGACTTGTTTCTGTTGTTATTCTTGTTGGTGATGCTTTGTGCTATCAAGTCCAACCCAACTTATAGCATGCCTGATAGGACTTTCAAGGCAAATACTGTATGGTATTAAAGAGAGGCCAGTCTCCCTCCCCCTCCAGTGACTTTCCATGCCCGAGCAGGGAATCCAACCCTGTTCTCCAGAGTCCTAGTCTTACACTTGATCCACTACACCACACTGGCTACCTTCATATAGCCATTTTTTAAAAAAAAATCCAGTACTGATACTGATAACAAATTATGAAGCCAACTAGACAGTCACAAGTCTCCTGTTCTTAAATACTTAACCCACGTCCATCTGCCTGAGCCAGTAGTTTACATTACCAGATGAAGTATCTCAGGGATTGTGGAAATAAAGTAGACCCTACAGCCCACCCATTTCTGATTTGGTGTTAAGTGGGAGAGTAATGTTGGTGGTTCTGTGGTACAGGCAAACCACAGTTGGCTGTGAGGCAAAGCAGTCACATAATTGATCCATCCCACACAGCGGCGTAGCAAGGGTTTGCGGCGCCTGGGGCCAAAGTTGTTTTTTGCTCCCCCCGGCCCTCCTCAACCTCATTGCATTCACCCAGCAAGTGGGGTGGGCGGGTATGCATGTGTGTTAGCGTGCACGCTTACGTCTCCTGTGTGGCAATGAAGAGTTGGAGGAGGAGGAGGAGGGCACTGCAGCCACTGCTCTCGTACGCCTGCCTTCCTGCTTGCTTTGCCGCTCGCCTTGGGACTTTGGGAAGGGCTGGGCATGGAGGGAGGCCAGGGCACCAGTGGCAAGGAACAAGAGGTGGGCAGCAGGTGGTCCCTGCCCCGGGGGGTTCTTGCAGTCAGGCAGAGAGAAGAGAAAGTGCCCGGCAAGGGTAGACACTGCAGCTGGACCCGGAGATGGTGGGCGAGGGGGATGGTAGGTGATTTGGCGCCCCCTAATTGCTGCACATGGGGCGCCCCACCCACCTTGTCCTCCCCACGCCACGCCCCTAATCCCACACCCAAATCAGTGAAACTGTGCAGAGGAAATAATCCTGTATACAGAAAATCCTGCTGGTCACATGAAGAGTAATTGATTGCTAACTTTGCTAGATGCTTGTGATACCGCAAACCAGGCTGCAATTTCTGTTAAATCCAACTCTTTTTTTCCATTGTGAAAATATCTTCAAGTGAGATTAATTATTCTTTATTTTAATAGAGAGAATGTTGCCAATTTTAAAATTTGCTAATGGGCTACATTCAAGAATGTGGGTACACAAGCATGTACATTTCTCCTTCTGAAGATGAACACCTATAGAAAATGTACAGATATATTCCAGGAAGTTGATCTCCAATTCATCCACACCTACAGTCTGTTTTGTTTTGTTTTGTTTTTGCATGACAAACTACAGCCTCCCTCTCTTTTGTACATGTTGTGCCCCATAAATTGTAGATTCTATTAAGCCGAATTTTGTGGGGCAGTGGAAGAAGTTCTGTCATTGTATTGGAAGCAAGTGAGTTTTGAAGTCCTTTGCTTTAACTGTATTGGATTTTATTAGATTGTTCAAAGAGAGGGAAACTGTGCAGTCACCCTGGAGTCCTTGGTAGTACAGTATTTTATGTGTTTAGCCATTCTGTGTTTGTTGTTTGTTTCTTTTTGCTCTCTGCTTTTTAAAAATAATCTCTGGAAACCAACCTGCTCATCTCCAAGAACCATGTGCAAAGGTCAATCTATCCAAATACTATAAAAATACTATACCATACAGTAGAATGTGATTTGTAACAGCAAGAAGTCAGTCTGGATCCCAGACCCCCATGACCCTGCTTATTTCATATCAAAGTTCCTGGAGAGAATGTGAAAAGGAGAGTTGCTGATGGCATCTAGCAGAGGCGAATATAAGAACTGTCATTGCCCAGACACTTCCCTCTTATGCCACCTTAACTCATATTATTATTATTATTATTATTATTAGTAGTAGTAGTAGTAGTAGTAGTAGTAGTAGTAGTAGTAGTAGTA
>JAHTLZ010000275.1:27437495-27448207 GCA_023846285.1 Phrynocephalus versicolor
TAGTAGTAGTAGTAGTAGTAGTAGTAGTAGTAGTAGTAGTAGTAGTAGTAGTAGTAGTAGTAGTAGTAGTAGTAGTAGAAGAACAAGAAGAAGAAGAAGAGTTTCAAGCAAGTGCCATCCTAAGAGGGCACCCTGTTTTATGTAGGGCTGTCGTGGTATTGCCGGTAGGCTGACTTACCAGCATTCATCAGACCACTGAGCAAGTGCACTTAAAAACATGCCTTGAATTGTGCTGGAGGGGAACATCCCAGTGTGCTGTGAGCCGCTGCAAGGAGTGGGAGTGAACTGGCAGGCAGCACTAGTAGCTGGGGCTCAGCTTGGAATACCAGCTATTTAGAGTCAGCAGAATAAAGCACTGAGTAGGTGGGACTGGGAGGCAGCTGAGACCCTGCAATGGTGCTTATTATAATATGCACATGTTGCCTTGTACAGAAGCATTAGAGGCCAGGGAAGGGTAAATACTTCTTATCATGGCACAGAGACAAATTACATTACTAAAACTCCCCACTCAGAGCAGCTTGATATTTTTCTTTCTCCATCACCAGCAGGGCTGGGTTTTCCCTCTCTCCACCACCCCACCTCCCCACCACTGCTTTTTAAGAGTGGTAACTTTTGTGACTAGAGTGGCATAATTGAGAACACAAGCTCACTGCTGATTGCTTTTCATTAGAATTCATTTAAATGAAGGGGGAACTAGTCCATATTTGTTCTCAGGATTATGAAAAGTAATAGATTCGTTCTCGGGATTATTAACGGTAATAGATTCTTTCTGAGGACCTTAATTCACTCCTGGGATTTTCCTGCAGAGAGTCTTGGCCTTAACACTTTATTGCCAGTTACATTAGAATAAGCTTTCCCAGGGATGCATTCAGGACAACATGTACAACAAACAGGAAGAGGAAAAGAATGCATCCATAATAAATGATTTTCAGCCTCCATAAGAGGCTCAAAGGATGCTGGATCGAGCATATTGCTTGTATAGCTCAGGCTGACTCAATAAAACAAAGCAAAGTGTTCTGCTTATATACTACCCCATACCACTTCAAGTAGTCTCTGGACGGTTTACAGATTTAATTACAGTATGCAGGCTACATATTGCCCCCACCCCCAGCAAGCTGGGTACTCATTTTACCGACCTCGGAAGGATGGAAGGCTGAGTCAACCATGAGCCTGCTACTTACTGGGATTGAACCTCAGGTTGTGAGCACAGTTTTAGCTGCAGTACAGACATTTAACCACTGTGCCACAGGGCTCGCTGAGGTTTCCTTTTCATCATCATATAGATAAAAGGGCTTTGGTTATCTTTGTCTTTTGGGTCTAGAAAGCAGCATTCATCCTTTGAGCCTACAGAACTCTAATCTGCTCGGCTTGGAATTGCCCCTGTATATTAAACAATTGGCCACCTCTTGACAGACAGCACGTAAAACCAGGGTTTCACCACATGCCCCAGCACCTCTCTCACTCTCTCCCCCACTTCTCTGTGTTGTATGACTGTGTGAGAATACATTAAAAAGCAGTTTAAACCAAAAAGCAGTCCCTCACTGAATCCTTCATTCCTCTGAATGATCTTAAAAGAACTGCCAGCAGGAGGAAACAGGAGAGTCTTCCAGGTAGAAAGCAGTACACATGCAATGGATTTGGAGAGTTTATAGTGTGGCCTCCCTAGGTCTCCCAGGGATAAAACATAGTCATTTTGATCTCCTAAGCCCTAAATCTCTCCAGCCTATTTGCTATTTTAGGGCACTTACAAAGGCCTCAGAGGTAAAGCAAGGGACTTCTGTTACAGCACAACGGAAATGGTACAATGGAATATTAACTCATCGATGCTATCTTTCACAACAGCAGTGTTCACTCTCATAGCTAACCGGGGAATGTTTTTAAAAGGCCGTGGCCTGTGTGCATTTGAGGCGTTACATTTGTACAACACCTGTTTGCACAAGTAGTGGTACATTTTATAATGCACGCAATAATGAGGCACCCAATACCTCCCTGAGCCAATGATTTCTGTGTTCTGCATTTACTCCGACAGAGCAGCAATCTGTGAATAGAAATGATCTTGTGGGAGCTGCTTGCCACCAAGCCAGCTACTTCAATCTATTTTCCCTTATGGCAGCCCTGCTCCTCCATGGTCTTCTGCCTTGATCTTAAAGCTCTGGCACTTGTGATAGTTTGGGTTTAAGGAACAGCCCCCTCCACAACCAGAAAAGTGGACCTCCCTCCTTCCTGCAAGTATGTGGGTTTCATTCCGGGAGCAGCTACCCAGGATCCAACTCTCCTCTCTTTTCTCCCTTTTGTCTTCACATGCATGGCCCCACATTAGGGACTGGCCAGCTTCCTCCCTGGCTCATATCGTGTATCTTGTACAGAGTTGCTTTTGTCTCTTCCTGCTGTTGCTGCTCTCGTCTCTTGAACTAACTGCTCTCTCCATCCTTGATGGTTGCTACGGAGGGGGGCTGCCATACTCACAGGAAAACAGGCCTGCTCCTTTTCCTCGTCTTCTCAACAGAATGCTTTAGCGTCAAACAGTAAAACTAGCAGACACTCTGATGCTTAGTCCTTTGAGTACACCATCATGGATTATTCTATGCCCTTCCAACCAGCTAACAGCTTTGCTCTGTGGTTATTATGTGTGCCATTAAGTTACTTCCAACTTATGGCAATCCTGTCAATAAGGCATCTCCAAAATGGCCTTTCGTCACCAGCCATGCTCAGGTCTTGCAAAATCCAAAGCTGTGCTTCCTTTTCTTCAGTTCATCCATCCTTTGGTCTTCCTCTTTTACTGCTGTGTTCAACTGATCCCGGCATGATTATTATTTCCAGTGAGTGTTCTATTCTCACAAAGAGGGAAATCACTGGAACATTTCCTCCTCATGGATGCACACCTTAACATAGCGAAGGGGTTTAAGTATGGCAGAGAAGCTGAAAGCAAGGACATCGGGCATCTAGACACTGTAACAAGTCCAGAATCCTAGCAGGGTCACCCAAGGTCGAATTATCACAGTTGAGACACCAGACTAAGATGGACCCACCCTCTTCAGGAGTTAACAGCTGCATCAGCAGAAGAGAATTGATAGTTCCAGTGATGATGAGGCTGCAAAAACTCCTGAAGGGAACTGTGTGGAAGCAGCAGTAATGGAAAGCGCCATTGGTGGAAAGTGACACTGGTGGAGAGTCAATGACAGCACCAGTCAAGTTGTTAGTACTGTGCTGAAGAAGGCAATGGTAAACCAGTTCTGAACATTTTGTACCTTGAAAACCCTATAATGTAACAATAATGAGGCTTTTTGCTCTGCTACCACTCAGTGGGAGGTAGACTTGTATTTCTGCATTTCCTGTATTGCATTTCAGTTTTAACCCCAAAGCCAAATCCAAACATGGTTGCCTGCAGGTCAAAAATAGATAAACTTGTGTTTGAATCAGATGATTCAAAATGCAGATTTCATTCTCCTTTCGGGATCTATGTGCAACATAATGTCTGTTTTCTTCACTGTGAAGTCATATCCTCACTGAAAAAAATGAACACGTGATGCAGGTATGTGATCCTAAAACCCTTCATGACCTTTTTTGATCTTCATCAGAGGAATGTTACTGGGGTCAACTGTTCTCTAATTTCC
Organism: Phrynocephalus versicolor; assembly: GCA_023846285.1. Classification (NCBI taxonomy): domain Eukaryota; kingdom Metazoa; phylum Chordata; class Lepidosauria; order Squamata; family Agamidae; genus Phrynocephalus; species Phrynocephalus versicolor. The sequence continues at coordinate 27,441,110 of JAHTLZ010000275.1, forward strand.
TATTGCATTTGCTTCCATGTGACCTCATATTTTGTAGATATTATCACTATCATTAGTTGCTCCCATTGTCTGATAAGAATGATAATGAGGTGAAATAAGGTTTGCTGACAAGTTCTTCCTTTTCCCTTTTCTTCCAATTATTTTTTTTCCTTTTTCTCTTGGGAATGATCTCTCATCTTTGCATATACTAAGTGTTGGTCACCCATGATGTTGGCCACCCAAGTTAGGCAGCAGGCAAATAATAAATATGCCTTTAAATTAACTTAGCAAATGAATGTGCTTGAAACATGAATTGTTTGTTACTTCTCATACTGGAGACTGAAGTTCTGCATAGCGTTTGTTAATCACTTATTCCTGAAATTGAACTCTGATTTAACTGATTTGTGCATTACAGCCAAATAATGTGTGCAAGAGGGTGTACATCAAAGTCAAGATATGGAGGAATTTCTCAAATAAATTAGATAAGTCTTCTGCAGCAGCAAACTGCGAAGAGTGTACATGTACAAGTTTAGGATAGCAAAGTAAGAGTCAATCAATCAATTAATCCTACAATTTATATTAACACTATATAGTGGTACCTTGCATAAAGGAATTAATTTGCTCCTTATTTATTTATTTATTTATTTATTTATTTATTTATTTATTTATTTAATAAGATTTTTTTTAGCTGCCCCACTACCAAGAGGTCTATATAAAAGGAAATTATGTTAAGCAAATTTTCCTTTATACAAATTTCCAGTAGGAATGCATTGAAAACAGAGTAATACCTAATCACAACCTTTTTTTGTGTTGTATGAATTCGCCCCATAGGCGAATGGAACAAACAGCATTCTGTTTGAAATTCCTGCTGCTTGCTCCGTTCTCCCTTGCCACCCCGCTTCAGGACTCTAGTCCAGCCCCATTCTCTCACTCTTTATGAATCATGTGCACAGGATAGAGACCACATAAACTACCAGTTATGTCTGTTTCTTGAGAAACCTGCTCTGGTCACTGTGACACATGCCCTAGTGACCTCCCAGCTAGACTATTGTAATGCACTCTATGTGGGGCTACAAATGGAAAGTCTCAGGAAATTTCAATGGGTCCAGAACACAGCAACCAGATTGCTGACTGGGGTGGGTTACAGAGACCATATTACACCCCTACTAAAGCAGCTCCACTGGCAGCCAATCAACTGTTGGGCACAATTCAAGGTGCTGACCTTAATCTACAAAGCACAAAACAGCCTGGGTCCAAGCTACCTCAAATATTGAATCTCGCAGTATGAACCATATCAGGTGCTAAGGTCATAAAGAGAGGCCTTTCTCTCCATCCCACCACCTTCAGAGATGTGGGTCATAAGAACACATGAAAGGGCGTTCTCTGTTGCTGCTCCCAGACTTTGGAACTCCCTCCGGCTGGAGGCCTGGACTTTCCACAAGCAGGCAAAGACCTTCCTCTTCAGGCAAGCTTTCCCTGAATGAGGGACTACCTGTTATGTGACTTTTAGATGGATTACCATGCATGATTGCATTGACTGATTTCATAAGAACACTAGTGTTTTCCATGTTGCTTTTCACCCCTCATAATGGATTTTGCTTTTTTTCCTTATGTGCTCTTGGTAGCTGTAATGTTACCTTTTAATGTTCTAAGATGCCTCTTCTAATTCCTGTTCTTTATTTGAATATGTCTTGACTGTTTTGGGCTGTATATTGTCCCTCATTATTGTAAGCCACCTTGGGTTCTTTTCCAAGGAGAAAGATTGGGTAAAAATATTCAAAAATAAATAAATGATGTCATTCTGCCCCTGGGAAGTCCACATTTTGCAATGTTTATGAGCAAGCCCTATTTATAATCTGGTTGATTGTCACAGGGAATCCCTGTGTCACAGTTGGTCACAGTAAAGAACAGAAGTGACGGAATGGTGTTTGTGAAGAGTATAATTGGTATCCATGTTGCCATTTGTATTATAACATTACTGGTTTGCCTGAAAGAAGCTTTAGGTTTCCCTGCACCAATACAGTCCAGTTGATATTCATCCTTGTTGTGGACCAAGCTGACTATGTGAGGTTTCTGTCAAACAGAAACTGAAATCAGACCTTTTCACCCAGAAACCTGCAGCATTTCAATACATCCTCCTGGGTTACTGTATCTGGTATCACAGCTGGTGCTCTTTTGTGTACCAGACACTCTTCCAAAATGCCAGCTCCAGTCTTTAAAAGAGTCAGCAGCTGGCACAGCTCACTCACACATTGATTGATTTTTGGCTATTTATTATGGGCCTTTATTTTTCGTTCTGATTAATAGCAGTTATAATGGTGATACAAAGACAAAGAAAATAAAAGGACCAAGTCAATTCCCATATGGGAAAAATATCAAGGAGACTGTCAGTGCCTTAAGAGTTCTCACTGTTCCTTTGCCAAGGAGGCCTTTTATTCTTTACAGGAAACTGGCAAGTGACACCTGGCCACCACATGCTTAGGCATTGGTGACCTCATTTTCCAAAGAAAAGTCAAACGTAAATGAGAAAGAAGTGAATGCTGCCAATAAGAATCTAAATTCTTCAAAAGGACACCACATTATTGCAATAACTGGATTGGGAGAAAAGATAACTGGCCCCTTCCCCAGATTATACGTAGGGCTTGTAATGCTGAAATCGGCATGGTCAGTAGTCATGATAGCTGGCAGATTATGACAGATTTAGTATTTTAAAAATAAAAAAATAAAAATTTTCCTGGAGGGGACAGCTGGTTTTGCCTCCCAGAATTTGTGGATTAAGGTTTATGAAACATGTTTTAAACACCCTTCTGCCACTTGGCCACAGAGAACTTTTTATTCCTGTAATAATACTCTAATTACTATTACTCTAAGCTAGGGATGGACACCTTTACGAAAAATGACACACTGTTTTGTCATTTCATAAGGTTTTGAACTGTTTCGAAATGAAATGAATCAGCAGACAGCATGTCATCCCGAACTGAAACAAAACAATGTTTTCGGTTTGGGAGGAACCAAACCGGGGAGCCACCACCAGATCTTGCTTCAGCAACAAGATCTGCTGGCTGTTTCCCTGCTCAGTTCTTTCCTGCAACCTCCTTCTATCTGATTTTGACAGTTGAGCTGTCAAAAATTTCCCAGCTGGGAGGCGGGCAGCTAAGGATAATGGAGAAGCCAGGCAGCAGTAAATTCACTGCCTGACTGCTCCTTTCTCCCCTGCCACCCCCTCCTCCCAGGGGGGTGTTCTGGACAGGGAGTGCTGTGGGCAGTGGGGGCAATTCTCCCTATCCAAAAAGCCTACCTTGGAGGAGGGGGAGCATGGGAGAAGGAGCACAGAGCTTGAATTTACTGTTGCCTCCTTTCTTCCCCCTTGCAATTCCTGCCTTCCAGCTGGGGCTTTTTGACAGGTCAGGGTGTGGAGAGGGGGTGCTCCCTCCCCCGCCTCAACCCGACCTATCAAAAAGCCCCAGCTGGGAGGCAGAGGGAAGGGCAGCAAGAATTTCCTCTGCCTGCTTCTTTCTGCCTGTTGCCCCTCCTCCGCCTCCCAGCTGAGGCTTTTTGACAGGCCAGGTTGTCAGAAAGCCCCAGTTGTGAAGTGGGGTGGCAAGGGAGAACGGAGCAAGCAACAGGAAATTCAAACGGAATGCTGCTTATTCCATTCTGCCTTGCTGCCCGCCTCCCAGCTGGGTTTGACAGGTCAGAATGATCGGGAACCTGCCACGACACAGGTGTTTTATTTTTATTTTTTGACAGATGGGGCTGGGACAAGCCGACCTATCAAAAAACCTCACCTGGGTGGCGGCAGCTTCCGAATCATTTCGTTACTCATTTCGTTTTGTTCCTGAAATTCAACAAAAAGTCATTCAGCAACAAAACGAAACACAATGAGTAATGAAACGTAATGAAACGAAACATTCATTTTCCGTTTTGTGTCCATCTCTAAGCCAAAAAAAGTACACCCATGTACTTAATTCTCTTGAGTTGCTTTATTGATGCAGGCTGGAGTGCCACTAAGAGAAAACTGATAAGGAATGGAAAGTTAACCATGTTTGGACTTTTTGTCTAGAACTTTGGCTTAGGGGAGAAAAAGCATCCCAATATCCCATCTTCCTTAGAACAACTGCAACAAAGAGTCTCTTTTTGGTGCATATTTACTACTGTCACGAGCACAACCAGAAGAATAAGCCTTACCCGTTGTGCTTTCCTCTGTTAATTGGTTGAAACATGTTTGCAGCTGGTGAGGAATGGAGGCCATTCTAGAAGGGTGTCTATGCCTTCTTCCAGGGTGGCTTTCATTCCGAGCCAGCGGCAGCCATGGCAATCTGGTACCCAATTGCCATTGGCTCTACTAGGGCCACACAGTTATGTTTCAACATGTTTACCAGTCTCTAAATAGTAAGTGTAGAATCACACACATCCCACATTGTCCCTTCCTCTAAAATGAAAGGGGCCATGGGTTTAATCTGCTTTCCTGAAAGACTCACAAGCTTTAACTGCTGTTTGCCATGTGTTGGTCACATGGAGGCATTTGACATTTTGTTGGCTGTTGCTCCTTCTCCATTTTCTTTCTAGTCTCAAACTTTGTGCACAGATTAGATGTCAGATTGGTTTCCATGTTGAACAAGAGTTCAGAGCTGGCATACTATTGCTTTCAAAATGCTACTTTACATCCTTCTCTTCTTTGCTGTCTCCTTCTTCTTGTAGGCGCTACAGATCATTTGCTGACTAACTTGTACCATTACTAGTTGTACAGGCATGTTTTTTCCAGGATGCAACATGCCAGCCTTGTATAATGGAAACCGACCTGGATTAAGAGGACAGGCAAATACCTTCTAGAAGCCTCCATCAAGGCAGTTAGATGTGTATCCATGCAGTTCTAGGTTCATTTTAGGAAGCAAGATTGCAGAGTAAAGTCCATAAGAATTCTAACCCCGTACATAAGACAGTCCACCAGTTTTCGATGTTTGTACGTGTTGCTAGGAATTCCACGAAGAATTGGGATTCTTTTATTTTACCATCCATCCTGCCACCTAACACTATCACATCCCATCTTTCAGAAGCAGAGGTCTTGTTCAGAACCCTACACTGTCTTGTCTCAAATACTTCAAGATGCATTCTAAGGCCATCTTATCTAGATAAAGGGTTGATTTTGTGACTGCCATGACTCTCTCAAACGATACCAAGCCTTATACATGTACATGTAGTGTTCTCTATTTGTTTGGTCAAAGATAACTGGGAAGTAAAGAAGTTGACAATGAATCTGTTGTTTTCCAGGTTTAGCCTTTATGCTACCTCTGTAAGATGGTTTCCTTTTATCTTTGAAGGGATTTCCTACAATTTTGGCTAATGCGCCTGCTGAAGCTTTGTTCTCTATGTGGACTAAAGAAACAATTTTTAGTTCCTTTGTATTCAAGGGAACTAATTTAAATGCAAATGGTAACTAGAATACAGAAGATGACTGTGACGTGAGATTGGAAGTCAAATAAAATTGAACACCCATTTCAGTGCTTTTTCTGTGCCTGTGATATAGTCAAAAAGTGTGCTGCACCTCTGTTACATCTAAATAAAGTACACCAAGTGTGCTCTTTTGAATGATGAGGATCCTTCAAATGGCTTCACAAAATTAGTTGATGGAACCCTAGTGGCCCATGGTGACTAATCTGCAGTACATTTTGCAGATAATATGGCATAGCTGTCCAGATTGAAGTAGTTAACGCAGACAATAGCTACATTATTGTTCAGCTTGTCGCAGTCTGAGGCTGTGGACAATGCTGTAATGGTGACACTGTGGTGGAAACAGGAGTGGTGCAGTGGAATTGTCAGCATTACCAAGTTTTGAGGTGACAGGAGTGTGTACTCCAACTTGGCAGTGAAGGAGCAATATATTCCCTCAGTGTAAATAAGTTGCCCATCCCTAATTCAACCCATTGTTAATCATAAGTGTCTACAATGCAAACAGCTGAGAATTACTAAGTACTACTCCAAGTTATATTATCCCAGACCAGCTTAGAATGATTTTAGGAGGGATAACCTTTCCTTCGTAAACGTTTTCTGCCGTAGCACTGGCAGAAAATAGCATGGCCTTAAAGTGACTACAGATGAAGCTTAAATAAGAAAATGCAACAGTAGGATTACAGTTCAGCATTCAAGAAGCAAAAATTGTGACTACTGAAGGATTAAATAATTTTGACATAGACAAAGAAGACATGGAAATTATTGACAATTTTGTATAACTTCAATTCCATCATCACGTTCTGCAGTGAGGAAATTAGAAGACTTGAAGGGTAACTACAAAGGAACTAGAAAAGACCAAGTATGAACAAGTGTTTCTGGAGACAAGGTCATCCATACTATGTATGTATGTGAAAGCTGTACAATAAAACAAGCTGCTAATCAATTAATTTGAAATGTAAAATTATAGGGGATATTTACAGATACCATAGACCTCCTTCTGCAGGAAGACTAATGAGTTCTAGATCCTATCAAGCTTAAAGATTTGTTAAATCCATAGCTTAAAAGACTATCATAATTTAGATGAAAATACAAGACTCACTGGAAAAAACAGTACAGTACCACTAGAATAGATGGAAGATGATACAAAAAATATAAAGTGATGGATTGACTCAGTAAAGGAAACCATGGTCTTCAAGACCTAAGCAGGACTGTTAATGATATAATATTTGGCTGTCAACATAAGGTTCTGTAACTCAGCTATTCTCAACCTTCTTCTAGGTTGTAAACAATATGGAAGAAATATAGGCTGAATCCAGATTTTATAAGTTTTATAACAAACCTTAAAAGAGGATGTGAGAAGAATTGTTTCCAGTCTATGGTCCCCCTGAAATGTGCCAGCCCTCATCCACCCACCCCAGTTAAGAATACCTCGTATAACTTGTTGCAACTAACTGTGGCTAACTGTCAAGTTATTTGTTTAATCTTTGTGTAAACCGCCCTGAGTTCCCGCTCGGGAAATAGGTGCGGTATACAAATTTGAAAATAAATAAATAAATAGAGTGTGTTTTGGTTGTATACTTCAGTGCTCCCCAACCTTTTTGTCCCCAGGGCCCGGTAAATGTTTGATGATTTTTCCGTGGCCCGGGGGTGGGGGTGGGGAGGGGGGGA
>JAHTLZ010000275.1:27448247-27462067 GCA_023846285.1 Phrynocephalus versicolor
GGGGGCGTCGGGCGTGCGACTCACCCCGCGCGCACGGGCGGGGTGGGGGGAGCCCGGGGCTCCTGGGCGGGTGGGGCCCCGCCTCCTCCTCCTGTTGGCGGCCGCGGCGGCCAAGGCAGCCGCCTGGGTTCGGCTGCGACTCCGCGGCCGGCGGCGGGGGCGCCCCGCGGCGATCCCGGTGGCGCCCTCGGGCCGGAGCCGCCTTGCCTCCGGCTGAGGCTTTCAGGCAGGCGAGCGGGAGCGGGGAGGGGAGGGAGGCCGGTGGGGGGGGTGTCTCTGCGCTGGCCGGCCGGGAGCAGCCGCTCCTTCCTTCCTTCGCCCTCTCCCAGCGGAGCGGCGGCCGGCTCCCGGCCCCCCACCCCAGCCTCTCCTCTCCTCTCCTCTCCTCTCCTCTCCTCCAGCGGGGCGTAGTGGGGGCTCCGGCCCGGCTTCCCTCGTCCCTCCCCCGTTCCTCGCGCCTCCCGTGCGCGCCCCCTCCTCCCTGCCGGCCCCCGCGCGCCTGGCCCCCCAGGGCAGGGGGGAGGGGCCGGGAGGAGGCGAGGAGGGGCAAGCGGGCCAAACGGGGTTCCCCACCGCTTCTTCCTACCCTTTGAGCGCAGCGGCGGTGGCGGTGGCGAAGGCGAAGGCGGCGGAGGTGCCCGGGGCAGCAGCCGCATGACCGCCCTCTCTGTCCCTCGGGCGGCTCCTCCTGTGCTCCTCCAGCCTTCTTCTCCCATTGGCTGCCCGTGGGAGAGAAGAGGAGGAGGAGGAGGAGGACGCGCCGCCGCCGCTGTGGCTGCTGGTGGTGGTGGTGGTGGTGGAGGGGGAGGAGAAGGAGGGCGGAGGAGGAGGATGATGTGCCGCCGGCGGCGGCGGGCAGAGGAAGGAGGCAAAGGCAAAGGCGGCGGCTCCTCCTGCGCTCCTCCAGCCTTCCTCCTCCACCGGCCGCCCGCGGGAGAGAAGAGGAGGGTGGCGGAGGAAAAGGGGAGGAGCCTCCCCGGCCTCCCCAGGCGGCCCGGTGCCGACCGGTCCACGGACCGGCACCGGTCCGCGGACCGGGGGTTGGGGACCACCGGTATACTTGGTCAAATGCCTGATTGTGTCCCTGCACCTCATCATTTAATTGCAATTTGCTATGACAAACTGCACCAACCATATAGCGTCAGTAGGATTCCAAAATGGCTTGACATCACTTAATGACAAACATTTCCACTAAAGCACAGCAAAGCTAGCCCTGAAACCAATCACTATAGTAGCAATACTATGGTTGAGTCAGTCTGACCTTATTTCATTCCATGCTTTCCATTGGCTTGTTTATCAGCCACTTGGTTGTTCCTCCTATAGTTGCACAAATATACTTTTTTGTGATTGCTAAGCTTTAATATGAGAGCAATGTCTAAAATGCACTTTGTGAGTTTAAACATACTGTACTTCAAAAGGGTCATTTATAAGAGTGTCAAATGAGCAATTATCCTTCTCGGGTGAGGACAGACATAGCATTTTTGGCATGACCTAGCTCTCCGTTATGTAATGTCTTTTTTCTTTTTCTTTTTTGGTCATTTGATGGCTGTGTATATCATAGTCACTGGTAGCCCTCTGAACCAAACATTTCAGTCTGGACAGGAACAGACCAGCAAATAGAAATAATGCTTTTTCAAACTACGGATCCCAGATAGAATGATCAGTAGGTATGCTAACTGGGGGGATTCTGTTAGTTCTAGGTTAAAAAAAATAATGCTTCTGAGACCTGCCATCAAATTTATTTTCCATTGTACAAATTTGTAGTCCTTGTTCAGAGATGAAGTAGGATCATGATACATCGTTCACATCTTGAAATAGGAACGTGGCATGGGAAAGCCCCATAACGATATTGTTTATTTGAAAATAAAAAGATGACGTATGCTAACATCCTGCCCACATTTGTAGTGCAAATGAAGGAAGGACACAGCACAGCATATACAGTATCATGTAGGTCAAGTGCACATAAGACTTATGGCTTTGCACAAATCAGAGACACAGCTCCACTCACTTTGTCTCCCTCATTAATGCTATAATCCTGTGAATATGCCTAGACAATAAATGTCATTTCTTACCTAAGGTCTATAGATGTCCTTCTTTTTTATACTTTTTGTGTCTCAATTGCTAAGAGCCAAGGCATTCAATCATCCTAGTACATCATTAGTGGGTGGGTGTGTTTGAGTACTTACAATATCTTTCAGTTATGTTCCCAATTTTTACAAAATGAATAAAATAGGCTAGAACTACATGTTTGTGATAAACTGGAGAAAGTGCATTTGAACGTAAGAAGAGCCCTGCTGGATGAGGCCAAGGTCCCATCTAGTCCAATTTCCTGTATCTCACAGTGGCCCCACCAGATACCTCTGGGAGTATATGAGACAACTAGATGCCTGTCTCCTGATAACACTCCCCTGTATCTGGCATTTTTAAATACCCTTCTTTTAAGCCTGGAGCTAACACGGATCTCCATCATGGGTAGCCTTTTCCTCCAGCAATCTGTCTATCTGCCTTTAAAGGCATCTAGGCCAGATGTTATCACCACATCCTGTGGCAAAGAGTTCCACAGACAAACAACACACTGGGTAAAGAAATATTTTCCTTTGCCTGTTCTCTCCCAACCCTCAATTAGAGTGGATGACACTTGGTTCTGGTATTATGTGAGAGTGAAAAGAGCTTCCCTGTATCCACTTTATCTATCCCCTGCATAATTTTGTACATCTGGACCATGTACCCTTTCAGGCACCTTTTTTCCAAACTTAAAAAGACAATGTGAGGTAGATTAACTATGAAGAGGGTTGATGGCACTCAAAACATCTGTCCAAATAATACTTCTATTTTGTTTCTTTGTTTTACCCTGTTCTTTGTATACAACACTATTTTTTTCTAAAATCATGGCACAAAAAATTAAGGGGTGTTGTACACATGGAACTAAGCCTTTCCGGGGGTGGGGGTGGGGTAGGGGGGAAGCCAAACTGACCTTGCTGCTGTGTTCTGAATACTCCTCTCTGCTTTGTTTTTGTAAGGACTGGAGCTTTCATTTTTGCAAGGAAATGCTTGGGATGGAGCAACCCATTAAGAAGTTCATTTTCAAAAACAAGAACAAAGCAGAGAGGAGGGCAATCAAGTGCTCCTGGAAAGAAAAGAAAACAAAACAGCAGGAGGTGGTAAATAGCTGGGATGGGGTGGAGGAAAAATGAAACAGGACAGCAGGAAGCCCAGCAGAAGGTCCACACTAGCAGATTTTAATGTAGTCTGGTGTATTTACAGAGATATTAATATATACAGCTAGTTAGAGAAAGACAACCATTAAGTATTAAGTCATATTATCACACATTTCTTTGCTGTCTGACTTATTATGCATCCTATATTCCTAATGCAAGTTCAGATAACAATTGCAGGAAGGATACTAATAGAACTCAAATATTTGGAAGGGGATTTGAGGTAGGCCCACCTCCTCCTACAGTGTCCTCTTTTAGTAAATTAATGTCTTTCTTGTCTAGTAAAATCAAATGCTGCAGTACAGTACTAGGATGAAAACCTTATGACTTAGCCTGAGAAGTCAAGAAATACAATACCCAGCCGAAGTTTTATGACGATGATAACGACTCTGCCTGCTGTGTTCTGTTGCTGCCTGCCATTTCAGAGTACAGGCTCTGTGGATAATGCCTTATCAAGGAAATATTTTACTTCTCGGCTGATAGGGATAGCAATTGGTTCCACTGTAAATAGATTTAGATCAGAGTTTTAAGTCACCAAGCAGAAAACCCTGGTTTAAAGCATTAATTTTAATCAAGTTTTCCATTTAAGAAAAAAGTCAGCCTATCGAAAATGCAGGGTGACTGAAGCAGTCTGCAAGATTTTATTAGTCTTCTCCACAGTGTCACGGAGCCAGGGGGCTGCTGTTTCGCTCTGTGGTATCTGCTTTCTCCTCACTTACAATCCTGAAACAACCAGAACTGATACTTTCATATACGAGACAGATGCTGCCACCATCATAACATAGGTAGATCACACCTGCCTCATGCGCATACGTTCTAGTTAAGTAAAGAATACTGAGAACCCACTAAGCAGAAATAATCTGATAGTGATGATGTTGAGTCAGAGTCAGACTTCTTTATGCCTATCATCGTCCAAACTCTTGAGGTAATATTATTCACCAGTAACTTCAGACCAAACAGCAGAACAAATGTGGGTTTTTATGCACAAGTTCTATATCGACACAGTTAAAAGCATTTAAGCAAAATGAAATATGTTTATTTATGGCAAGTATGAAATCCAATTCAGACATTTTTGAGAGGAAAAGAAAAACAGCTTTTTAAAGTCCAATGTTGCCTTGTAAGCAATATATTATTTTTCCTCTCTGCCCTTTCTCCATGGAGCTCAGAACATGATATATATTCCACTATCACTACCACCTCCAAGCTGCCCTGCTCTGTCCTCATACTAACCCTGTGAAGTTATTGTGAGGTAATGGTTGTCCCAGTGTAGTTTACTGAGGTTTGCAGCCTGAACAAAATTTGGACCCAGATCTGCCCAGTCCTAGGCTATCTATCTAATCACTTACACCACACTTAGCAGTTGCCAAACAGCATTTACATGTCCATTTTCTGAACAATTGTACTTAATTGTACAGGAGAATCTGTGTCTCACTGCAGCTTCCCACACGGATCACACAAGGTTAATACATCCACTGCTTGGCAGTTTGAGATGGCTGCCTTCATACCAGTCATTTGCCTTGGGGCTAGTCACAGTGCATTTCTCATGTGAAAACAGTTAATTAACCATTCCTATCAGAAAAAAAGAGAGGAAGCATAGACAAGGTAGGCAATTTTACCTTAATGCTTGTGGGAATCATCAGAGAGGAAGCCTGCCAAATTCACTGGTTTTAATGGGTCATAGCTGCCCAAGGCAGGGGTGTTACTATTGCAGCTTGTTAATAAGCAATTCAAAGGAACAGTGTATTAACTTGACATCGACTGCAACATTTCCTAAATCTATATTATATCTACTTGGTCCTGTAGACAGGAAACATTTCACAGGGTACAGCATTTCTTCTGAATTAGTACCTTTTCTTCCTTTGCTATTTGAGGAAAACGTATGGATTTTTGAACAGCTTGTGTTTGTGTGCACCTCATTCAGCGGGAGAACCAGTGTGCAAAAATCTAGCATGGATGCAAATATAAATTGTGATGCCATCTCAAGACATTCTGCTGCCAGAGGTCAAATAGTGAGCAGCATCCCCACAAAAAAAACAAGTCAAAGTGTGGCGGACTCAAAGCCAGCCAGAATATGTTGGCACTTATAATGATATAAATACAACTATAAAGGGTTAAACAGAAAGCATTGTTACCCTTTAGGTGACACCAAAATTCTGTTTCCTAAGGAGTCCCCTCACTTTGCATAATGGTAGGGCCGGCTCTGTGCAGATTGACACCCCCACCCCCACCCCCAAGATAAAGGATGAGGTTGCTGTGGAGAAGTAGTGTGACTCCAGTGTCTGGTGCCACTCTCTTACAGGCTCCTTAAATCTATTGGTTCATGTGAAGAATAAGCAGCCCACGCAAGCCTTGTCACTCAAAGGGGACAGAGGAAATGCCTGGCAACAAGCACATGTACCTATCAACCCAGCAGGACCATTCCAGGTAAGAAGATACATTTGGGGCTAGAGAACAAATGCCAGTGAGTTTACTACTAGTTTATGGGATGAGGTGGCATGCTGTCACTGAGCTGAAAGTGACTCTCATAAATTATTGCCAATAAAACGGGAGAATTTCCAGCTCAGCGATTCCAAATCCTTCTGACAAAAGCTTATGATGATAGCAACTGTAGTTGCCATTGTAGTTACACATATACTTTGGAAAATAGGTTTGGGCTTGCTCATCTCTTGAAAGTGGTAAAATAGTTGATGTTTTTTTTTTTAATCTGAGTGCTACAAGCCATTGGCCTATGGTAGAAGAAATGCCCTTCTCCCACCTACCTCAACAGCCACAACAGGGGGGAAAGCAGCAACACTGAGACACAGGACAAACCAGCGTGCAAAGTTCTTCTTCCACCCTTTAGCCAGATAGGGATATAAAATCTTTTAGAACAGCAATGACTCTACACTTCACAAAAGAAGTGAAGATGTGTGGAGTTCTATGATGACTTTGTTATTTTAGAAAAGGAACTAAGTACAAGTAGCTAGTTGCTTCTAATGAATTCCGGTCAGGCTTTTGTGGTGCCATGTTCTTAAAGATTATCCAGGGAAGAATGGGGGGGAAATGCCGGACCACAGTTTTTCAGTGGCAATCACATGGTTCCCCAAATGTCTTGTTCCTTCATTGGGACTATCCATTATCGAAGACCATACTTTGTAGGGGCAACTCACAGGCATCATCTCAAAAACTGGCGATAAGGACTTTTCCTTGGCTCACAGGCCACCTAAGGTATTTTGTGATTTTTTTTTCAACAATACATCCTGCTCTTAGTGTTCCTTTTTGCTGTGAATCTCCTTTCTGCCATGTCATGTTCACCATATTACTACAGGACACCACTGTGTATTTATTTTATCTGCTCCTGTCCATTTGTTAGTGTGCTTTGAAGCACAAAACTAGAGCAGGTGAAGTTTTCCTTGATATAGAGACAAACAGGAGGAAGAACGTCAAAAGCTATGTCTTTTGGCAGCCCTGTTTTTTTAATTCAAATTTTCTAGGCATGTGTGGTGGCAAATTTACTATGCTATTTGTGAGTACTAAAAAGCTACCCACTATGACTTGAGTATGACTTTTTATGATACACATATTTGCTGTATTTTTAGGGTTATGATGCACAAAGGGTAAACTGGATATGGTTTTTAAATTCCCATATGTATAGCTGACTAAATGTGCAAAGATTATTTTGTGATTCATACTGAGCTTCTCCTGGAACCATAAGTTCAGAGGTAGGCTTAGATGTATACATAATACATGCAGAATCTTTGGTTTCTTACAGTACCAGAAAAATAGAAGCAAGATGTGTTGTGCTCACTAACTTTTCCTTCACTAGGTTTAGTACATGCATATTGCTTATGTGATCCAAGCCTAAGATTTGATAAGTACGGTATTTTTGAAGTAAAAAAAAATCTATTCAATTTCAAACCTGCAACCTGAACTCTGGGATCTCTCAGTGCAAAGGCCACTGCAACTTCCATTTCTAGTACAGTATTTTGGGCATTTCTACAGTGCAGATTAAAATGGCTTTAAATCACTGACCTGCAGGAATCCCGGGAACTATAGTTCAGTCAGGGAGGGAGCACAAGGAACATAGCAAATTTTCTTAGCATCCATAGCAAGCTACAGTTCACAGCAACTGCTGAATGAAACAAAGAGTCTGTCTTATATTTCTAGGTGGATGTCGGCCTTGTGCCTGAGAGCATACATGTCCACACACATTTATCACTGTGGGCTTTCTTTTCCTTTTCAAGTTACTTTTTGATACAGGCGTTTGCTCCTGGAGAGTATATTGTGAACTGAATACCCAACACCTTGTTTTCTTTTATTAGGAAATGATTTTTTACAGTTCCATGACTGTGGCATGGCTGTGAGCATTTGCTTTGTTTTTACTCAGCTCTGAAGTGCATAGTGTGCTTTGGGATATCATAAAACAATAATCTGCTTACTTGTGAGTGTGCTCTTCATTGCTTTGTAGCTTAGTTATTGCCTTATATACTTAATGGCAACAGGGATGGGCAGCTAATTTGTTATCACTCTGTTGCTTATGACTCTGTTCCATCGTGTATTAGATTGACTCACAAGCTAGGGCATGGTCCTCATTTCTATAGTAACATTTCTGAATTTTAGGGCCTTTTTGATTTGACAGTGATGGGAGTCTAAATAGCACTGCTTATGAGAGCTGGTTTCCAGACACACATGTTAATGTTTCTGTTTGGAAGTGTGCCATGTGGCTTAAACAGGGCAACATCCCCCCCCTTTTCTATCTGTCCCATCTGTTTTTTGTCAGACTGCAAAAAATGGAAGATTGTCCTGGACCACTTCCAAATGATTGCATTGAGTGCTCTACAAATGCATTTGAGCTGCTGCACCACTCTTCAGGGATAATGCAATGTGCACTATGTTGACTTTATACAAATTGAAGTCAATTCCTGGCAAGATCCTAGAACAAATTATTAAGCAGACAGTCTGTAATTATTTAACTAGCAATGCTGTCATTATAAGCCAACACGGATTTCTTAAAAACAAGTCATGCAAGACCAATTTGATCTCTTTCTTTGATAGAATTACAGGCCTGGTGGATGAGGGGGACACTGTGGATATTGCTTATCTAGATTTCAGTAAGGCCTTCGATAAGGTTCCCCATGGTATACTTGCAAAGAAGTTAGTAGAATGTGGGATAGATAGTGCCACTGTTAGGTGGATTTGTAATTGGTTGACTGATTGCACCCAAAGGGTGATCATTAATGGCTTCTCTTCACCTTGAAGAGACGTGACCAGTGGGATGCCCCAGGGTTCTGTTCTGGGTCCGGTGCTATTCAATATCTTTATTAATGACTTGGAGGAAGGAATAGAGAGTAGGCTGATCAAATTTGCAGATGATACCAAATTGGGAGGGATTGCTAATTCCCTAGAGAATAGGATGAAAATCCAAAATGACCTTGACAGATTAGAGTCCTGGGCCAATGCTAAAGGAATGGGTCTCAACAGAGGGAAATGCAGGGTGCTGCATCTAGGTAAAAAGAATAAATTGCACAGATACAGGATGGGAAACACCTGGGTGGAAAACAGTACCTGTGGAACGGATCTGGGAGTCTTGGTGGACCACAAATTGAAAATGAGTCAGCAGTGTGATGCGGCGGCCCAGAAAGCCAATGCGATTCTTGGTTGCATCAACAGAAGCATAGTGTCTAGAACAAGGGAAGTGATAGTACCACTCTATTCTGCTCTGGTCAGACCCCATGTGGAGTACTGTGTCCAGTTCTGTGCATCTAAATTTAAAAAGGATGCTGACAATCTTGAACGGGTCCAGAGGAGGGCAACCAAGATGATTGAGGTTCTGGAAGAAATGTCTTACGAGGAGCAGCTTAGGGAGCTGGGAATGTTTAGCCTTGCAAAAAGAAGGCTGAGAAGGGATATGATAGCTATGTTTAAATACTTGAAAGGATGTCACATTGAAGAGGAAACAGGTTTGTTTGCCATGGCTTCAGAGACTAGGACACAAGGCAATGGTCTCAAACTACAGGAAAAGAGATTCCATTTTAACATTAGGAAGAACTTCTTGACAGTTAGAGTTGTTCAGCAGTGGAATATGCTGCCATGGAGGGTGGTGGAATCTCCTTCTTTGGAGGTTTTTAAGCAGAGGCTGGATGGCCATATGTCAGGAACACTGTGATAGGGGTTCCTGCATGGCAGGGGGTTGGACTAGATGGCCCTTGAAGTCTCTTCCAACTCTGTGATTCTATAAAATTAGATACATGGGGAGAGGGAATAAAGGGATTTGGAAAAAATTCTTATTTGGACAAAAACTCTCATAACCCACCAGCCAGGATATTTTTTTGTTTTGTTTTACGGTAATATTTTCAAGTGCTGGAGAATAGTTTTTCTGTCAGGGACTATGGAAAACCAAACCTTCCGAGGAAAGACTGAAAGTTCCGGGCTTATTTAGCCTTGGAAAAATAAGACTGAATGGAGATTTGAAAGCACTTTTCAAATAGCCTGTGAAGATTCTCAGTCATCCAGGTGAGTTTATCTGGAAGTTGAGTCATGGCAGCTGAATTTCTTTTCTTGAGAGACTGAAACGTTTCACTGTTCATCCAAACAGCTTTGTCTGTCTGATGAAGTCTGACGAAGCTGTTTAGATGAACAGCGAAATGTGTCAATCTCTCAAGAAAAGAAATTCAGCTGCCATGACTCAACTTCCAGACACACTTTTCAAATACTTGAAAGACTCTCATACAGAGGAGGGGCAGGATCTGCTCTCAATCCTCCCAGAGTGCAGGAGATGTAATAATAGGCTCAAATTACAGAAAACAGATTCTGGATGAAGACCATAAAAAACTTCCTAACTGTTAGAGTACGGCAATGGAACCAGTTCTCTCAGGAGGTAGTTTGCACCCCAAGGCTAGATGCTTTCACGAAAAAAATAGACAACCATCTGGCAGATACTGTATACTTAGATTTGGATTCCTTCATTGACTGGGGTGTATGGATTTGATGGCCTTATTGGCCCCTTCCAACTCCATTATTTTATGATTCTATGATTTTTTGAAAACACAGTAATGCTAAGAAACATTAGAGATGGGAGGAAACAAGGAAGATCAGATGTATCTTATACAAGGGAATATAAAATGGATTTACTCAGTAAAGGAGACAAGAACTTTTAGTTTGTATATCAGAGCAGCAGAATGGCAGAGGGAAGGTTTCAGTTCAGCATATTGATCAGTGGATCCCCACAAAAGAAATGCTATGCCATGGGAAGCTGTAGAAAATGCATATAGCCAATGCTGACTTACTGACTGACAGACACAGACACACTTATTATAAGGAAGCAGGGCAGCAGAGTATAAATAGAATGTTTTTACAGAGCTACAGTTCTCAGTAGGGATGCCTCTGGAAATTGGTATTGGACCTTACCCATACCTCTTGGATTAAGCTGCGGATGGGAATGTAGCGATCCACTGGCTTGCACACATTTTCTGAATGTTGTGGATGCAGTTCTTAATTCAGAATTGCATCAAAATGTATTTGAAGACATGGATAAAACATATTAAGAAATGTACTATGTAGACAAAAATAGACGTATGTTTTGTAAGAAATATATTTTTAAAATTGGGATGAAG
Organism: Phrynocephalus versicolor; assembly: GCA_023846285.1. Lineage (NCBI taxonomy): Eukaryota > Metazoa > Chordata > Lepidosauria > Squamata > Agamidae > Phrynocephalus > Phrynocephalus versicolor. The sequence continues at coordinate 27,459,055 of JAHTLZ010000275.1, forward strand.
AATTTCATTCAGTTTGCAATGTGACATCCACACAGTTTAAACTTCCTGAATCAATATGTGAACAAGAATTTGATTATCTTTAATTACATACACTTCTCAGCTTTTCTAAAACTTTGTTTTCCCAAAAAGTGCATATAAAAGGCATACATTAACAGAAAGTATGCAAAAAGGTGTTCTAACAGAAGAGGCACAGAACATTGTTAAATAAAGGAAAATTGCTTGAAAAACCTTTCATTAGAGTAAACCTATAAATAGGTGTATAATGAAGGGAAGCATATGAATATATGTACTCATTTTAGAACAGATTTATAAGAATTTGTAAACTGATCCAAAAATGGTGTAAAACAAACTTAAGACTGTTAAAAATAGTAACTAAGAGGAACAAAAATTGACAGATTATTCCTCACTGTCAAAAAAAATTGCATTTAAATACATTTTCAAATGCAAGCCAAAAGAGACACAGAACATATGGCACCTTAAAGACTAACTTTCATATTTTAATGTAACGTTTCGTGGACACATCCACTTCTTCAGACATACAGCAGCTTTTTTTTTTGCCTGCAGTTCTTGAAAGGACTAACACGGCTACCTTCTCTGAATTTTCAAATGCAAATATTTCTGTTGATCCTTTTTGAAACATGGATCAATGCCAAAATGAAAGACAGATGGTTAGATACACATGACAGCTGATATGGACTGGGAACATATATTTGTTTTTATCTTTGTTCCTCTATACCTGAAAAATCCAGGTTGATTCAAAGATGGTAGAATCTTCACAGCCTGTATAACACAGAGAGACATGTCTTGAGCCTTTATCCTTAAGTCTCAAATTGCAACATGTGGCAGACAGAAGTGATGCTGAAGTGAATAACTGCTATTCATTGTGTGAATGTAACCTGTAGGTTCCACACAGGACTTTCTGTGACATACAAACAGGTAGTGCCTGCCATGTAGCCTTCTCCTGCATAATGGAACATGAACACAGAGGTCGCCAGCTCTGCTCCTTAGGGAATGAGAAATAGCAGAGAGTGTCTTCCCTAAACTGCCCATAAAGTCTTGTAACTATGGGAACAGCACGGGTGACAGGGCCTAATGAAGCTATAACTGTCAGGCTTCAAGAATAAAGAAGCCCCCTGTGATTCTAGGGCTAGAAGAGGCCTTCACAGAAGTAGACTAGGGATATTTTAGCCATGCAGTTAGCGTTCCTGCCTCAAGCAGGGAGTCATGGCAGAGCTCAAGTCTTTCCTTCCACAGCCAGTTGTTTTGGTAACCTCTGTCGTATTCCATAATAATGGCCCATTAAAACAAAAGGTTATTTAAAAATATTTGAGGTCTTTAACTCTGTGAGTGATGATATTTTGTATATAAAAATACCAGGTTGAATCCCCAGTACCTCCAGTTAAAGCTGGGGAAAACTCCTGCTTGAATTCCTGATGCTAATAGTGTCACCAAAACTGGGCTAGATGAACCAATAGCTTGGCCCAATATATACCAGTTTCCAAGAAAAAGAGATAGACAGACAGACAGACAGACAGACAGACAGACAGACACACACACACACACACACACACACACAGTGGTACCTCTACTTATGAACTTAATCCGTTCTGAATGCATGCTCTTAAGTCGAACAACTCCTAAGTAGAGGAGCCCTATCTAAAAAAATCAAATAAATAAATAAATCGGAAAAAAATAAAAAAAATTGTCAGTAGAGCATCTAAAAATAGTAAGGCAGCAGTTAAAACAGCAACTGTTTTCTGCTCTTAAGTCAAGCCGCTCGTAAGTCGTCAATCTTAAGTAGTGGTACCACTGTGTGTGCGTGTGTGTGTATTTGGGCAAGTCTTCTGAGACCTCAACCTTTTATAAATTCTTTATTTTTAACATCTTAATACTCAGTTTTATCAGCTGGGGGCCTTTTAAATTCTGCTGCTACTGCTGCTTTTAGTATTGTTTTTATAGTGTATTTATCATTGTGTGTGTGTGTTGTGTGTGTGTGTGTGTGTATGAAATTATGAGACATATGCAAGAATGTCTTTTGGTCATACTCGTTGAACAAACTACCTCATGCCAGTTTAGAGAATGCGGAGGAAATATGAGCTGGCAGAATTGACAACTGTTCTCTTTCATGCTGCAAATACATTTTCTACATGAGCTGACCCAGCACATCATAGAGAAAAATTTTGTAGCCATGTGCTTGTCTTAGTGATGGGCATGCTAAATGCCGAACTAAGCTGAGATGAAGGGGCTAGTTTTTGTTTTGGTTCTTTTTTATATATGATGTTTGTCATGAGTAAGAGTGACAAAAAGCAAATAATTTTCAAACTTTTCTTTTATAAGTAGCCAAGTGGAGACTGCTGAAGAAGTAACATCTGAAAGACTGTAGTATACTATGAGAGTTTCTCTTTAAGATGAATAATACAGCTGCAACAGAAGGCGACATTCTTGTCGATGAGATAAGACCGTTGGAGCCCTGGGAAAAGAGCCTTCTGTATGGGTGTGTGCATGCATGCCTGCATGTGTGCGCTCTGAACATAAGAAAGACTAGAGGCCTACAGCTCTATGAAAGCCATCCTTTGACAGTCCTCTGCATAACACAACAGATACTTCCTTGGGATGCTGGAGCTGTCATAGGAGTGCACTGTCAGCAGAGCAGCAAATAAGAGGTAGCTGCGGTAGCCTGGGAAGAACAGGACGGACGAAAGAACAGATACAAAGCTTATCATTCTATCCATCTAAATCACTCTCAACATACTAAAACACTTTGTCCAAAAAAGCCACCCACTGCAGGACTTTTTATTTATAGATGAGAATGAGAGCCCCTTCCTCCATCATCATCAGAGGTAGTGTTTGTGCAAATTCCTCACACAACCCTTGTATTCTCCACAATATGAAAGGTACATTCAGTAAAAAATAAAAGAATCTGTATAAAAATTTGGAGGGGGAGGGTGTTTTTCACAGGTTTGCAAAAAGAAAGAAAGAAAGAAAGAAAGAAAGAAAGAAAGAAAGAAAGAAA
>JAHTLZ010000275.1:27462077-27500278 GCA_023846285.1 Phrynocephalus versicolor
AAAGAAAGAAAGAAAGAAAGAAAGAAAGAAAGAAAGAAAGAAAGAAAGAAAGAAAGAAAGAACCAAATGCACGGAAGATACACAAATTCTCTTACCGTTTTGCCCAGCAGAGAAAAAAAAGTTAATGATTTTGTTGTTATTATCAGCCAGAATTATGTAAGGAACAAATATACACTACACTGCTGCATTTTGCCATCCTGCATAATAGATTGGTAGAAGCACAAAGGGGCCTGGGCCCAGGGAGTTGGGGTGGGGGATGCAGAGAGAACTCTGTCAACAGGCCTCCAGCCTAAGTTTCTGTGCATTCGATTGGTCCTTGCATGGACCTTGGCACATCGCTCACCAGAATTCCTTCTAGGTCAGAGTGTTTCATAGAAAGAAAAATGGCACATCCGAGTATAAATGGCAGTGAACGTCAACATGATATCAAGACATCACAGGACTTTTTCCATGAGGGGACATGTATTTCACATAACTATACAGTGGTACCTCTACTTATGGCAGGCATGTCCAAACTTCGGCCCTCCAGATGTTTTGGACCACAACCCCCACGGTCCTTTGTTATTGGCAATACCGGCTTGGTCCAAAACATCTGGAGGGACATGCCTGATACGAGTTTAATCTGTTCTGAATGCATGCTCATAAGTTGAACAACTCATAAGTAGAGCAGCCATATCTAATAAATAAAGAAATAAATAAAGAAAAATTGTAAATAGAGCAGACCGCATCTAAAACTTTTAAGGCAGCAGGTAAAATGCCAACAGTTTTCCACTCTTAAGTCAAATTGCTCGTAAGTAGAGCTGCTTGTAAGTAGAGGGACCACTGTATGTGAAACAGCATAGATGCTCACTTGAGGGTCAAGTACCTGTTTAGATTATGAAAATGCATTCAGTATGTTGGAGAACAGATTAAGGGGATTATTTTCATTTCTTTGGTCACTCATAGTCTGGCTATAAAAAGCCTCCTTAGGAGGCTGGAAGCAGGGGCGGAGGCCCAAATGAAAGAGAGCCTCAGTGAATGGCAATGAGGTGAAATCTTTATATTTAGCCAGCAATAGAGATAGGACTGATCAGGTCCTGGTTACAGAGTTTGTTGTCAGGAGAGAAGGACAAGAGTAGTTTTTTTTTTTGGGGGGGGTCATGTGACAGAACAAGTGGTGACCACTTGTGGTGACAAGTTGACAGGGGAAGAAAAACTGACCCACTAGGAAAGAGGACAAGGAGTGAGTGATTGCCATCTCAGGCAAGGTACCAATGAAGAGTAATTTGTTGTGGCAAAACAATGACGAGAAGTAATGTGGGCCCATCTTAATGTGGGTCCACTTTTGAGTGAGTAAGTGGAGAGAAGAAGCAGTATTCCATAATCAGAAGACCTATGCCGCTGAGGCTGAGAAGGCAAAAAGAATCTCTGCCAAAGGGGATCTGGAGCTTGGCAGATATACTCAAGAGAAGTGCAACCTGATCCCTATTGCCTTATCCCTATGCAAGAAAACATCAAGCACATATTTAATTCTGCTTGATCTTTGTGCAAGGAGGAATTGCCGCTTGGAATTATCACATGTAATCTATGCACCCAAAATTTTTCACATGTTGTCTCAGCTTTATAGTACACTTATCATTTCTTACAGGGGGTGCAGCTCCCCCCCCCCCAATATCACTCTGCGACAAATCCCATAAGCCTTTAGATGGCCCTGCAAAGCCCACCACAGATTTCTCATCCAGAGCATTTTTTATCCTAAGGATGGCCTTGCTGCATATGCTAGTTAACTAGAGTGAGCTAAATAAAAGAAAGGGAAATTCAGAAGTCTGTGGTTGAAGGCCTACTTACTGTCAATTGAAGTATAATTCAACAACTTAACACACCATCATTTTGAACAATTCTGTATAATTTGTAGAATGACATCCATAGTTGTCATTGGGAAAGTTCATAATGCACTTGTTATCAAAAGGTGAAGTGGAAAATAGCAAATATGTTGTTAAAGCTGTGACAGAAATGGTGGGTTTTGGTTGAAATGTGATATTACACTTGAGTGTTGGATTCTCCAGCTCATTCACAGGAGCATTATATGCATGTCCATTCAGAAATATCCCACTGAATTTAATGGGGCTTAATCCTATGTAGGCATGTAAGCCGATGCATGCCTCATTGAGGATAAGCCTCTTTGACAAGGTTGTCCTTGTATTTGTGCAAATTCACCCAGGCTTGAGCTCCAACTATCATTATGTGGTACCAATATGTTAGCAGAATTATCTGCACCTTTGCAGACTACAATTAATTTGTAGTTTGCAGAGGTGCAGGATTTGTACAGTACTGTGTTATAAAAGCTATGACCATCGGAAGCAATATAAAGCCAATACTGTATGCTGTTTAAGTTTGCTGGATGATTTATAGGTTTAAAAGGATGTTCTGATTAAATAAGATTTAAGGAACTTAGCAGCTCAAAGACAACCTTGCATTGTTCTTTTCTACTATTGCTTTTGCTTTTAAAGAAATGCCATCACAGTACTGCATCATAGATAAGGGTGCACTAAATGATATGGGGTGGAGTTCCCTTTGAGATTCTTTTCCAAAAGTTATGTCCTATTCTACAGATCATCTTTGAAGGTGTCCGTGGCACAGGCTCCGAAGGGGATATTGCCATTGATGATGTCACTCTGAAAAGGGGGGATTGTCCAAGGAAGCCAATTCTTCCAGATAAAGGTGAGTGGTGAACCTTACTGTAGTTTGGGCACAAAGAAACTCCAAATGCAAGGGGGAAAGTCATAGCTTCATAACTGACCAAGGAATACGTATCTGCCTCACTTGAATTATTGGACTGTGTCAAGTGGACATCAGTAGTAAAAGATACTCTTGGTGTTCAGGTGAGGTTGTATAACTTGTCACACTAATTGTGATTAATTGATGAGGTGCCAGAGTACATCTGGGTTGTGTCAGCATTTGGTTTTGCAACTCCAAAGCCTTAACAGCTAGCTGCAGCAATATACTCAAACCACATGCTAACATCAGTAAGATTCTAACCACTTTTTCTTGTGAGACTTACAAGCTCTGGAAAACATACTTCACCATCTTTAAAGTTTTAGCCACTTAGTGACACATGACAATAGATTTATTGCTACTCAGATTTTTTTTGCCCCATAATTTAACCAAGTGTGTAGTTTACAGCACCCCACTTGATAAGGTATGGAAACAATGTGTAGCATTTACTAAGGTACAAAACTTGGACCTCTTGATTGATTGTAATAAACCTTTATTGATTTCAATATACCGGCTGAGGCAGATACCTTTTAAATTTATGGGGGCAAAATCCCTGTGTAATATCTGTCTAAAGGCACTGCCCGGCCCACCTGGCAATTACAAAGTTGCCTGTGCCTGAGAAGTGTAGCTTTAAATAAAACTCTTACTGATATGATACATTATAAGAAGACTTAATCCCCAGCAAATGTATTTAGCGCTGAATTCAATTACAGTAGATGCTTCTATACTTACAGTATTGTCTGGAACCATAGTTCAAATGTAAAGTGCATACTTACCAGGCAGAGGGTCCCAAGATTCATCTCCAGCATTTTTAGATTTGAAAAGGAAAATCCTGGAGAATCACTGCTATCCAGATAGACAATGCTGGGCTAGAATGACAAGTAGTCTAACCTATAAAATAGTTCCTATGTTCTCTCATTAAACTTTTTCTTTGACATCCCATGGTATGTCTGTGCTGCTTCATTCTTCAATGATCTGATAGGCTATTAACAACGATAGGCTATTAACAACTGTTTTTATAATATACTTTAGTTGGATGCCTAGTATGATTTCTTCCAGAGGCCTGTCCTATTACTGTACTTGATTTATCGCTGTTTTCAAAGTATAGTAAGTGGTTTGCCTAGTATCATTCCTTCCTGAAGTACATCCTATTCTCCTCCACTTGCATAGTCTAGCATAGTGGTTCTCAACCTGTGGTTCCCCAGATGTTCCTAGACTGCAACTCCCAGAAGTCTTCATCACTAGCTGAGCTGCCTAGGATTTCTGGGAGTTGCAGTCCAGGAACATCGGGACCCACAGGTTGAGAACCACTGGTCTAGCACTTCCCAAATTGTAATTCCTTCCTTTTCTTTAGTTTATCTCCTCATTCCATCCACCATTACTTATTTTGCCAGCTAGGAGAGGCTTCTGTGACTAATCAGTCCTTCTGTCTTCCTTGTCCCACAGCGGTTGCACTTCCAGGAAATGGTGCCCTTGCTCAACACATACCTTCCCCTTGTGGACTGCTCCTTTTCTTCCTCTATGTGCTGCTCAGATGATAGCAAGCGAGTGAACCCCGCCTTCAAACTGAGACATTCCTCCTCCTTTCCTACTTGGTCACCTTGGCTCCTCTTCCTCCCCCTCCTCACTGACACACCAAAGTGTCCATACGTTACCAAAGACTAACAAGCATGACCACACGAAGGGATCCGGCTCAGAACCTGAAGGATTCCTGGAGGAAGTCATCATGTTTAAACAAAGCAAAGCAAAGCAAGTATGGGGGTGGGGGGGGGGACCCCCGCAAGAGAAAGAGGAAGGAAGCAATGGAAAGAAGAGATGCAAATAATGGAATGGAAAACAAAGATGAGGAAGAAGAAGAAAATATTTTTAAAAGGATAAATTGAGAGGGGGAAAGGCCATGTTGCCCTGGGAACAGTGGACGGGACTTCCTTAGGGAAGTGGGAACTTTTGTTTTAAATGAAAACAAAATATACTAAAGCACAAATTTTTACCAGAACTGTTACCTTCTTGACTGCAGAGCCACCCTTTAAAAGACATTCTACCACAATGCTCCTCTTCCGGATGTCTGTGTTACAACCTTTATTTGGCTGGCTCTGCCTCCTATCCGTTTGCTGCAGCACCACTGGCTCACCCTTATAAAACAACATCCCACTTGTCTTCACTGGGGGCCACCCCCTCCTCGCGGTGACCATCTTGTCCCCCCCACACACACACTGCATGTGCTTCAGAGTCTCCATACATATTTTCCAAGACTCTCATGTATTCACTTGTCCATGTGCAATTTGCTTTGAACCATCCTTCACACCTCCGCGCTCCCCAACGTCAGCTCAACAAAGCAGCGAAACAGACCTGTTGTGGATTGTGCAGATGGATGGAGAAATGTGGGGACAGATAAAAGCTGCAGGATCAGCTTCTTGACATCCTCCACCCTTCCTCCTGTTTCCTTTCTTGAGCTAACTGGCTCTCTTCCTTTATACTTATCTGTTCAGCATCACAGAGGTAGATTCCTAATCCAGCTCTGGGTCTAAAAAGAAAAGGCCTCTTAGCAAGGGACCGAAGCAAAGTGGTTGAATTGTGGCATTATAAGCAGTTAGTGTCAAGGCTGTAGAAGCCTTAAGGCAAGAATCTCCATTCAGTTGTTGTTGTTTTTCTGCCCCTTTATTAATTTATCCCATCTTTTGTTTCCTTTTGGGGAGAATTGATCTCTACAATCAATTTTTTTTTTTTTTTGCTTTTATTGCAGGGAGAATTATATGCTATTTGTCTATTTGCAAGCCCTCCTTGGGTTATCTTTACGACATTGAAATTGCAATAGTTGTGTGTAAAACTGTGGTGCCAGATCTTGGCATAATACTAATTGCAAGGTGCTGATAACATGGTGCTTGATATGCTGAAGGGCAAGCCAGCTGTATCTCGGCTGCATGATGAGTGTGCCCTCAACTTTAGTGATGATGATCAGAGGAATCAGGACATGAAACAGACCAAACTCATACGAACTAGGCTGTAGGGTGGAGTGCTTGATTCTAGGGAGTAAATTTGTCAGATTTCAAAAGGAAAGGGAAACAGAGCTAAAAACTAAAGGATGGCATCAGGTATGACATGCTACCACTGTGAGTGGTTAAGTTATCTCAGGAAAGCTGGTTTGTTACTCCCAAAATTGAGGAGGGCAATACTTAGCCTGCAAAACCATTCAGTCTGGTTATACATTATGGAACTAGGAAGAACTAATCTACTCATTATGAGTAAGGCAGGATTCTTCAGAGAAATTAACAGCTCTGGATACATCTTACTTTGTCCTTATTACAATAAGGAGGCAAAAGGGGAGGATTTCTATACGACTATGTTGTACATTGCACCTGTGCATTCATTTCTTCTAGTTCAGGGGTGTCCAAACTTTGACCCTCCAGATGTTTTGAACCACAACTCCCAGAATTCCAAGCCTGTATTGCCTATGACAAAGGGCTGTGGAGTTGTGGTCCAAAACATCTGGAGGGCCGGAGTTTGGACATGCCTGTTCTAGTTCATGAACTGTGTTTTCCGGGGGCAACACGGATCTTTCCAAGCTTCTTCAGTATTTTCAACAAACTGGGGCTTCTCCAACACAGGTGTTTAAAGAAATACTAAAATTATCTAGAGAATGTTACATTTGTTTTGACATCTTATCTGACACCTTTGTGGCTGTCCCACTTACAAAATGAAGCTGTGTAGATTTACAGTTTTAAGGAGACTATAGGACAGGATCCAAGCCAGTTCAAGTGCCTAGGTGTGGCCAGTTATTTTGATCATTCCCGTTATGCTGCTGCTGCTCAGCAATCTTCTTCAAAGCTCCCTGCATTTCAAACTTTAATGCTTGTTCTCCACATTGAAAGGAAAACAATGCTCATGCTCTCATATATAGGAAAATTACAGTTTCTGGTTACCCTGGGCAGGTGGAAGTACCTAGTATTGGTAAAGTCAGTCATCTGCAGAAGGCACAGAGTGCGTGCTAGATGGCCATAAGCAATGTTTTTTGGGGTAAAGGGGAATATTTCTGTTGGTCTCTACTTGTATACTTGCTGGCAAAGAAAAACTGATAGCCTATATGTGCCCACAATTAGATTTCGTTTTCCTAACACTCTGTCTGCATTCCTTTTTACAATCAGAAGCCCCAGGTTTGCCCCTCATTCTTTATGATCCAGAGAACTCAATCTAAAATGGATAACTATCCACCACTTACTAGTCGGATAATGAATCCTACCTTAGCCATCTCTTAACTGAAAGAGGGTACTGGTACTGCATTGTTGGGAAGGCACAGAGGTCTTATATTTCTGAGGCTGCCATTATCAGCATCCTCAAAGAGTGGAGACAGCAGCATCCTTCCTTCTGATGTCAGAACTTTTAGCATCATTGAGGTCTTTCCAGTAGGTAACAGAATGCACTCCTTGTGGTCAGGTGCTTAGGTGTTAACCTCTCCCAGTTGTCAGCAGAAATGAAAAGCAGGTTGATGAAATCGAGCCATGTACAGTAGCCACCCACTCAAGAAATTATCACAACTGAGCAGTCAAAAGGTCTTTTATTGGGGAATTGTACAAAAACATTAAAAGGCTCAGATTTTGCATAAAATAGGTTGGCCAGGATCCTATTGCAAGTCTCATCTGAGCAGTAGAATTACTGAATCAACTACTGGATTCAATGGCAACAGTTACATAAATCCAACTGAATCAATTGGTTGATTCTGGTTGGGACTAGCAGGAAGGTCCTTTTCTTTTGTCCACGATATACAAGGTTGTTCTCTCTCTTTGACACAATACCTAATCCCATCAATTTTTTGGGTGAGGGGCAAGTTCTGAAATGAGAAACAAAGTGGAAAAATACAGCAGAGAGAAAACACTGAGATTTTTGGGTTTCACCTGCAGAAATAATATAAGTAGAAACTGTTCAGAAGAGCAACAGTATGAGATTGGCAGTACAGAGAAGGAGGAGAAGCAAACATCAAATGCAGATCATGACCCATAGTTGCCCTCCTGTCTGTCCCTATTCTGCATCATATTTATGGTTTAAGCATCCATCTATGTGAAAATGTTTAAGCTAGACCAACAAAGTGCCTATCTATATATAAAGGATATGCTAGCTTCTCTTAATCATACATTCAGCTATTATTGGCTCAGTTATCTAGAAACAAAGTCTCAGGGAGCCTCATTTACAAACTCATTCCTGTCTTTTTCTATAGCTTAGAAGCAGCAATGCTCTTTTTTCTGAGGAGCATTGTTCTCAAGTGCCTTGGCTTATCAGAACCATGAAGGCTAAAGGTCTAAACCCTATGCCGTACCAGTACCCATCTGTAAATCCATTTGGATTTTCTTCTCCTCCCTCCTCCATCAGCCTTCCATGCTTTTTTCCCTAGCCCTCCTGAGGGGGTTTTGAGAAGGCTGTAGGAAAGAGAGGAAATTTCACTTGATTTATTTATTTATTTATTATTAGATTTCTACCCCGCCCATCTTCCCAAGGGAACTCTGGGCGGCTTACAGCACTGATCAAGTCAGCAAATTCAAAATACAATACAAATATAACAAACGGGACGAACCATACATATAGTTAAAAACGAGCAGCGTGAGGGCACCCTTGATTAGCAGAATGACACCTTTGGATCCCATCCTAAAGGAAAGATTTCATTTCACCTTCCAAATTGTGAAGAGGAGGCTCAGAATGATCTCATGAAGTAGTGGAGATGGCTCGCTTTTTTGGCCTAGCCTGGGACTGCAATAGTTCCTACGGGGAACCCATCAAGGAAATGAATTGTGTTAGTACTTGATATGCAGTAGGTCAGAGTATTCACCTCAGATCTCCTGCTCCCTGGCATTTCAGAAGGAACGATTAAAATATCACACTGTGTTTGACAGCAGAATATCAGAACCTTCAGTGTGATGTGCTTACCTTTCTAGATAAGGTGGTAGCGGTCCTCATTTCCCTTAACAGCAGTGAGATAGCTTTCCTCCTGTTCAAGTGGCAGCTCCACTGTGCTAAGTGGTAGGGTAACATTTGTTTTGTAATTTGCAAAGAACAACCCATAGGAGTAATGTTGTGTCATGACATAATTTCGTGGGGGATTATGGAGATGTCTGGTTCTACCAATCAAATACTTTGGCTACCTCCTTAAAGGCAATCAGAAGCTGAAATTTTTGAGAATTCAACTCTTCCCCCTTTTAAAAGAATCACTAATATTCCCTTCCCCACCCTTGCCATGGAGAAACTGGTCCCAAAACAAAAGGGAAGGTGATTTCAGCACTGACTTATTTGAACATATAGCCTTGCCAAGTAAATGTCAGGTACCTTAATAAAGTGTTATTAAACACTTAGGAATGAAAAGCTATTTACAGACTAATAGCTGTAGTACTCTTGTTTAGCATAATTATAAAATGATGGTTCTGATCTACCTTTCATGAGTATAAGAAGCATAGAACCCAAATTTCTGGACACAAGCTTTCTATATTTTGCTGTCTTAAAGATGAGCTGAAACTTCTACTGGCTGTAATATGTAATATGTGTATTGTGATTGAGTTGGTTTTTAAGACATTTCTTCCATCTGACAGGAGAGCTTCTCAGCAATTAATAAGAATGTGTCTTGTTCATAATGAGTTGCTCTGTCATGGAATGGAGCACATAAATCCAAGTTAGTGTGTTCTTCAACAAGACATCAGCTGGAGGACATGCAGTACAAGCAAAAGAGTAATCCAGTTTAAGATCAGGGAGTTTGTGTACATATTATGTGGGGTGGGCATTTGCACATATATTGTGGCGTAAACCCAACTGCCAGTCCAAATAAGCTTAAACCAATCGACCCACTCTAGTTTGGTGGCATCTGCCTGTATATTCACATTCTTATATGCATGCATACTAGAGCTATATTGTAGTTATTATACAAGAATAGAGATGGGCATGAATCAGAAACATGGTGATTTGTTTTGTTTTGTGCTTTGCAATACAAATAACAAATTTACTAAGAAAAATCTTACAAATCAAATGAATTCATCAATTAATTTTGAATTGAAAATCCTACAAAATGTCCCGCAAAATGGCACCTAGAAACACCAAACTTGCAGAGAAGATTTTCCTCACATGCCTCTACAAGTCCTCCATGTTTGGGTGAAGAGTGGGTTTCAGAAATCTGAGTTATACACCCACAAAATGCCCCCTCCCCAGGAAAGTGACTTTTAGCAACTTGCAATGGGGAAACCCAATCTTGGCCAAATTGGGGGGATTGTAGAGGAGAGTCAGGAGAAGCTTCCCTGCATTTTAGTGTCTCTAGGTGCTAAAAGTTTGCTAAAATTATTGATTTGTATTCTTCAAGGTTATCAATTCATAGGAATAAGACACAATGAATTAGCAACTTTGGATAATTTTGCCATTTGTTTTTAAATTCATGCTTATCTCTATACAGGAATGAACTAATTTAATGGAAGGTAAGTTCATCAATTAATTATCCATGTAAGGTCATGTTTTCATGATCCATTGGCCATATCAGTTAATTATATATTTTATATACAGGGGGCAGTATTCTAATTACTAGGTACTAAAGACAAACAGTGGCAGGTGACTAGTATGATGTTGATCTTCTTGTGGGCATTCAGGTGATGTCTAGTTGACTAGTTGAAGAGAGATGGCCTGAATAAACCAACTCTTGGGCAGAAGCAGCACAGATTATTATATGGAAGATGGAGGTAACTTTTCTTTCTACTGCTTTGCATTAATTGCATTCAAAGAACAGATCCTTACTTGAACTTTTCACATTTGCACTGATGTCCTAATCATGGTAGGAACAGTATTCCAAAGCAGAAGAAACAAAATTTGTCCTTCATATTGAAGGATGACTTTCACTAAACTAATTTTAAAAACTAGACTTTATTTTACGTGATCTGTCTAAGAACTTCAAAAAGATTACAGCAAGTCATTGTAAAGTATCTGAGATAAAGAGCAAGTGAAGAGGGTGTACCATATAATTAGTGAAAAGAAAAAAAGCAGGGAGAACACATCCTAAAACTCATCAGTTTACACATGTGGCTGTAATGTCTAGTTAGTGTTCAAAGCCAATTCTCTGTGATTTCACACAAAGTGCTTCATGACCTTATAATACAGGGGAAACAAACCATTTGCTAGAGGATTATGCCTAAATAGGCAATGCAAACTGAATTTAACCTCTAGTCATGCTGCAAGGTAGCTGTAGCACATATGTCTCGTCTCGTGCATGAAATGAGACATTGCAGCCTAGGTGGGGGTGGTGCTGATGTGGTAAGTGCCCATGAAAAAGTATGTCTACATGCTCCTCTTGAGGGGCTAGCCTAACATGGTTGAGGCTTCTCAAGGAACTACTAAGGCTATTGAGATTTAGAAGAAGGAACAGATCAAAGCATGGGCACACCTGCTGCCTCTAACAGGGCCATGCTCTCTACTAAATTCTCTTTACCCTGGCACCCGCTTCTTCCTTTCTCACAGATCTGTGAAGCAGACTGCTGCCCGCTACCATCCTGCCAATGTCAGGACTGGCATTCTCTGCACAGGAGGCGCCAGTCTTAGAAATGATATCTTCATGTTCCAATGTTTTTCATTTGTCCTGATTGGCCTTGGATGATGTTTAATAAATGAGCAAGGCATTTACAGAGAAAGATCTCCCATAGTGCCTTGGAAAATTGCATTTTAATGAGGACCAATTTACACTCCATGGAAATAAAGTACAGTCTGGAGAATATGGTTATGACGGGAAGCTTACACTCTCAGGCTGAATGGCAGCCCAAGAGGAAAGCTGAGGTACTTGAATTCCCCAGTTTTACGCCAAGCCGAGAACTGAAACAGTCTCCTGCTTGAAGACAGCAGGGGTACAGAGGGAGTCGCCTATCTTGCAGGGTAAGGACATATGTTTTCATTGATTCAGGCCTGGTCTATACAGAAAACAGAACAGGTTATAAAATCTTGTGATCATATAATGAACTATATATTGCAATTCCACCCACAAGCTGAAAGAGCACATCAATCCCACTTTGAGGGACTTTTTTTAATGAAAGGCTAGACGCGCAAGAGAACAGTCTTAACTGTTTAATGAAAAATATGATGAGAATGTACATATGAAAGCACTGTCTTAACTCCTAGTTACAAAAATACTCATTTTGTTCACCAGTTATCCAAGAGGTTCTTTGATGAATGATCCTGCAATAATGCTAGGCTAAGATATTCTAATGCCTGAGGTGGAGTCTAGATGTAGTTTCTACCTTCTCTTCCCAGTTAGGGCCAACATTTTGAATGTTGTTTTTAAACCAATCAATGGATTGCACGTTGAGGTATTGTCTGCAGTTAGCCAAATCTTATGGATTACATCTTTTCCTCCATGCCGTAGATTGCTTGTTTATAGAACCCCTAACTTCTATAAGGCATATCTCTCATTGTTGCTTATCAAGAAGTTTAACATCAAATGTTGAATCCATGGTAGCTTAATTGTTCTAGTATAGTACTGCAGTTTTGTTTTCCAAAACTGGAGCTTGTTGGAATTTGTAATACAGTATAAAGTACAGAAAGTTAAAAAAATCACAAAGTACAAACATTAAGGAAATGGGGGGAAATGGAAGCAAAATCAAGCTATCTGACATATACTAATTTCAGAGGTCAGAAATCTATGGCTACTAGTTTCAAACAATTGCCAACACCTGCAAATTTACTTCCTAAAGACACTGAAAAATCAGTGCTATACTCATACATTTTTAGGAATTGCCATCTAATTTTTAAGCTTCACCATTGGAGCCATCCCATGCACCAAAACTGCCAAGAAACGAGAATTATATGTGTCATCATAATTATAACAACTGATCTAAAATATCTTATTGTACTCACCCAGTTTCTGTTGGACCACAGTGTTATAGGTGTAGATGCCAGCTATTTATTATTTTAGAATTCATGTCTCTACTATCCATCCAATAGCCAAATACATTCTCTAAGCAAAGTTCTATAATACACTCCAATAAATGAAAATGTATTTTAAACAGAAAGAGGCACATAGTCATGCAGTTTAGGAATAATTTGATTCACTGTGCAGACTTTGAAAGTAGAACTTTAAGACTGAGTGCTGTTTTGGAGACCAGTTTCAGGGAAGGGTAGAATCGAGGCTGAGGTTTTAAGGGGCTTTCAAAACTTATCTCTCATGTGGAAACCATTTGAGGAAATGATGCACATATACTCCCTAACAAATGCATACATATCCTCCGGGAAAGTCCAGTGAACCTGTGGTCTATGAATCTGGTCACATAACCTTGCCATTATCTGTTTATATACTTTAGATTCTTATAGTACAGCGGTTAAACTGCAGTACTGAAGTGAAGACCCTGCTCATGACTTGAGTTCAATCCTGAGCTCAGGTAGCTAGGTCAAGGTTGATTCAACCTTCCATTTTTCTGAGATCAGTAAATTTGAATATCCAGCCTGCTGGGGGAGGGGATGGGAATGTATAGTCTGCATAACTGTAAAGTACCCAGGGAGTGCTTTAAGCACTGTGGGTAGCATATACTGTAAGTAGCACACTATGGTTTGCTTTTAATTTATTATATTATTTGTACAGGTGACACGGCTTATTCCAAATAGTAGATTACAGTGGTATCTCGATTTACGAATTTAATCCATTCCGAAGGCATGCTCTTAAGTTGAACTACTCTTAAGTCAGGGTACCTATCT
The DNA here is from genome assembly GCA_023846285.1 of Phrynocephalus versicolor. NCBI lineage: Eukaryota > Metazoa > Chordata > Lepidosauria > Squamata > Agamidae > Phrynocephalus > Phrynocephalus versicolor. The sequence goes on from JAHTLZ010000275.1 coordinate 27,475,521, forward strand.
AAAAAATTGGAGGGAAAGTTAAAAATGGAAATTTTTTTTAAAAAAAATGTAAATCGAGCAGACCATATCTAAAATTTGTAAGGCGGCAGCTGAAACGCCATCAATTTTCCGTTCTTAAGTTGAATTGCTCTTAATTCGAGCTCTTAAGTCGGGATACCACTGTATTTGTTACCATTAATGTGCAGCAAATTGTCAGTGTTTTATATTATTACAATATTTTCCAGCATTGCAGGAAAGGTCACTTGTTGGAAATTCTGCTTTGCCCACTGATTTTATGAACCACTGAGTTATATGTTCATGGTCTTGTTCTTTCGAGAGAGAGAAGCCAGTTGACGCTTCAGGACACTGACTGAGGAACTTTAAACTTTCAAAAGCTCTGCCATCCTAGTCATTTCTTATTCACTCTTATTTGCTTCTCCCCAAATATTAGTCCTGCCACATCTCTATTGGCTTTTTCATTACATCCCTGAGATGCAAATATCTGCATTGTGGCATGGTGTGGTAGACAAACACCTATGGAGGCCAAAGGAGACTGGTAAGCCCAACTCTGGCAAGCCAAGGAACTTGCTTTGCTTGCTAGACTAGATCTCTCAGCCTATTCATCTCCCGTCCTCACAAACACACCAGTTCTCTCTCGAGTTTTCTTCAGTTGAGCACTGAACCATCTGCCAAACAGCTGAAAGTCAGAAACCTTGGGTGAACTACACCAACAGAGCTACCAATAAACCCTGATCTACTTTTTGCCCACCCTACCACAGCTTGCCATAAGCCTTATAACAAGTAAATCCTCTATGGAAGAACACTGCCCATGCCAGCTTTTCCACTCAGAAGCCCATGATTGTAACTAGCAATGTCAGGACTCTCCTTGGCTCAGTTCAGAATAGACTCTGTATTTATGAGTGCCCTTGGTGAATATAGTCATGAAGGGAAGAGAGCCTCACTGTTTTTAATAAGCTATTCCATGGCTCCTACCCACAGATGGTACTGCATTTATGTATGTTATTTTCATTGTGTCCCAAGAAACTATAATTTGTTTTGTTACCCTGTGCATGGCTGAAGCTGTAGCCAACATGGATGCCATCCTTTTGCAATTAGTTCCTGGCAGCATTTGTAAACTGAGAGGTCAACTCAGATGAATCTCCACGTCCATGCGTACAAAGCATTTGATTTTGGATGTCTGGTCTACCGAATGCTGATCACGCAGGCAGAGAAGCTCGTTTAACATTCTAAGCCAGAGAAGAACATCTGACACAAATTACACTCAATTCATAATACAGCCAAGCATTATGAGGTGTACAAATTCCTATATTGAACCAGGTAATTATGATCTTCGGCTCCATCACTAATCATAACTCCAGGAACATTCACACCTCAAATTCTGAACAGAAAAGCTGTCTCTTAAACTCTTGTTTTATTCTTTGGTGGTGAATATTTTGAATGAAGATGACAATGGAAAGAATGTGTGTACTGTGTGTGTCCAGGAGAAGGAAAACATTGTGGAATATAAAAAAAATACAGTACTTGCTTTTTCCATAGGCAGAACAGTGATGGCTTTATGGTTAAGCTTAGCCACTGTGAAAGGGCATGCTGCCATAAGTAGGTGCAAATACATTCATCCAGATACCACATGGGATATTTTTCATATTATTCCAATGTTGGCATTCATATTTTCTGTGCTGTGTATAGTACCAAAGTCTCCTCTGCTCTAAACATCTTAGTATGAGGCCAAGGTTGCGCAATTCAATCAAAAGACATCCTAGACTTCCAGCAAGAACTTGCCCGCTAGAACAAGATGACTCACAAAACAATGCAGCTGTAATGGGGTCTTTAGCCTTGTGGGTGTTTTGGGCTGCAGGTCCCATGTTCCGTTGCCACTGGTTACCCTGGGTAAAGATGACAGGAGTTGGAGGCCACAGCATCAGGAAGACCAACTCTTCCTCTCTTCTGTGCAATCAGGTCCATAAAGGGTGGCAACACAAAGATTTAAAAATGAGAACCTGAAGGGATGAATTCAAACCAATGTAGGCAAAGGTAATTTGACAGGAAAGCATTGTTTGATATGTTCAAAATATCTACAGTAGTAAATCTGTATACAGTAATCCCCCGCCTATCGCGGGGGTTAGGGACCTGACCCAACCCGCACTAATTGAAAATCAGCAATATGCAGATGCTGGGTTGCTTTCGGAGTGGGGGCCTCTCTGAGGCCTCCTATACTTACCTGAGGCCTGGCGCTGCCCCAAATAGCCCTCAAACGGGCTTCCCAGACCTGTTGGAGGCCCCAGAAGTGTGTGGCGATCTAGAAGTCACTTCCAGTTTTCTGGAAACTACTTCTGGGGCCTCTTGACAGGCCCGGGAAGTCCATCGGAGGCCTGTTTGGGGCAGCACCAGGTCTGGGGTAAGTACAGGAGGCCTCAAACGGGCCCAGACAGCTTACCCCGGAACCGCAGTATATGAACCGCGAAATGGCAGGGGACCACTGTACCCAATATCAGCCAACAAGTTAAGCAATGTTCTCCTTTTAACGAGTGTACCTTGAGAAACAATGAGAAACTGCTATAATCATATGTGGGTGGACCTTGAATGAACTAAGCAGTAGCAAATGGAACCAACCTCTTGTCTAAGCCACATTTATATGGGAAAGTTATCTGAATACCAAGTAGTAACGTGGTTGGACAAGAAGGAATGTATTGTATGTTTAAATGAATGTGGCTATGAGACATTTTCTCACATTTTTAGTTTAGAAAATATCACAGATCCTCATCTTTGTTTTTCTGTCACTACCTGTTTATCAGAATACATATTATACACTGCAAAATTGGGAGGGGCAATTCTGTTGTGATCTGAATGTCCTGTTTTTATTCTACCCTTTGTGCATTTTCTCTGTGCAAAGCTAGCCTTTATCAATGGAAGGAAGGTCTAGAATGGCTTTATAGTTCAATCCAGTTTTATGACTGCTGCTTTTCATGAGCATGTAGTTTTTCAGTGCTAACATTTCAGCTTTAAGGTATCCAACTCAGCCCAAAATGTCAACATTCTGAAGTTCATATGTTACATTTCCGTTCTAAAAACCAAAATATTCCGGGGGGGGGATACATTCGTGTTCTATTTTGAGATTTTCTTCCTGATCAGAAATAAAGATAATTTTAATTTTTTAATGATTTATGTGCTAGTTCAGCATTTAATTTCTGCTTGTAAACATGGCAAAGTGGCGGGGGGGCATGCAGGTATGCCACATGAAGTCTGTGTAGCTTCCTTCACTGAAGTGATTTCTGTTTGTGAGATGTGGAGTTAGGGGACCATAGTTCGTTCAGTGTAGAACTTGTGCTATGTCCCCGCTGCCTTCTCCACCTGAGTGCTGTCCATACCAGCTGCGGATAATAAGAGTTGTCATCCAACACACTGGATGAGCAATCAGTTAAAGGATGGATGATCTGCATTCAGAGTGTAGATCACAAATAGAGGAGCCAGAGATCTGTCTTCGCCTGACAGCATGGAGAACTGCAGATCAATGAAGACCTAGAGGCAGCAGCTTTCAGGCTTGTAGGATTGGCTTTGTTTTTTATATTATATGACACACATCCATCAACAGAAGTGAACTATTTATATAGTAGTTTGTTCAGGCAGATATTCACTTAGAATGAAATAACAAGTAGCATTGAACATATGTTCAGTAGCTCAGAAATCTTTCTTCATGGCCAGTACAGACAGAACTAAGCTCTTCATCTTTTTATCCATTAAAAACCCATAGTTTTTATACAGGATTTCTTCATTTTAGCAATAAGGCTTCTAATTGTTTTTATTTTTTTTAAATAACTAGAAATCAGAAATTCTTTCTGGCCTACTGAAAGTCACCCTAAAAGTGACCAGTGCATCCCACTCTACTTTTGGGGCATTCTCAGAATAGAATGTCCCACGCATGTCCTTGCTGGCAGGACCCTTCCTTTTCTATGCATGGTGGGAAAGAGTGATGGCTATGATCTATCCATCCTCTGCTCCTACAGATACCAGACAGTCTTACTAGATTTTTCAGCCCACATTTTAAATCTTATGTTTTAGGACTGATATGTATGTTATTGTCACTGATGCTTCACAGCAGAGATACAGTATTTATGAAACTAAGGAAAGTGAGCAGACTACACATTTGTTGTAAAGCAGATACTGTATATATTTATTATTTCTGCATCATTATGCTACACGTTTTAGGTTACATCTTTGAAAATTAAGCATGGGCCTTAACAACATATCAAAATGATAAGATATATTAAGAACATGTTCCATTGCCCTCTGCTGGCTAGAAGCAGATAAAGACTAATAACTGATTCACTGTCCTTGCTTCTAGTTCTAACTGCACACTACACTAAGGCTTGTATAAGAGAAGCGCCATTATTTGCTTCCTGATCAGTGCTGGGCATTATGTCATTATTTAAATGCCCCACAAGTCTATGCACACAGAAATACTCATTTGCAGCAGTAAACTACAAATTCTTCCTCATTTCTACTGGAGGTTCCCTGGTTCTTCCTATTAATGCAACAAAAGATCTACATAGCCAACTTAATTCAAATCCATAAACCTGATTGTGAAACACCAAGGACACTAACATACTTTTTTTCATTGCAGGAATGGTGGGGAGTATATACATGAAAACTTTATTTATCCTCTTAAAATAAGCCAGCATTCAGTGGGGAATCTATACTCTTAATCTGGACATTTCACACACAGAGGATTAGTCAAGAACTCCCGATAAATGTCCCAGAGGGATAATAGGGTATGGGCATTATGGAATATTTAGGTCATGGCTCACCCTAGGAGTCATTAGCGCTTATCAGAGAGTTCAGAGTAGGTATCATGATAGTTAGCATTCAATAGAGCATGGCACGCCAGAGCTACGACATCTACCCAAATATACATCATGCTGACCTGTTGAAAATGTTTGGAACCCATTCAAAATGGTTCCAAAACCAGCAGCCATTTTAGTCACCTTTACCTATTTATTGTAGCGTAATCTTGTTGTGTGGGAACCAGTTCCTGAGCGGGATGGGTGGTTGCAGTGAGGGATGGACCCATGGCTTTAATCACAAGCCTGTTTAAATTATAAATCAGGAGGAAAGACATAATCTGGAGTCAAACAACTCACTTCTTACAGTGGCTGTTAGTGCAATGTCTGATTCCCAACAAAGTGTCCCAAGGTTTGTGCTACTGGCTCCAGTAAGACGCACAGAGTGGGCATGGTCTATCCAGCTGTCTTACACTTGCATGTCGCTAATACGGAACAGCAAAGAGGAAGGACTGTATTGAGCACATCTCACCTTACTTTAGATAACAGAATCGTATGGGTAGCTATTTCAAATCTTGTGGCATGCAAGATCCACAGAAAGGATCTAGAAGACAGAGAGGGGTGGTTTGAATTAGAGCTGTCAAAGTCATATCCGCATGCATGATTACGGGAAGGAAAATGTCTACTTACAGGGGGGTCATAATCTGCCACCTGTCTTGACTCATTCCATAGCTCCATTGAGATAACCCAATGCATCTGAATTTGGAGATGGACAAATGGCAACACCAGCTGTATGCTGGCGAGCACCAATGTACTTGAGCACCTTGCATCTTCTGTTTGACAGATCTTTCCCACTGGCTCCCACTCAACTTTACAAAAGATGCTCACAAATTACTATGAAAATATCCATATTGTTTATTTCTAAGGTTCCCCTAGTAAGGCAGGGTGAGAAGGGTGTCAGAATTATCATTTTGAGATTCTCAGGGTAACGCTACATATAACTTATATACAGTGGTCCCCCGCCCTTTCGCCGTTCATATACTGCGGTCCCACTATATTGCAGGACCACCGTATATGAAAAAAGGGCCCCGGGTTAAGGGGGTAAAGGCTTGTTTCAGGCCTCCCATACTTACCCCCAACCTGGCGCTGTCCCAAACAGGCCTGCGAGGGCCTTCCCAGGCCTTCTGGCGGCCCCCCAAAAGGCCTCCCTGCGAACTAGAAGTGACTTCCTGTAAACCAGAAGTGACTTCCGGATTGCTGAAAATCTGAGGCCTCCGGTAAGTACAAGAGCCCTCAGCTAGGCACCCCAGGGCCGACCTGACCTGCATCTGCATATTGCGGATTTTCAATTATTGCGGGTCAGTTTGGGTCCCTAACCCATGCAATAGGCGGGGGGTCACTGTACTCTATCTCTTTCTGTGCATTCTCCCTAATCTCATCCTAAGGACAGTTCAAGCAATTTTATATTGAGGGGAAACACATGCTCCAAAGGAAGAAGACCCTATTACTTACGGCACCAGTTCTTCAATATTCAGATCAACCCCATGGGTCTTAAAACTAGAAAAACAAAACTATGGGAATTACAGTTTCCCTGCACCCTAGTTGGGGACTCAAATTGAACTACAAGCTGTTTTTTGTTTTTAGCCAAGATGATGGGCCCATATGCAAAGAAGTTTTGGAAAACCCTGTGAGAAGATGCTCCTCAAATAGAAATTCTACTTACTGGGTTAAATTAGGTGAACGATGCTGCCTTTTCTCACTTAATTGGCCGTGGCACCTCAGATCTGTGGGAAAAAGGAATAGGGGACCTGCCTTCAGGCCACATTTCATATGCTTGAGTTTGCAGTTCATAACTACTTCATTTCCAGATCAGTAAGATGCAATAGGAACAGTCTGTACCAGAGACTACAAATAGGAATTGTAACAAAATCCTGTCCATGTTATTATGGCAAAAGGGGGGGATGCTGAAGGAGAAGGAATAATTCCCGCCATTAACAGGTGTTCTTGTTTCTTCAAAACTAGCAAGACCACTACAAAGATGAGGAGTAAACTCATGGCGCACTTGGATTAGCTTCAGAGAGTCTTGTCAACAGACTGAATGAGATAGTCCCTCAGGAACTGTTCTTCTCACTGGGATGAGAACAACAACTAGGAATCTGCCTTTGGCTTCATCTCCTTCACCTCATTTTCCTACTCAGTTCTTCATGAAACATCTCCTGTAATCATCTGTACAGCAAGGGGACTGGAACCCTTTTGCGAACAAGCATCTGCCACTGAAAAATAATTTTAAAAGCACAAAATGCAAAGGCACCCAAAGGGACCTTTGAAACAGGGTGAGATGTTTTATGATGACCTTTCGCCAATCCAACCACTTCATCCATTATGGTGTTTCCTACAGAATTGCAACATGGACTGTTTTGTGCAAATAAAGCTGCAGTATTTAAAAAAAAAGAGAGTGAGTGAGTGAGTAAAGCATGCAAGTGTTATGGTGTGTCTCCATTCTGTTACTAGCTGGGGTTTTAACTCAATTATCTATAGAAACTCATTTGAAAATGTTCAGCTGTACTCGAGGGACAGAGTCATGGAAGACCCAGCAGTCTTGCTGAGACAGACTAATGCAATCCCTGCAAGAAGCCCCTGCAAAGACCTATTGGTGGGGTGTCCTCCTCCAAAGTACTTTGCCTTTGCTCATTATACCCTTTCCTTAATTATTTATCAGTTACTATCTGATGATCTCTCCTAACACCAGTCCTCACTTTCTTCTCCTGGTTATGGCCTGCTGAAGCTGCTGCTGCTGCTGCTGCTAGGCAGAAGACAGGCTGTTTCTCCTCTTACAGAGAATGTAGCCAACTACTTTAAGACACCTATTAATCTGAAATTGGCAAAAGGTTTCAAAGAGCCATCTTACCCCCACCCCACCCTATTGCTCTGCCCTTTCCTTAGCTCTAAAAACTTGTTCCTTTACAGCAAGGATGCCATATATAGGGAGGACTTTCCCCAGCTTGACTCTAAAGGCATGTAAGTGTGTCTTTTTGGACTACAGTTCCCAGAATGCCCCAAAGATATAAATCTGCACACTTCTACTTGACATCTTGTATGCATGTTGGACCACAACTTTCATCATCTTGAATATCTACAATAGTCATATAGGTTGGGGCATTTTGGAAAGTTTTTGTCAAACAATTGTCTTTCATCATTTGGTTAAGAGCAAAATGTTTAAATACTTGGACCCATCATCCAAATATTACACAATTATTGACACATGACATTAAAAACACTGCTAGGAAAGAAGGTATGATTGACCCTTCCAAATGCTGGGAAGGAAAGGGTCCCCAGGTTTCCTGGCAGCTGGGAAGCCCATAGACCAAACACCACTGTCTGATTCCAGTGTACTCATCAGCTGCATCTCAGATAGCCATGGAGTTCTGGCGCACAACCTCTCCTTAAGTCTTAACAAGCAACTCAAGTTACTGCTACTTATAAGGAACAAAACAGCATGGTTTGGATGCAGGTGGCACAAAAATGAGTTCCTTTCTTCCAAACCTACGAACCACTTACATTCATTATAACAGACTGGATCTTAATTTTCTGTGTTATTTGTTCAAGAACCATTATTATATCCTTCATTTGTAGTCAACAATGTTAGTATCTTAATGGTGCCACCACATGTACAAGAACCCTTCATTTACTCTAGCTGCCTTTGATTCTAGAGCCCATTACAATTACATTTCATCAGGAGCACCTCATTCTAGCTGTCCCTTGACCTTTGATCCTGGAAAGAAGGGAGCTTGGTGTTCTCACTACCATCCCTAATTGCCATGAGTGCCTTGATAGCCAAATAATGTCTTGCAGTTCTGGGGCTGCCTTGCCTCCTCCTGGAAGAATTTGGTGACTGCAGCCTCTCCACAGTGAAAGAATTGGAAAAAAAATCAGCTGGGATATTCTGTGCAGGGAATATCCACGATTTACCAGTTGAATCCCACTACCACCCAACTGAACAAGTGCGTCATCTCCTGGCATCCTGTAATAACCCCTTCAGAGTGAACCAGTCATCTGGGAAAGCACATGAAAGGAGGGTGTTCCTTTTTGCGTCACAGAACTGCTAAAATTATGGGGCACCAACTGCGGTGGGGATGGCATGAAAGGTAATGAACGGCCCATGCAGCTCTTCGGTCATGGGTTCCCTGCTCTTCTGCTAGATGGGGCAGGGGGACAATACTAATCCTATTAGTTTCCCTCACTTGTTCTCTGTTACTTGTCTTAAAAAGGAAAGCAGAAGAGCAAGGAGAAGCAGGTTTATTGACAGGGGAAAAAAGCAAAGCTGGGACCGCAACTGTGTTTAAATACAGTACAGAAGCAAGGATAATTCATGAAACCACTCAGTATGGGGTGGGGTGGAGGTGGAGGTGCAGGTTCTGTGTTATCAGAAACTTGAAATTTCTTGATATTAGCAATAATTAGTTAGTCTAATCATGTCACATCTTAGAAATGAAAACCCATTAATCAGCACATGGTAATAAGATCATGGTTGGACAAACACATCTAGTGCCTTAACTCTAGTTCCTCCTACTAGATTGCATATTGATCTGTATGCAGCCTTACCGAGAAAAAAAAATCCAAAGCAACAGCTGCTGAAAACAGGGGTCAAAATCTTATCATTCCATGTAGTAAATTGCATTAAAGTAGTGCCACAGAATCAATGGATATTTGGTGACTCAACTCCTCCGTACGCTCCACTGATTCTAATGAGCCTACTCTACCCTAAGTTATAAAGCAGGCCCATTTGAATCAATGGAGCTTGTGGAAGAGCTGACTCACCTATTGATTGAATGGGCCTATATTAGTGTGGTTTACTATGCTACGCAACAGGATTTTGGCCGATAGGTATCAGCTATCCTCATTAAGATGAGCACAGGGGAAATCAAACTAACCATTTTCAGCAGGTTTTTTTCAGCTGCCTTAGTACAGCCACGGGAAAGCCCCTGTCTATCATGCCCGCCTGCAATATAGCCCAAACCAGGAGGGCAAAGTATTTGGTTCTTATAGATGGTCTTAAGGCCTAAGCAGTTTCTTATGGGTGGAGGCAATTCTTCTCAGACCTGAATGACGAGAACTGCTGTGCAGCCCAACTGCTTGCACTCATGATCCACTTAAGGACCACATATCCAGCAAATGCTTAAGCAAGCTGCTCTTTTTTGTTTGTTTGTTTGTTTCCCCAAACCCCAAATGCTCTTGGGGGGGGTCTTCTAAAGTCAATGTAAAGAAAGAAAATGTGACAAGGCCAAAGGCAGAGGAGGGGGGATCAGTTTCTGAAAATGAAACCAACCTACATTTCAAATACTCCAAACTCTTTATTTATTTATTTTTTATTTTTTTATTTTATTTTTTTATTTTTATTTTTTGGCTTAACAACCCCAGGAGAGGAAAACTAAGTGACTGGAAGAGATTGGGAAGATTTATGAGCCATGAGAGAGCACGGGGAGTTGCAAAGTCTGCTGGAAAAAAACAACGGAAGATTTATATATGTGCCATGTGCACAGAGCCCTTTATGAGCAGAAGAGGGATACAAGATCTCAGCCATTTCTGCTTCCTTAATATCCACCCCAAATATATACGTTTCAAGGTATTCCCTGCTGAAATAAAAAAAGGACTGGTATGTCCCACAAACTGAAATCTTTGTCCAATAGTGCATGACAGGGCTGAGGGAACAAGCAGTTAATGATAGTACGGAAATGCTAGGCAGAAGGGCTCAGTTAAGCCATTTCTCCTTTCTCCACCACCACTTGCACTTCTGTGTGTGTCTTTCTCACACATGACCAGGCAGACAGAAAAATGTGCTTGCACTTCAGCCTCCAAGGCTTTGTCAAAAGGAATGACAGTCACCCTGCCATCTGGCCACCGTTGTGCCTTCTGCTACAACCATATTGCATGTCTCTGTCTCAGGACCAACTCAAGACACTTTGCCGCTTGAAGCAAAGGACAAGATGGTCGCCCACACTTCATAGTACACAAGCAAACGGGACCAGCAATTGGATTTTTGCTTTAACGTGGCTGTCAATAAGGCAGTCTGTTTCACTACAGCCAAGGGCAATAAGCTCACAGTGGAAAAGGTTAACAATCTAGTGAACATATTAAATGAAGAATGAATAAAATGGGAACTTATTGTTCTTGTTAGCCAGCAATTCCCATCAACTCTCACCACTGGCTGAAGGAAGCTACAGTCCAATAACATCTGAGCAGAATTACCAAGGGTTGCTGGTAGCTCAGCTAGGATAAACTGTCTGTCTTCAAAATTCTGGGGTGCAACATTCCTTGGATCATGTATTGCTTTAAATATTACATTTGCCACAATAAAGTACATAGTTCTACAACTAGGTGGGGGGAACCCTATAAATGCACATTTACAAGATGGGAGATACTTGGCTCAATAATATTACAAGTGAGAAGGATCTTGGAATTTTTGTAGATCAAAAGCGGAATATGAGCCAACTGTATGATATGTCCACAAAAAGGCAAATGCTATTTGGCGATGCATGAACAGCAGTCTAGTCCCTAGATCTCATGAGGTACTAGTTCCCCTCTGTTTAGCATTGGTTAGGCCAGCCATGTCCAAAGTCAGGCCCAGGGGCCAAATGCGGCCCGTTTTCAAATTCTGAGCGGCCTGCAGCTTCTTCTCCCCACCGGCTCAGCCTGTCATGCATCCCCGCCAGGTGGCCCCTCCCCATACCAGATGGGGGCGTTAGCTTGCAGTTTTATGGTTTGCCTGCCCTCCCTGCCTCTGTCCATCCCCACAGTCACCTGCCCAGCCTACCCACCCCCAGTTCCGTCTGCAGCATCCTCCATGCCTCCTTGCATGTTATACAGATGTGTCCAAAGTCCGGCCCAGGTGCCAAATGTGGCTGAATGGTCGGCCCCCGCACATTTTGACATCACCAGATCTGGCCCTCCTTGCAAAAAGTTTGGCCACCCCTGGGTTAGGCCTCATCAAGAGTACCGTGTGTAGTTCTAGAAACCACACTTCAAGAAAGAGGCCAACAAACTGGAGCAAATTCAATGGAGGGTAGCAAGGGTGACCAGGGGACTGGAAGCTAAGCCTGTGAGGAAAGATTGAAAGAACTGGGCATGTTTAGCCTTGAGAACAAAAGACAGAGGAAATATGATAGCACTTTTTAAATACCTGAAAGGTAGACATATAGAGAATGGCATGATCTGTTCCTGTTCATTTCAGAATTTAGGACATATAATAATTGGCTGAAGCTACAGGAAGCAGATAAAGGCCGAATACCAGGAAATAACTTAACTGTTAGAGCAGAATGACAATGGAACCAATTACCTCAGGAGCATTCCAACACTGGAGGCATTCGAGAAAAAAAACCACACGACAATCTGTAAGATCTACTTTATCTTGCTGTGTTGACCAGGAAATCCAAGCCCCTTCCAACTCGATGATTCAATAATACATAATCACAAGGCCACATCTCTGGTATCTTGAGGACAAGAACGGCCACTGCCCTTTCTGCCTGCCTCACTAGGCAGATACAAACAGGGGAGGCTAGCATAATCAGATAACTGCAATGAGCACACTGTCTCAACACAACCCATTGATGGTACTGGAATTGCACTCACACATACACATAACTGTAGACACAGGAGTTGTGTGAGTTGTGTATCATCTTTAATTGCCAAGACACTCGCAAACACTAATTACCCCCCAATATTCAAGGAGCTTGCAATGTTTGCTAAAGCCTGAATATTAACAAACTCATTCTACTTCAGGTGTATTTTACTTAATTAATGTGATGAGCAGAGCACAGCAGTCTGGAGTGCCGAAGGAGCTCACTCAGCTGATGGTGCAGGCCGGGGTGGGGGTGGGGGGAGATGCTGAAGTCTTGAGTTAGACATGGTAGCATCAGTGAGATTCCTCAATGTACTGCTCTCTGTGTTTGCTAAAGACCTATTCTCTTTTTGCTAGTCACTCCAACCCACTTCTCCTTTAATGGGACTTCTGCTGGCAAAAAAATGTGATGAAGCCATGCAGCCATTAGTGAGTGTCAGAGAAGTCTATAGGGAAACATGGAAAGAGTCATCCATCATCTCATAAAGGGGGAAGGCTGAGTGGCACAGTGTATATACATGGTGAGAGGTCACCAGAGGCTTAATGAGGCATGAAATGGGAAATGCTGCTTTAGAGGTTGCCTGACAAGCTTTGATCAAGAATCTGGTATCTCCAGAGAAATGGGTGGGGGCAGCTATGTTTCTGTAGAGCACAAGGTGGGTGGAGAGATGCCCCTCTCCCTGGGTTAAGAGCCCCGAGTGCAATATGAACATTTAGTGCATATCATCATCAGTCCCAGATTCCATTTCTGTTTCTAATAGGGGTGTCCAATGGGAGGGGAGCCCATCAGTTTTTTTTTTACTTGCAGTGATTGGAAAAGTAGAGTTTTTAAGGACAATTTTTAAAAAATTAAACAGATGGCAAAGGCAACAGACACAATAATTCAAACATAGTCCAAACTGGATGATACATACATATATGTTTCCATACAACGGTATGGTGACATAACAGAAGCTACCTGTGCAGAAAGGTCTGTTTAATCTCAAATGTCAGGAATTCAATGCCATGGCCTCACTATGTCCCAAACTCTTCTTTTTGCAATAAGGATTCAAGGCACAAACATGTTCCTGACCTGAAATGTTAAGGCCTGGAATAAAATACGAAGGCATGTACAATATCTGGCATTTGGATATTACCTCTTGGATGAAGAGAAAAGCATAGCAAGGCCTGACCAGTCTCATCCCTTGTCTTGGGCAGTTACTTCACGTCCTTTTTCTCTGTGTTACTGTTGCGCTTAGGAGCAGTAAAAAAAAAAGTTACTTCACATCTGTCGCGCAACTACTGAAAATTGTCTCGACCACACCCTCGGAACGAGTGCTAAGCACGACAATCCTGTACCTGGTGCTGGGGTAGGGTTTTCCCTTATCACTCTTTGTTGCTGCTTTCTGTTCCAAGACAAGACACCATGTAGTAACGACTGTCACGCAACAAAACATTTGTTTGTCTCAGAAAACTGTGTCCGGGTTTTTTGTTTTTGCTTTTTGACTTTTCAGAAGCGAAATATCAAAAAAGAATTTTTAAGACCCCCCCAAAAAGGAAAAACGAAGCTAGACAAATCCAGTGTTTGTCATGGTACAAAACTGTGAGGTAACACTTGTCACGAGACAAGTTATCATTACCACGGGAACACTGAAACAGGGACAAAACCTCGTGATAGCGACCAACGCTGTCACGGGAAAAAACTAGTCGCGGAACAAAGAAGGACGTGAAGTAACCGCCTTAGAAAAGAAAACATGATCAGTTTGGAAAATGTTGATTTACACGACATTCCTTTTATTCTATACAGTGTGGAGCTACATCTCCATGCATCTGCCTTCAAAGAGCAAAACATGGAGGAGGGAGGGGAAAGCACCTAACAAAGGAAGCACATGAAAGAAGGGGCAGCTTTAAAGGCTCTGGAGCAGAGCCAACAATGACTATTGAGTCAGTAGCAGGTTCCACATTGCTGCCACCCCAGTTGTGAAAGGAGAAATATGCAAAATTGTGTACATTTTTTCAGCAACAAATATCATTACAAGAATTTCATTGCCTGCCCTGCACATGTGTATCAAAATTTTGTTACTTCAGTCAAGGTGATAACGGCCTAATTGCGCCTTCCAGGGGAATAGAAGCTTCTTACCACCATGGTCCCTTTTGAGGGAACCATTTTGAACCAAATCAACTAATCAGACCCAACCTTGCATAGATTCCAAAGTCAGGCAAGGTTTGATTTATCTGGGATAGTATAGAAAAGGCAAGATAGAGCATTCAGTCTTGGTTGTCTCAAACAAGGTCTGACCTGCATAGCTTCCGACATCAAACAAAATATGATTCTTTCAGGGTACTGTAGTGTGGTTGTGCCTCTGTTGTATTCCCCACCTAACCTCCAAAAGCAAGAGCTGTAATTAAAAATATCCAGACATTGATTCCCCGCATCCTCTGACTGTGTTCCTTTTCCTCTAACAGAAAGTATGGATCCAGAAATGATTTCTCTTGAGGAAGAGAAAATCCACAGACAGGCAAGCTGCCAGCCTGCCTGCCTGCCAGTCTCTTCCCATTGATTTTAAATTGAAATAAAATAAAAATAGACACAATGTTAATTTCCTAAAATATTTCTAATGAATTCTGGTAACCTAACAGAAGCAGATGTTTAACTACCCAGACCTGAGAATACTCATAGCCAGGTCGGCTGCTCAGACACCTTAAACCAGGGGTGTCCAAACTTTTTTGCAAGGAGGGCCAGATTGGATGAGGTGAAAATGTGTAGGGGCCAACCATTCAGCCGTGTTTAGCCCCCAGGCCGAACTTTGGGCAAATCTTTATAACATGCAAGGAGGCAGGGAGGACATTGCAGCAACGGAGCTGGGGAAAGTTTGGCTGGGCAGGTGGCTCTGGGGATGGACAGAGGCAGGCAGGGCAGGCAAACCATAAAACTGCAAGCTGACATCTCTATCTGGTATGGGGAAGGGCCAGCTGGCCGGGATGTGTGACCAGGCTGAGCCGGTGGGGAGAAGAGGTTGCAGGCTGCATTTGGCCCCCGGGCCTAACTTTGGACATGCCTGCCTTAAACAAAGAATGGGCAATTTGTGGCCCTGCATCATTCCTCACTACTGGCTTGGACAGATGGGAGTTGTGGTTCAGCAACAACTACAGGACCAGCCGCGCTATAGAATAACTACCCACTGTTCACCCATTCCTGCTGGATTTCATCCCCAGGCAAAGGGAAACATCTTCCACACAATGGGCTGCGCAAGTTTCATAGGAGTACATAGTTCACATACCAGGAAAAGAAAAGCCAGTCATCATTCCATCCCCTCATTCTCATAATACCAAAAGCCACTTTGTGACAATGTCCTCCAAGGAGTGGCTGTCACAAAACAGATGCTATGTACAAGTGAGGTCTCTGCCATGTGTCAACTGACTCAACTCAACATAGGGCAACAAGTGGATTTTCCCTCCAGTATCTCTTTCCCGTGCAGCTGCTAAGCTTCTCGGTGAGAGCCACTTTCCTCCGATCTCTCTCCCTACAGTGGCATAAGCTGGCAGCACAGCAGGAAAACACTGACTCCTGGGGAGAAGAAACCCCCCTGGGTTGATGGAGAGAAGCCAACAAAGGAAAGGAAGGCATACAAAGGACTACAGGGAAGAAAATGCACCACAGCCATTTGCCTTGGGAAGATCAATAAAGGATGATTTCTATGGAAAGTGCTTGGCACTGTCCTTTTCTCAAAGGCCCATAGCACTAAAAAGAAAAATTTCCATGCTGAAAATGTGCTTGGAAAGCAATGCAATCCATGGCCAAGACATATGTTTAATAATGAACTAGCTGTCAGATAAGGGACACAGACTCGGACAACAGAGCAGCAAAAGAACAAATTATTAACCGCCTTCTCAAAAGTAATGTCATCCAGAATTCTACAATTTCCATCAGACCTAGGGAATATGGCAGTTTAGAGGCCACCAGGCTGGGGAAGGAGGGTTTATGGCATACAGCACTGTTCCCTGCAGTTCAGAAAATCCAGATCAAGCTAGACTTGTTTCATTTCAGCACAAGTGAGCTCTGAGTTGATGGCATTCCCAAAACCTCCTTGAATAAACAAATATTGCAGGGCTTTAAAATACCATCTACAGCACTGCACATTCTCTCAACATGCAAGCTTTCCCTTTTGCATTGCTACCAGCCGGTTGGGCTATGATGCCATGGAGCAAGGAGATGTTAGCCTATTGTTCTGGGACCAAAGCCTGATCAATCTTAGTAATACACTTTTACCAATTCCTTGACATTCAATACTTAATGGAGGAATAAGCAGAGCTTGCCTGATCTGGGAAGCTAAGCAGGGTCGGACCTGGCTAGTACTTGGATGGGTGACCACCAGGGAATACCAGGTGCTGGAAGCACCTGGAGTAGGAACTGGCAAGCCACTTCAGTATTCCTGCCAAGAAAACTCCATGGACATGGGGTCACGAAGAGTCAGTCATGACTATCGACACAACATCAACAAGCAGAGCAAATGTCAGTTGCTACTTCTTAATGGAATGTGCTGTCATTATTTACAACCAGTTCGAAAGCATGTAAATGCAAGTAGATAAATAGGTACTGCCATAGAAAAAGCGGGAAGGTAAAACAGTGTTTCCTTGCAGCCATGCCAGTCACGTGGCCATGGACTTGCACAACATTGGCTCTTCAGCTTGAATACGGAGCTGAGCACCGCCCCTAGAGTTGGACATGACTAGCACGCATGTGCGGAGGGACTTCACCTTTACCTTTAAGGTGCCTGAGCTAATAAATTAATTATCTAGTCCTGGCTCAGATGCCATATGATTTTTTTAAAGGGTGGATTTCTACTATTCGCAGTCTAGTTCCAAAAATGACATGATGCTATTTTTTGCTGAAAGGGAATGAAACTCTTGACTGTGTACCCTGGTCTGACTATGGTATCGGCAAGTGCCCCACAGAGAGCACCATAGGAACCCTATGGTTGCTACTGAATTTCAGTGATGGCAATAGAAACCTACCACTGAATTTTGGCAACGACTGCGGAACCCCTAGTGAGAGGAGGAGGTGCAGCATTGCTTACCCAGCTCCACATGCCGCCGCCACCCCTGCAATTTCTAAAGGCGTATTCCTCCCCATCAAGGTCTAAGCTGTGATAAATCTTGCACAACCTCCTGCTTCTTTCTCAGTACCCTCACAATGGGCAAAGACCCCACATCTCACTGAATCCATGACATTGTTGGCCACTGCGATTTATGTTAGGAATGACAGGATGAACATCAAAAGTACATAATAGAGATGGGCACAACTCGGCGAAATCCTCATTTCCATTTCCGTTCGTCGTTTCCGTTACGTAACGAGGAATGGTAACGACAATTACTCCGCTCCAACTCGAACCCGACCCGATAAAGATAAATTGGGTCTGATTTGTCGTTGTCGTGCATGGCATCGCAGCGCCGGCGATTGCGCGATGCCAAGCGGCGCAGCACAGAAAAAAAGTTTAAAAAAAAAAACGATTCCCGGCCATAAAAGCAGGCGAAAATATGCCTGCCTGGGGGCACCTACCGAGGGGTGGTTTCTGGGGGGGGTCCCTTGCCTCCCCCCCCTCTCCTGTCCTGGGGTGCTGCTGGTACCAGGCTGGGGGGGCATCGTCGACTCCTTTGCCATGCGGTGGGGGGGATCCAAAATGCCGAACGCAATATTTCTTTAAAAATTGTGGTCCAAAAACCCACCAAAGCACAACAGAAACATGTGAAAATTAGGTATTTTAAATGCCTGAATTTTTATAGTAGTAGCAGTGGGTTTTTCTTGCAATAAAACCTCTCCATTTATTTTATTTTATTTTTATTTTTTTATAACTGCACACGTGCAATGATGGGCTGGCCATGGGATGGGACCATGCAAATTTTTGGAGCCATTCCACCAATCGCATGGCCACTTGGCCAGGTTTTGACTGAGACTTCTGGGATGTGCCAGTCGGGCATAAAAAGCCCACTAACCCTAGCCCTAACCCTAACCCTAAGCCTAAGCCTAACCCATACACCAGTACACTGTCCTTCTTAGTGGGTCAGAGGCACCCAGAGGTGCAGCCACTAACTCACCCTAACCTTGCCCATAACCCTAAGCCTAGCCCTTGCCCTAACCCCAACCCTAAGCCAGATCTGTACTCGCATTGCACTACTACACAAGTACACTTCCCTTCTTGGTGAGCCATAGAGCGCCCAGAGGGATCCTCTCTCACTTCGCTCCCCAGCCCAAGTGCACCGTATGCCAGTATGCCAGTATGCTGTCCTTCTTAGTGAGTCAGAGTAGAGGCACCCAAAAGAGAGGTGCCTCTGCCAGTGCCACTTGGTATACATACGCAAACGCAATGGCTACACACGTACTTTTCCCTTTGTAGCGGGCCAGAGGAGGCACCCACCCCAGAGAGGTGCCTCCAGGAGCCCGCTAAATGCCTTCCCTTCGTAGCGGGCCAGAGGAGGCACCCACCCCAGAGAGGTGCCTCCAGGAGCCCACTAAATGCCTTCCCTTCGTAGAGGGCCAGAGGAGGCACCCACCCCATAGAGGTGCCTCCAGGAGCCCGCTACCCTCCCCCCTAAACCAGTACTAACGACAGACGAAAAAACGACAAACGAAACGACAAATTTTTGAAAAAATTCACGACAAACGGAAACAAGCCAAAATGGGCCGGCTCCGACACACGACAACTCGAAACGTCATTTTTCCTGGTCGTGCCCATCTCTAGTACATAATAATTATTAGGGGTGTGCCGTGTGTTTGTCTTTGGACAAATGTATAAAAACAAAAGAGACCAGGGGGGTTTGCTTTTGCAAGCTCACCATAGGGTAGAACAAAGCAGCCAGAGGCATTAACAGGATACACCAGCCAAGTGATGGATTTGCTGTGCTAAACCCAACATTCACATGTTGTGATGAGAAGTGTGGAAAGAGAAAGAAAAAAAATCAACACAACAGAGAAAAGTAGGCTTTTTATTTTAGAAATGAACCTTCCTTGCCTTTCCTGCTGCAAACTTAATGATTAAATCATCAAAGTCTTGTGGTTGCCTTGCCACTCATTTCAATTCCAAGGAAGGAGGAGGAGAAGAGCAGAAA
This sequence comes from Phrynocephalus versicolor, assembly GCA_023846285.1. Classification (NCBI taxonomy): domain Eukaryota; kingdom Metazoa; phylum Chordata; class Lepidosauria; order Squamata; family Agamidae; genus Phrynocephalus; species Phrynocephalus versicolor. The sequence goes on from JAHTLZ010000275.1 coordinate 27,494,997, forward strand.
GGAGGGAAAGTGCTCCCTGCATTGTTCTGTTAAGAAAGAACCCAAGACACCTGGGCCCATTACCGCTTTAAAGCCTCTCAGTTTCCAAGTGCTTGCCACAGGTAACAAGTGGGGCCTTTCTCCGAGCAGCTAGGAAAAGGAGAGAACACTGAAAACAAAGCCGAGTGCCCAGTTTCTCGGACTGCCACTGGTACCCTTCTGTCCTGCATGAACCATTCAGGCTATGAACAGGCTGTGCTGTGTGCATTTGTTCATTTGCAAGGCATGGTTAGTTATGCATAAATACTACTGCTGACCTATACAATAATCAGGTTGGACTGTCTCCAGCAAGGCACGGGGTGGACTGGCCCCAACCTGCGTCCCCTTCATTTGGACATGGACCAGGTCAGGGGTTTCTCTACATATAGTGTCAACATCATCGTTGCAGAAATAAATAAAAGAGATGGGATGGGATGGGATGACAGTGATATATAATCATAATATAAGAAACCCAAAGGATAATAGAGATACAGAAGGAGGTTCAGAGCCGTGTTAGTGATATCTTCCCCTTTTTTGTCTCATTGTTCTTTATTAATATGGCACTGAAAAAATTGCTCCATTCAAATTTATTTATTTATCTATTTATACAACTTATATGCTGCCCACTACCCAAAGGCAAAGCATGTCTTGGATAAAGCTAATGAGGCTATCTCTGTAGTAGCTTCAATAATGTATTTATTGTATTATTTATTTATTTATATTTATATTTATACTGCACCGATTTTTCCAGAGTGAACTCTGGCTGGTATACATCCCGTTCTAGCACCTGGACTGCAGAATGGCCACTATAAATGGCAGACAACTTCTAGGCTAAAGTAATCTTGTAACCAACTAAAAGAATTATTTTTTAAAAGAACAGATTATAAAATTAAGCAGAAGCTATGATATAAAAGGAAACCAAGTTAATGTGATAGTTTATATAACTTTGTTTTAGTTACAGGGGAAGAAGATCCCCCTTCTGGACCGTTAGGTAAATTTCCCATCTACAAAAACCTAGATAACTGCAAGTAGTTGACTTGTTTTGACTTTTCAGTTCCTAAAGCAAATGGTCTCCAAAGCCATCTGGATTCCTACAGCTAACAGGAAATCTAGACCAAAAGCATCATTTAAGATGCAGAGTTTGACCTCCAAGAGAGGTCCTGAAATAAAGAGAAATAGCAGTTCAGGCAGCCAGAAGAAATGTTGATCCTGACAACATTTTAATAAACACAGAATTCAAAACAACCATGAGTTCAAGACCAGTATGCACCTGAATATCATCTCTAGGGGCCAACAACAGCAGGAGAAAGACAGCACTTTCTTGTCCTGGTTGGGGGCTTCCTAACTGGATCTGTGCCTGATGAATGGTTAGACAAGTCTTGGATCTGATTCAATGGAGTTATGAGAGAGGGCAATTCTTTGCATCCTAAAGCAGGTTATATCATACCAGCCTGACAATGTATTAAATCTCCTTTCTGAGTAGAGAAACCCAATTTGAAAGGACTGCATCAGGATTTATTTATTTGCCTCCAACATTTATAACCTGCTTTGTCTCCAATGAGATGAAGGGATATATGGGTCTCTTCCTGCTGCTTAATTTATTTTCAAACAGTAAGGATGTTTGGCATCTCCGCTACCACAGTACAGGGATTAAACATTATAATTGTGTGACTAAACCAGCATAAATATTCTAGAATGACATAAGTGGGTAAAAATAGAACTCTTAGATTTATTGGCTCTGGCAGTAATTCAGAGGTAGTGCAGGAGGAAGAGCTCTATAGGGGGTACAGGAACCACAAGTGCTGGCTTCTGCATGCGCAATCTACTCAGCCATTATGGAACAGCCCTGGGAATCTGCCTCTAATTAGCAAAAAAAAAATGACCTCCGAAAAAGGAGGATAAAGGAACACTAAGAGTACAAAGTTACACATACAGGAAGAAAAGATAAGACAAAGAAACGCAAATGGGCTGTCTATTTGCCTATTGCCTCGGCCCCTACTGGTTCAAATCACGTGCAGTGCGACATGTGTCAGTGCTCTATTCCATCAACAGCAAGGTTTGAGGGAGGCCAAGCTTAGAGCGAGCAAGTGAGAGAGAGAGAGAGAGTGGGGAAGAGACAGAGAGGCCAAACTGACCCATTGACTTTTATGGGACAGTTGCAGCCATAGTTTGGACCGCCAACTGGTTCTCAGTGTCACCAATATATAATTGACTGCAATTTCTGCTACCTAATGCACAAACGCTGTTCTATCTGTTCCTCAATGATGCAGCCCTGCTTCTTCAGGAAAGGTGAGGTTTGCACTGAACGGGTACTGTCTGAATTGGGCAAAGAGCCTCTACAGTGGGCTGCTTCTTGCAAGTTCCACCCTGGATAAGTCCCTACTGCCCAATTGTGTTTGGCATGCAAGGGCAGCCTGTGGCTCCCTCTGCCAGAACGGACTTGGCTACTCACACTTACAAAGATCGATTAGCCCACATCAGCTCACCACAGCTCCTGAGTGTTTCTCTGTGCCGCAGACGGATGCCAAGCGCAATCACAGCAAGTATTCCACATGTGTCCACCACTGGCTGACATTTCCCAAGGAAGACGCCTGGCATTTCTCACTCAGCCACCATTAATATTGATGCTACATCTGTGGCCCAGCATCTGATCTTGGCAAGTGTGGTAGGGAAGAAGTAAAAAACAAAGCGAGAAGACCCTGGCGATGAATCTTCTCTTGCACCGCAATGCATTGTTCAGCATCTCACGGATAGTGAGACAGATACAATTTCTCCTGGGCTGTTGTAGACGAACTGCATGCACAGACATCATGGTGAGGAGCTTGAGATATGAACGAGGAGCCAGCCATTCATTAATTAACAAACTCAGTGGGCATTGATAAGGAAGGTTACGGTCTTTGAAGTCTTGCTGGTTGCAGTCTACTTCCTCTTTATTTTGGAGCTAAGCCCCCTTGAAAGCCTTACTTCTGAGTAGCCACACACAGGATCTCACAAGATATCTATAATATGCTGGCAACAATGCTGATCGCTTTTACAGAAAGATCACTGGGTAAGAATGTGAATAAAACCTTTCAATTACACATAAGAAATCATTGTAGAAAAGCCAAGCATAATTATTTTCAGTCTCACAAAGCCATCCATTCAGTGCTAGATTAGAGCCAGAAGGAGATACTAAGACCAATACAGCGAGAGCTTTTATAACTATAAATAAGCAAATGAGGGCTTCTGTGTTTGCTAAGGCAATCTTCTTCAAATGTGCACTCTGCCCCACAAGATGTACTGTTCTAGTCATGCAAGTTGTAGTTCATCACGTATGGAGAAGACCTGGACGGGAAAGGATGTCTCAAATCAGAATGATTGGAGTAGTGGTAGTGTGGTAGTGTGCGTAGGGGGGAGGGCCATCCAAATTGAAATTGCTTACTTGCTGTCATTAGGATAGTCATTTGGGACAAAAATCCAGAGCTTTGCCCACCAAAATGACCAAGCAGATCCTCAAACACTACAAACCTGCCTTACCATATTGAAGCAATACCTATTTACAGAGCCTCATGGCACAGTAGTTAAATTTCCGTACTGCAGCCAAGGCTATACTCATGACCCGAGTTTGATCCCAACAGGCTCAGGCTGCCAGCTCAAGCCTGATTCTGCCATCCACCCATCTAAGGTCAGTAAACAAGCACCCAACCTGCTGGGGGATGGAGAGCCATGTGCAGCCTGCATAAATTACATTGTAAACTGTCCAGAAAGTGCTTTATGTGGTAGCAGGTGGTATTTAAGAAGCACACTTTTTGCTTTGCTTTATTATCTTAACGTATATACATTCATTATCCATATACTGCATTAAGACCAAGCTACAGAATCTCCCAAGACTGAGTACCAAACATCGGCCACACACTGGTACTCCATAATAGTCAAATGTACCTTGATTTCTACTGAAGTCTAGAAAGAAGAACATTTCCACAACTCACAGATATTAAAAGTGCCCTATAAATGTTATCACACCATCAGGTGATCCACTTACTCATGAACAAGTCCATGGCAAGTGGAAATATGATTTAAAGGTACAATCAGGGCAAGACCAATTGTGCTGGCCTGCCTTTCCAGTGAAAACAGCAGTGGGTTTCTGAAATTGGGGGGGGGGGGAAGGCTCATGTAATTAGATGTGGCTACATCTGATTTTTTTAAATGTGGCTCGATAGGAATCTCAAGACTGTCTCACTAATGCTCACATACAAAATAGGCCCATGGAAAAATCAGACAAAGTGTTTGTCTCATTAGGCATTCCCCAATTGTCTGAACAGTGAGAAATTTCAGAGGGTCAGAGCTTGTGTGGATTTGGTCTCTATTCGAAGGAGGTTAGAGGAGGCCTATGCTGGTTTTTAACATTTGCACAGAATGCCATTGGTCAGTTTTCAGCCCACCAAGTTAAGTCTGTCTCAGCAACAAGAGAAACCAAACATACAAAATCTGGAAATCTGGATTTATGAAAGAGCAGCTTGATCATTAGTAGATAGATTGACACCTGGGTGAAAATGAAGACTCAGGAAGTACAGGCCTTTACAGATCACATCAATGCAGTGGACCCAAATATTAAGTTCACCAGGGAAGACACCCAGGACAACAGGCTGCCTTTCCTGGATTGTGCGGTCATCATTGGACCCGACCGTGGCCTTGGAATAGAAGTTTACTGGAAACCCACTCACACCATCCATTACAACACAAATTACAAGTCATCAGGACTGTAAACCAGAGAACAGAGTGCATCTCCATCTCCACAGAAGCCAAGAAGAAGGAAGACAGGCACCTGAAGACAGCACTTAAGGACTGTGGATATCCAAAGTGGGCCTTCAACAAAGCAGTGTGCCAACCCCAAAGACCAGTGGATCAGCCTGAGACAAAGAGCTGACAGAAGAACTTGGTCATTCCTTACACTGCTGGAGTGGCTGAAAAGCTTAAAAGGATTTTTGGCAAACACCAAATCCTTGTTTTACTTCAAACCCACAAACACATTAAGGCAGAGACTCGTCCACCCAAAGAACCTGACACCAAAACACAAGAAGAGTGATATAGTATCTGAAATCCAATGCAGTTAGGAATGTACAGACCTCTACATTGGAGATTGGAGAAACTAAACAGCTATTAAACAGGAGGATTGCCCAACCTAGGAGGGGCAACAGCTCTGGACCAGAATCAGCATTGTACCTCTATTTGTATATGGACAGTGGCCTGAATAGGCTCATTAGGTGGACAATGGCCTAGGGTGG
>JAHTLZ010000275.1:27503844-27526600 GCA_023846285.1 Phrynocephalus versicolor
TATTATTATTATTATTATTATTATTATTATTATTATTATTATTATTACGACTACTACGACTACTACGACTACTACGACTACTACTACTACTACTCAGTTTTAGACCTAGCTTATTTTTATACTATTTTATAGGGGTTTTTTTACTGTTTTTGTAGCTTTATGAAGTTTGTAAGACATATTAAACATTATACCACAATGACAGGACAGGATTATGATAAATATATCAACACACATACATGGGCAGGGTGGGGAGGGCAGAGAGGGAGGGAATATTAGCAACAACACAAGTTGGTCATAGATGAATCCAGTTATCCAAAAAGTTAAGACTTTCAAACCAAAATTCCCCACATCCAAGCATGGCCCACTAAAAATTACCTAAATTACCTAAAAATTACCTAAAACCTAAAAAGATAGGTTTTATCTTCTCTATTTCTTTCTCTAGAATTGCCTTTATCCACAACACAAACATCTTGATGAGACCCTCCCTAACCAAGGTGCAGATGAAGACTGTGAGACATATTTCTGGCACAGTCTCTGTCCATCTTCTTACCTTTCCAAATTCACCTGTTCAAAACTTGATTCCTGGACCTTAAAATGAAGGAAAGGTACTTAGGAACATTATTATAACTATTAACAAGTTCAAGGATGTCTGCTTTAAACAAGCTGGGCTTACAGAAAACCTATTCCCTGAACCCTCTAAGAAGGGGGAATTCTTAATTGAGATTAGCACCTGAGTTTCATAGGAATCTCTCTCACCTGTGAGAAGATACAGATTAGCTTGCTTTGTTTGGTGAGTGGCCTTCTTGTTTCTGGCCTTACAGTCAAAAGTCACTGAGTCAGAATGTAGCCGAAGAGGTCACCTAACCCCCCAAAATACAAATAACTTTACTTCCCTCTTCCAGCTTCCTTCATGACTAGTTCCCTCCCTCACCATAGAAGTGCCTTCATAATTTTTTACTATAGCCAGAAAAAAGCAATAAGCTGAAATCCACATTCATAGATGTTACCAATGCCCTTGGAGCTCCACAGAAGTTTGTATATATTGATTTTCTTACAAATTTTCCATAAAAAATATTGCCATTGTGTGTACTTGTTAATAGCACTTTCATTTATTGTCCCTGGATCAATGTTGTGACAGTCCTGCTTAAAGTTTGTCTGAGCTACCACTATCTTAAGCAGAGTGAGGCTACTGCCTTAGCCAACAGAAGTTGTGAGGCAGCAACAGCTCTTCACTAGCTGTGCCTTCTGAGTCCCCTAGCCATGCCCATTATCTGGAGGGCAGAAGCATGCATACCATGCAGCTGTCCTATGGTCCCCTAAACTAGCTTGCCATCTTCAAGTGTGACAGAAGCCCACATCCCATCACCAGTCATGGAGTAAGGTTGATGATTAAGGTTGATGATTGTTGACGAACCTTCCTTCATCACTAGTCATGAACTGGTAAACCTTCTATGACAGTGGTGGCGAACGTTCAGCACTCCAGATGTTTTGGACCACAACTCCCACAGTCCTTTGTCATTGGCAATCTAGGCTCGGGATTTTGGGAGTTGTGGTCCAAAACGTCTGAAGTGCCAAATATTTGCTACCACTGTCTTTTGAAATAATGGAGGGAAGTAGGCGGTGCCACCATGTTCTTCCTCTGTGGCAGGAAGCCCTGCTCATCGTTATTCTTTGTAGAGTCTCCCACTCTTTCAAACAACTTTGGTCAGACTCCAACTTTAGGAATCAAACTGGCTGAAATCACTCTGTGTTTTCCTTTCGGGAGCTGACAGCACAGTCATAAAAATGAAAGATTCTTAAAATAACATGCAGCATTGAGAAATTGAGCAACCTCATTCCCCTCCCCTCACCACTGAACATTCCTTGCAGCCGGCACCAGCCTTGTCAGCCTTCCTCAAGACTGTCTTCATGATTTATGGTGTTAATAACCCAGCCTGAATCTTGCCAGACCCCTGGGGCTCATAACCAGCTGCTCACATAAGTGTGGCGCACTCCAGTGTGGGACAAGTGGAGCTTTGCTTCAGAACAGGTTCCCACTGCTTTTGCCTCATGGAGACTGTCTCAAGAGAGATCCTGGGAGGTACGTTCTGTCTCTACAGTCCTGCTCTGCAGATCTTCATGCTCTGTCTTTGGCGGCATGTGAGTGAAAGATGGTATTTTTACACAGAGATCCCATGACTTACTGGATACATTCAGAAATATACACTCTCCTTAAATCATGAGCTGGACAGCAACAATGCTCTCCTATGCGCTTCCCTTCAAGACAGTAAAGCTCTGAAGGAAGTATAAATTTGCCTCACTAGCAAATGCAGACGCCTTATGGCCCAAAGAGAGATTAACTGAGGGCAGCATTTCAAGAAACCGAAACATGAACAGGATTAATCTTCTCACTTGACCAAGAAGGTTGATTTTTGCAGAATGGAAGTTCAAAATGCTTGGCTTTAGTTTTCATAGTTGTGTTTCTTTGGGGATTCTTACAGTAGTAATTTGAGATACCATCAACAGGCCATGAAATGTAATTCTTCCACCTTAATGAAATGCCTGCTAATCAGGATTTACACACACACACACACACACACACACACAACTATTAAGTAAGCAAAAATGAGTATACAATACTGAAAGGATCAATGCATATAATACCAAAAAATATAGGCAGCATCAATTCAAAACACATTCAATGCATTAAGGTACAATAATTCATTTAAAAAAGACCCACTTGGCAATCATTCAGTCAGGGAATCCTGTCTGAGGGAAAAGGTTTGCAGAAGGAGCAGCTGTGGTTTCTCCCCTGTCCTGTAGTGTATGAGAAAAGCATTGGGAAGGATCTCTCCTTGTGGATGATCACAGGGGCACCAATCTTAAACTTCCTTCACCTCTGATATTTCCAAATGTCCCATTTAAGTCAATGAAGCAGTTCATAAGAAGCTAAACAGAGAAACCTATAAATATGAAAGGATGAAAGGATGGTAGAATTTTCAGGCTGAACAACATTGTTCCCAAACACAGTCACTGGCATAATAGACAGAAAACAAAAGAAGGAAGAAAAGAGTAGGGACACAGGTCTAAAAATGGACTACAAAGTTATTATTGCTTTGATTCTAGATTAACTGTTATGGTTCTATTTTATGAAATTATGGCATTTTTAGCTTGGTGAGATGCTTAGAATTCTTTACTATAGAACTCTAATGGACTCCTTTGAATTGTGACAGAAAATGTTCTGTATCTCCACCAACCAATGACAATCTCCTGGATTCTGTCGGATAACGCATATTAAAGTTAGCTCAAACACCTACAGACAGATACACAGGAAAACCAAAGTATGTAGAAGAATGAAGTACCGGTAGTTATTATTGCCATATTCATAAAACATGGGCTGCTGTGCCATGGCAGCTGCAGGTTGCCACATAGGGCAGGCCTCAACTTAATGTCCACAGGCTGAGAACTGAACCAAATACTGTAATTGAACTCTGTTCAGTTGCAGGAACAATATGTTGGGAAGAAGTTGGTTTTGTGCTGCAGAGCATGAGAACAGGCTGTTAGGCCTTAAATCATCCTAGAAGTTGCCAAATCCCATCCCCAGCAAAGCTAGCCCTTTTGCATAAAAGACAAGAGGCTTGTTTCCTCAGGAAAGTATAAATTAATATGTTTACTCATAATCTCAACTTGTATCAGCGGGCTTTCTTAGTTTCATAATAAAGCAGGTAAAGTATAGAAGAAGAAATGGTCCAGAAAAACACAGTTCTTTGTTCTCTACCCACATGGTGAGGGGAGAACAGAGAGAGAGAAGACTACATCCTTCTCTCAGGTGGGAAAATGCTGGACTGAGGCCAAAATGGCTCTACACTACAAAGACCATGGGGTCAGAGCAGGAAGAGGAAAGCCTCACCATTTGTAAGCCCTGGGAAATACAACTCCTTTGATTGGTAAACCAAAACAGGCCAGGTAGTGCCAGGCATAACCCCTCTCACATGCAACATGCAGTTGAAATCAGCAAGCTAGATTGGTTTACCCAACACTAACAACCCAGATCCACAGACTACAACCAAAGCAAACCCATGAGTCTATCTTACTATAAGAACTACAAGCCTTCTCCCGAAGCTTTTTGATCTGAACAAATCACACCATGTTACTAGTGCTGTTCCCATTAGGCAGATCCATGTCCAATAGCTTTACAATCAAGAGAAAATTAAATGGGTTGTCCTAATTATTTTTGGCATGTTTTTGTTGACTCATAATTGGGCATGATGAAATTCTCAGAGATGCTTTTGGGGTCCCCTGAGACCCCTCCCAAAACATTCCTTGTTGGGCCAGGATAAAATAATTCATTTCCAGGACATTCAAAGGAGCCAAACACACAATTCAGGTCGAATCCCCCTGAATTGGCAGTTCATCCCTACTGTGGTCATGGCTCATGGAGTGACGGCCACAGATCAACCCCCGGTGACATCCTTTTACTCTCAAAGCTACCTCCATTGCCCCTCTATCTATATGAACCCTGGCTTTTAGCCATAGCCAGCCCCCCCTTCCCTCTAGGAAGCTTACTTCCTTCATATCCATTTGCCTACACTGGCCCAGGTCTCTGGCCCCAGCCAACCTCACTCCCCCTCTCTTTTCCTTTCCACCCCTCTTGCCTGCCCTTTCCTGATGATTTATTTTCATCATGCTCATTGCTGCCAGGGAATGATTCTAAAACAATCATTCCCAGGAAACAGGGACTTCCCTACCATCTGAGACCTGGTTCCACTGTCCCCATCTAACATAGCCCCAGACTCCTGACCCCAAAGGGTGCACCCCTTGCTCTCTCTCTCTCTCTATTTCTTTTTCCCTTTTCCTCTTTTCCATCCTTCCTTCTCCTCCCACCCCTTCTACCCTGGCTGTGCTTAAAACATGTTCCTGTCCTATGGCCTCTTTGACTCTAATCTGGGGCAAGGGGGTTATGGCACAGAGGAAGAAGAGGATTATCATGGCGATTTCATGAGGCTGGCTACATCTTCTAGAAGGGGTCCATCTTCCTCATATTTCTTGGCACGTACACACAGCTGCTTCCTGAAGTACAAGAATTCCTTGTCACTAGACCACAGATGTTATCACAGCCTGAGGGGTTTTTCCACCACCACATCTTTGCACCCACAAAGGGCCATCCAGACACCTCTGGATTATTTCATCAGGTTTCCTGGCTTCTATTGACTCTTTGTATCAGCCTCTATTGACTTTCTGATTTCCACAAGTTAGCCCAGACCAATGGACAATACCCTGCTTCCCCTTCTCATTGTTCTATCACGATGGCCCAATCAAAGGACTTTCCGGACTCACTCCAGCCTGCCAGAGCCCTCCCAGGACCGCCTCTCGCCAACTCCTGGACGACACTGATTGGACTGTTTGAAGGTCATCCCCCAGCCCACTCTTGGGCAGGCGCCACCCAGAAAAGGGAGGGGGGAGAAACCAATAAAAGTTGGGGTTTCCATGTGCTCAGGGTTGGACATCTTTGCTCTGTCTCTGGCTTGGTGTCCACCTACTGCTTTTTATAAGGCCTAATAAACGCAGTATCTACTTCAGGATCTCTCTCTCGATGGATTCTTCATCAGGCTACTGGGGTCCAGCGGAACTCAGCAGGATTAGCCTAGCTGAAATATAATTTTAAACTCATTTTAAACTCAACATTCTTTTCCTCACAACTAGCCTTATGAAAGCTGTGTTTTGGAGGCAAGAGGCTGTACCACAGCATTCTGTTGTAATGTGCCATTAAGTCATAACTGAGTTACAGTAATCCTAACAAGGCTTTCCCGGTTAGTAAGGTATTTAAAGGGTTAGTAAAGGTTTTAACAGTCCCATTCCCCCAGTGAGTTTTCCATGGCAGGGTTGGGAAATCAAAACCTGGATCTTCTGAGTCCTAGTCCATTGCTCTGGGTGTGGTGTCACACTGGTCATACTTACTACCAACTTGCAAATCAAGGGGGTGCTAACCAAACTTAGAATGTTCAATTTAGAAAAGAAGCTTACTTTTTTATGATCACCATTTTGTACTTTGAATCAGCATTCCTGTATTTGCTTTTGGAAAGAACCATACATTATTTACACACAGCGGCTTCTGTTCCTTGCAAAACCTTGAAGGTCTACATAACGCACTAGATATCTTGATCCATACAGAACTTCCCAGTTGGAAAGGAACAACATTTGTTAACCAGGTCTCATTTAAACAGAAAATTTCTCCAGGTTTCAAACAACAATCTATCTTTGACCTCTGCTTAGTGATCAGAGGTTGGGCAAAAGAGTAACAAATAATGAATCCACACTTCCTATTTGTTATGTCAATTTAAATTTTAAAATTTAATGAGCGCGAGACTTGTCATGTTAAATGCACAATCTGAAGCTATTTCCCCATCTCATTCACCCTACCCTAAGAGTGAGATCACGATGAGTTCTCCTTAATGCATTATTTGCACTCTTTGAAAATATTTAAAAAACAACAACAAAGATTCTGATCTAAGGGTTTCTACCCTAGGTTCATTGTTACATAGTTACAAAGAAAGATCATACTGCTTCTGATCAGGAGAAAAAAAATCCAAGTGTTTCTGTTGTTTACATTTTGCCCTGGCATTTCCAGGAAAGGGAATATGTCTTGCATATTTACAGTTGTTACTCTGCCAGGCACCCTTCCTTGTCTCATGTGGACATAGCCTGCAAGAGTTACATGTACTAAAAAATATATTTTGTACTGAATTAGCCAAAAGATGCAGTGATCAACCACTTGTATTGGGAAGTGGGATACAACTAAATGGATGGATGCATGTGTGGGTGGGTGGGTGAAACTACACACTCAGAACACACAGAAATGAGCATAATCAAGTAAGCCGTTCTTCCACATCAAATAAAATTGGATGCCATTGCACTGATTGCTAACAAAATACAAGAAGCAGAAAAGGGAGAAATGTTTTACTATGCAAGCTGAGAGACAATTGCACTTCATAAATTCAATATTACTACAGCAAAAAGGAAGATAGTTACTTGGATTATGAGAGAACAGTGGGACATGAACAATAGATATAAAGTGTCCATTAAGTTACAGTTATGATTAGAACAAAATGCCTAACTGCCAGACTGAATTTTTAGAGTAATCTCCCTAAAACAGCCACAGGAGCTCAACATTTTATTAGTTTTAAAACTGAGCACAATAAATTCATAGATGGTGTTTCGTCAGTTTTAGATACGGTGTCTTTGTTTTCATCTGAGTTAAGTACAATTAGGCCAAACCATCATCTACCACAGTCCCCTCAATGACAGCCAATTGATAGAGTTACCACCAACAAATATTGTGGACTGTGTCTGCATATACCGCACGACAGTTATCAATATGTATAGTTTCTAACTAAAAACAGGAAAGTACATGGAAAGAGAATATAAGTGGTTAATACTGGTATGTCATTATGTGTTGTGAATCACTTCCAATTTATAATGACGGTAATATATATATTTTTAGTATGTGGGATGTTCAAGAAGTGGTTTATGCCTGTGACAGGAGGTACAGACACTCCTAGTGAGCTATCTGGGCCCAGCGCACTAGTACTAGGGGACCAGGATAAGGGCAGATTTCCTCAGTGCCAAGCCGGGAGGGGGGGTTGGTGGAGCCCACACATTTGAAGGAGAAACAGCTGCTTGATGAAGAACATCTGGAGAAGGTAGGTCAACAAGGGCAAAAAGAAAACAGGGCCTCAGGTTTAGCTCTGAAGAAGAGGATGTCTTCATCCTCTTCTCTGGAAGATGCCAGAGATATCAGAGAAGAGATCGCTCAAAGCTGCAGCCTCTCTCTGTGTTTGTTTGTTTGTGACAGGAGAATCCAGCCATGTGTCAGCACTCATCTGGACACTGCCATGGCCCTGGAATGGCAAGTAAGGACAGGAAGAGATAAGTCACGGAGCCTGGCTTCTTTCATCCTACAAATCCTGACTAAAAGAGGTACGTTCTGAAGTGAAGCTTCCCTCTCCCTCCTAACATCACGAATCGGGACTCCAGGAAACTCCAGTGAAGTTAACTGAGCCCCAAATTGGCAAGTGGTGTCCAAGGAAAGATGGCGCCCACCATCTTCCAGTGATTGTGTGCAAATCAAATGACACAGGCAAAATTTTCATAATCTTGCAATAGTTTTAAAAGGAGACATTTTGCCTATTCCATTGGTAATCTACCAAGTGCTGAATGATGAAATGAATGGAGAATCAAGTGGAACAGACACATGTGAACACACCTCTCAGTCTCTCATCATGAAGATCCATTACATTTAAAATCTACTATTTGCATAAATATATTGTTGGAGGCATTACACCTTCACTCTTCCAAAAGAACCCATCTGGTGCCTATCAGCCATAGCAAGTGGCAGGCTGTAAACAGTTAGCAGCTTGACTCAGTAACAGTGTCAACAGTAATTTTGTGATCAATGAGCCTGGCTTAGTTGAAATGTTATTGTCAGCTTAGCCTGTGATCTTATCCTCCAGTGCACCTCTGCACGGCTGTGTGTAGTTTCTTACAAAGATGATACTGAGAGGCTGAGAGAATTAGTGCCCCCTCCTTGGACGTTACATACAATGGTGATGATGGTCCAGTTTTGCAAGAGGTAGCAGAGGTTTTTTCATTATTGACTTCCCTTTTCTCTGTGCTGTTTAAAAGACGAAGGGCTCCCCGACCCCTGCAAGTGAAAGGGAAGGTATAAACGAATGAAGGATGATATTGGTCAAGGATTCAACCTTGTTATCCAATTCCAAACACAGCCAAATGAGATAATTATGGCAAGATATTGATTCTCAGCAAAATGTCCAATATATTTCAAAGCAATAACTCTTTGTTCAATCACAAGCACTTCCTGAGCTTTTTATTCACCAGAGGAATCATTGTGATGCATGTTTGACTTTGTACCATGAACAACAAACGCTAAGGACAGAGCCTTAGATGTTAGCCATTCCAGGCCCAGAGCAGTGGAAATTGCGCCATGTTCTAAACCTCATCCACCATGTTTGTGCTAACACTGAAGTGTTCCACTGTCACTGCATTCGTGATAACATGGCAGAAGCAGTACAATTCCAAAATATTTTCCTCAAAATACTTATTCTGTGATAGTGGGAACATTCTTACATAATATTCTATGGAAATAAATAAGAATTTCAACTCCCAGAGAAACAGAAAACATTTTTTGTGTACAGAGTGATACATGCCTTATTCAAGCTTACTACCCTCCTCCTCCACCTCCTTCTTGGAATGGTAGAGCTGGAAGGGCCCTATGAATCATTGAGTCAAGCCACTGTCAAGGAGGTACAGTGGGGATTTAAACTCCCAGTCTCTGAGCTGCCCATCAATTGTAAACATGCTTAAAGGTTGAGGCCTTCCCCCCTCTGTTGTTGGGTTCATCACAGTTTCATTATCTGGTCTGAATATGTTTCAGCACTAGGTTCTGCTCACATATAAATGTTATATGCGAAGATCCTGGAAAATCTGGGTTCTTATTCATGTGTAGCACCTCCACAGAAGGATTTTTCTTTTCACACCAAGCACTAAAGCAGTGAATATCATGACAACAGAGGGGCTCTGGCTAGGCACTCACCTCTGAATGTGTTTACTGTGCTAGGTAGTAGAACACCTACAGTATCACAGAACTGGAATGGAAACCAACAGTGATCTTGTCCAATCAACCTAGCTAAGGCAGGAAACCATCACTGAACCATCTTCCCAAAGCAGCCATTCAACTTCTGCTTAAACTCCTCAAATGTCCACTATTTTCCAGTCCACTTCCACAGTCAAAAATGTCTGATCCATAAAAAGTCAGAAGATTCTTTCTTGTAATTTGAATCCATTGGTTCAGATCCCACTCTACTTATAAAGAATTGTACTAGTGGACAACAGGTACTTTCACTAGGGAAGTGGCAAGGTCCAACCATCCTCATGGTGTCACTAGAAACTCCCTGCCCCAAACCGGGTGAGCTGAACTCAGACCCAAGAGGTGACAGGCCCCTGCAACAGGTGGGTTGAATCATTCAAAGTTGCATCAAAGAATGGATCTGTCCACTGATAGAGTATGCTTTGGAAATGATGCGCCCAGGTGTGGTGTGACCTGGGTGAAAAATGGGCTAGGGTTCTCGACGCAAGGACAGCTTTGAGACACAAGTAAGTGAGCCCAAGTCCGTGTTGCAACCATCAATATCAGCGCACTGAACAGAAGAGCAACCGAGCTCACAGCTGTACTCAAACAGCAGCAAGTTGACATCCGCACCCTTCAGGAGATGAGGGAGTGGAAGAAAATCACGCAACATTGGTCATGGGTAGAAGGTAATCTATTTCTGCAGACGCAAGACACAAAACCGTGTCAGTATTGCTGTATCACAACAGTTCCATGATGTTGTGGCAGAAGTTGGGCAATTAGATGATCACTGATGAAAACTGTCATCATAACAACAAAGTGATGCATCCACTACTTCAGTGCGTATGCACCACAGACTGGTTGCCCCAAGAGTGACATAGAGTTATTCTGGAACCTTCTGGAGGAGAAATCTATTGCCATCCCAGCCAAGGACTACCTCATCATCACAGGTTTCAACACCTGTCACAAAGATGGTAAACAAATCCTTGACTTTGCTGATACTCAAAAACTTGTCCTTGCCAACATATGATTTGCAAGTGCCCATCACACTTTGTGACCTACTACAGGGGCAGCACTTCATCCCAGCTTGACTTTGTACTTGTCCAGAGACAAGACTTTAAAACAGTATTCAATGCCAAAGTCATCCCCTATGAGACAACTGTACCCCGATACTGGCTGTTTATCCGTGACCTCCACATTGACCCACCCAGGGAAAGCAGAGCAGAACGTAATAGTCCAGCAAGAATCAAGTGGTGGGAACTACAACAAAAAGAGGCAAGAATTATGTCCCAAATACAACTGCCTCCCATCATGTACACGGGCCAAAGCAAAACAGGTGATTAAAACAGCTGCCTGGGCTGAACTTGGTGTGAAAAAGCCTGGTAGTAAAAAGATTGAAAAACAAACATAGCTTTGGACAGATGAAGTCAAGGTGGTGGTCCATGAGAAAAAATGACTCTTATCATGTTTTCCTAGCTGAAAAGACAGCTGACAACTGGCAGAAGTATCACGACGCTCAAGGCAGTGCAAAGAAAGTAGTAGTTTGATATGCGTGAAGGAGAATGTGACAGGTAGTGAAAACCCACCACAAAAGGACTGAGTATACTGAGAGATTCCACAGTGTCAATGATGAGAATGGAAAGCTGATCAATGACCATATCAAGGCAACAAAGTGCTGGGGGGATTACTGGTACTTCAAGAAAGTTTCCTTGGAAGAGTTCCCGCACACATACCCAATCCCATATGTTCCCCCAGTTCTAAGGCCTGTGCAACCTATAACATCTGATTAAGTTGCCCTGGTGATGAAATAGATGAAAACAGGGAAAGGCACGGGACCAGATGATGTGGCAACAGAACCATGGAAGTTGCAACACTGCAACCCCTGCAACTGGCTGATGGAATTCTTTGACTAGATTGTGCTGGAGAAGAAGCTTCCCAACAATTGGCAACTTAGCACAACAGTGTCAATCTGGAAAAAGAAGGGGAATCCTGCTGAATGCACCAACTACAGACCAATTAGAGTCAAAGATCTATTACACCATTATACAACCTGTTGTGCTCTATGGTGCAGAATGCTGGCCAGCAACCTAATAAATTGAATGTTAACTTGATGCCATGGAGACAAATATGCTGTGTTGGATATCCAGCTTCACATGAAATGATCATGTGCACAATGATGACATCCGACCAATCACTGACCAATCACTGACAAGATGTGTGAAGCCCACCTGCATTGAAATGGACATGTCTTACATGCTGCTGTGGAAACTCTGGCTTAAAAGGGTCTCACCCTGGAGGTCAGTGGATTCCAACCGAGGGGATGACCAAAACAGCACTGAATGAATACCCTTGACAATGACATGAAGTTGTACCGGGTTCACCTGTACCTAGCCCATGAAAGTGCCAAGTGGAAGGCAAAAAAAAAAATAAGAGCAGACCCCACCAGCAAGTTGAAGAAAAAGAAGAAAAGGTACTGTCACTGGGGATCAGTTCACAAACACATTCCAGTTCACAAACAGCATTCTTCTGAGATAAATGACTGATCCTGTTTTCAGAGCTTTTACAATGTGATTAATAATAGGTTTAAGAATCTGAAAAGTCAAGCATCTTATGTTGAAGAACACTTGCAAACCCGCACTGATGGCTGCCAAGTTCTCTTTTTAGTTTTCACTGGCTCTGTATCTCATCTCATCCCTCTGATAAAGGCAGCGTAGTTTGAGAAGCAAATGTTGCAAGCACCCCAGTTCCCCAAGACAGCTCATGTCTGAAAGGAGAGGAATAGTACATAGTTATTTATTTATTTATTTATTTATTTATTTATTTATTTATTTATTTATTTATTAGACTTATATCCCGCCCATCTTCTCAAAGGGAACTCTGTCCTCCAGTCCTGAGTGTGGCTTTAGGGGACATGGGAAATCTTTGAGTGAGTAGGAAAGGTAACTCAGAATTTGTCACTGGATCAGAGCTTGAAGACTTTGTTCAAGAATGCAGTCGATTTTGAGATGAGATGCCCAGGAGGTGTATCTTGAGGTGCTTGTGAATAACCCCTTAGAATTCACATTAAGTGTTGGTCTTCTCTTTCCATGCAATGTCTTCTGCCATCTCCCTATGAGGCAAATGTCTTTCTATAATCAGTACTCCTAATCCTGCAGGCTTGATCCTATATAGCATGTAAGGGTGGTGGGATTTGGGAGATTTTGATTCCTTTCTCCCAGAAATGTGGTCTTTCTTCAGTTTAGGAATGGGATATGTGCAGATATATCGTTAGTACTTGTGCAGATATTGGAGTAGTTACCAATGGAATATATCCCTTTACTCTGACATGGATATTAAAGTCATTTAGATCACAACCCTTAATGCATATGCTCAAAAGCATAATCCATCGAGTTCACTGGAGCTTTCTCCAGTGTATATAACTACAGATGTGAATGGTGTAAGTGCCCTTATGTTTTCATATTTTTGTGCACCATTCCTTTCATTTAATATGAAGGTGAAAGCCTTCAGATTTGGTTTCAAGATTCCTCATTTGTGTACTCTGGAACTAGTCTGAATTAACCCCAACTGAGCCCTTAAAATAGCTCCAAATACTCCATAAGTGTAGTAAGGTAAGGCAACAGACAGTTAAACTCTTCAAAAAGCACACAACAATATATAAGAAAAGTGGAGGGAATCATCATTGGACCTGTGCATCATTGTTGTTGTTGTTGTTGTTGTTGTTGCCATCATTGTCGTCGTCGTCGTCATCATCATCATCATCATCATCATCATCAATTCATTGATTATCATAGCAGGCCAGTTGCTTTCATTGATTGGCACTAGCAGGGCAGTTCCTCTCTAATCTTTAGTGCATTCCATGCATCACTGCCAATACAGCCAGTGACACACAAGCTAACAAGTTTTTCTCAGACCACACAGTGCAAGAGAGGATCCTTGATGACCTAAGAAATTGATAAGAAGTGAGTGACTTTGATTGGCAGGCATCATACACAGTCCTCTGTCAAGATCAAAAGTATGACACTTAAATAATATCCTAAGAGCAATATCCCCAAACACCTTGGTACTTGGAGTCTGTGGTAGTCTGTCACACCTAACATTTATCAAAGCAAAAGGAACTGATACAGACACTAAAGTCAAAATGCAAGTGGGAGACGGAGTCTCAGGATGTATAAAAATAGAAAATAATTTTTATTGCCTGTTATGTCATTTTTAAAAATGTATATTTTAAGAATGTATAAATAATGAGACGCTATTGTACTGTTATCTTAACTTGTCTTGTAAAATAAAGATAATAATTTTTTTTATATTCAAAAACAAAAAAAATAAAAAAAATAAAAAAGCTCTGGCTCGACCCGTTTCGGTGGGGCCTTCTTCAGGAGCGATCTTTCTTTCTTTCTTTGGTCTGTAACAGCTCCAGGCCTGGGTGCCTGCACTCTTAGTCTGGAGCTGTTACGGACCAAAAGGGGGGGGGGCTCACTCCTGAAGAAGGCCCCGCCAAAACACACTGAGACAGAGCTTTTTAAAAATGATTTAACAGGGAATAAAAATCATATTCTATTTTTATAGATCCTGAGTGTCTCCCACTTGTATTTTGACACCTAATATTTATCCCTGAACAGATTAAATACCAGTATGAATCATGCCAGTCATATCAAAGTTCATTTTGGCATCACGGTGTATGCCATTTACTTGCTCCTGTATGGTTCTCCATGAATACCAAGGTGTAGTAATTAACCAATCTGGCCTCCTGGCTGGCTTGCCAGAAATTTAGCTTCTAATCTTGATCCTGCAGAGGATGGAAATAAATTACTATTCTGCAGTGTGATAAACAGAACAGGCAACATTAGTTTGTCTAATTCTACAAGTTTTATTCATTCATATTTCTTCTACATATAAAATCTTGAAGATACTTCAAAGTTGTTGAAAATATGTAACAGGCATGTTACTCCAAAAGCCATTCTTACAATTATGAACAAAGCTAAAAGTGCTTTGTTCATATGCTTAAGATATATGAATATATATAAGCTTTAGGCAAATAGCCTAAGAAGGCAAACATATTTCAATTATACACTTTTGTTTAAAAAGTTACAGTCTTCTACAAGAGCTTTCAAAAGCATATCATGTAAAGATGTTAAAGTAGAAGTACATTTCTTAGACATTTGATGTACTGGGGGGACACAGACATGGGAAAAAGTTATCTATATGCTCATCCAGCCATCTGTCAGTTAAAAATCCATGTTTTCTGTTTGTTGCCTCTGTGTTGCTGTCTCCTACCATTATTTTTCACTCCTTCCACATTCTTATCTTGGTTCCATTGTGACTCAACTCAGCTGACTCTGTTCTAGTGGCAGCTTGCTTACATTACAGGCATGGTTATTTATATTACTCATCTATTGTTTATATATTCTTGCCAAGCTGCAAAAACTCAGACTCTGCAACCTAATTGAACATTCTCTGATAAGAGGAAACAGTAACATTCCCTTTTCTCTTTTCACAGTATGAATCAACTGAGGTATTAAGGTCATCAGGAGATGCCCTTCTCCATCCTGCCACCCTCACAGGTACATCTCATGGGAACCCATGAAAGGGCCTTCCTGGCTGCTGCACCCAGATTCTGGAACTCCCTCCCACTAGAGGCCAGGACTGCCTCATCTCTGTGATCTTTCTGGAAATACGCAAAGACCTTTCTCTTCAGGCAAGCTTTCCCTGAATGATGGACTACTATTATGTGTCTTTTATATGTATCGATAGGATCATATAGACTTTGTGTTTATAACTACTTATAACCTTATGTGTTTACATTGACACTATGTTTTTGATGTTAGTTTCCATCACTCATAATTTTTACATGGAATTTTACTCTCTTTTTAACTGTGCACGTTTTATTGCAGCTTTAATGTAATGTTGTCTATTAATGCTGTAAGATGTCCCTCAATTCCCTGTTCTCAATACTTTAACATGTCTTAATTGTACTGGACTGTATGTTATCCCTCATTACTGTAAGCCACCTTGGGTCCTTTTCCAAGGAGAAAGGTGGGATAAAAATTCTCTAAAATTAAATAAATAAATGAATATTGCGAGTGAGCTGCGCCTTGCACAATCCCTGCCTGCCTTTAAAAAAGCCTTGAAGATCTGGATTTTTCATGAGGCATTTGGCGACCTTTAATTTTATTTTAATTTTATTTTTCCCCTCTTAATTTATTCCACCATCTTGCTGAGTATTTCATGTTATTTTATTTTGTTTATTGGCTTAGAATAATCAACTAATTTTATATACATTTTTTTCTTATATTGTTTTTGATTGTTAACCGCCCAGAGTTCCTCTGCAAGATGGGCGGTATAGAAATAAATAAATAGATAGATAGATAGATAGATAAATAAATAAATAAATAAATAAATAAATAAATAAATAAATAAATAAATAAATAAATAAGCAGACACAGAGCAAAATATCTGAGAATCTACTTCTATAGATACTTATTCATTTACCATTGATCTTTGCATGAAAACCAAACCCAATAGAGATAACTAGGTCTCTGCTATTTATATAGATAATGTGAGTTTACACAGGATTGTGTTTTTTACTCTGCAATAGCCTCTAATGGGCATTCAGTATACAGTACAGTGGTACCTTGTATAAAGGAATTAATTCATTCCAAATGAAATTATGTTAAGCAAATTTTCCTTTATACAAATTCCCATAGGAATGCATTGAAAACAGAGTAATCCCATTTTTATGTTGTATGGATTTTCCCCATAGGTGATTATGTTAAGCAAATTTCCCCTATCTCTGGATTTTTTATGTTGTACAAATTTTATGTTATACAAGCTGTTTGTTATACAAGGGTCCACTGTATTGCTATTTAAACTGTTCTTTTTTCTGTTCTGATTTCCAAGTTGCATCTCTTTGTCCTGAAGTAACCTCTACAGCAGTTCATTATTGTTCAACTTTCATATTATACAGCATTTATATTTCACATTTCCAAGGTTACAATTCTTATACCCTTGTAATGATTTACTACTTCATACAAAAGATGAAACTTTGACCGTCCCCTCCCCCCTCCCACAGGTGAGTGTAGGGAAGTCTTGTCTGTTGGTTTTCTCTGTTGCTCAGTAGCCCAGTTTCACAATATTGTCCCCTCTGTTTCCTTCCTCTTCCCTTGGGCTTTTCTGGTTCCTGACACATAGGCCATCCACTGCATGAACAGGCCAAACCAGAGTCCATCACCAGCTGTCTCCTGTCAGCCACACAGATTATATGGACAAGGTCACCAAAAAGGTCATGTGTCTGACAGTGCCCACACATACAATGTGTAGACATACATAACTAGTCTTAGGGAAACTTTCTTTTATTCTAGATACCCTAGATTCTGGGTAGGGGCATGAAGATATTGAGATTCAGAGGGGGCTGAGCCTCCCTATTTTGCATGTGGCCAATGGTTTCCTGCACTCCTTCCTCCATCTCTACAGGCAGGTCATTGTAACCAAGAATAGCCTGGACAAACATGAAAATCAGCTCTCCCACCTTTTAGGACAGAGGCCAGGAACAGTGTGAGCTCAGAACATCCTGAATCACAAAGAACGCAGATTTGCTTTCCAGACTGGAAGAGCAAGACAGCAGCTTGACAGCTTCTATCTTCAATACTCTCAGCTTTCAAGCCTAGTACACTCATGCTCAGAGATTTGGGGATGGGGGGGGGGGCTCAACAACAGTATCAAGTTTCCTTCCACTGTTGCTTTTCCTTGGAAGGGCATTATTGCAGCTACCTAAGCTAAATTTAACAGCTTAACTGTTTAAAAATGCTACTTCCATTTAAAATCACAGAATCATAGACTCATAATGAAGTCAAGTCCATTGAGTCCACCCCCTGCTCAAGTCAGGAATACAAATCATAGGATATCTGCCAAGAAATTGTCTACATTTATCTTGAATGCTTCCAGTGGTGAAGCACTCACTGTCTCTCAGTTCCATTGTTGTACTGCTCTAAAAGTTAGAAAAATTTAAGTGACATTCAACCAAAATCTAGCTTCCTATAACTTGAGCCCATTGTTGCATGTCCTGTGCTCAGGCATGATCAAGGATGGATCCTGCCCCTCCTCTGTATGACAGCTTTTCAAGTATTTGAAAGGTGCTAGTTTCTTTCTCTCCTTTTTGTAGGAGAAAATTATCAGCTATACAAGCCAGGAATTTTTGGGAAGAGGCATACTTAGCAGAATTTGACTCCCAACAGGTATCAGAATAATTAAATCTCCCTTCACTACTACATTGTATCTCTTTGAAATCTTTGGAATTTGTTTTTCAGACATTCCAATCACATTCTCTTCATGGATCATAAATGCTTCCAGAGAAGGTATGGCAGACTGGTTAGGAAGAGTAGTGAATGACTCCTTACAACAGGGCAGGATTCCGGCATGTTTAAAGGAGGCAACAGTAAAACCGCTGTTTAAAAAGCCCTCCTTAGACCCAATGATACTGAACAATTACTGACCAGT
Source organism: Phrynocephalus versicolor (assembly GCA_023846285.1). Lineage (NCBI taxonomy): Eukaryota > Metazoa > Chordata > Lepidosauria > Squamata > Agamidae > Phrynocephalus > Phrynocephalus versicolor. Next base: position 27,521,960 of record JAHTLZ010000275.1, read on the forward strand.
ATTGAAAAGTCCTAGAGCGGGTTGTGGCCTCGCAGCTCCAGAGGTTTATGGATGAGATAAACTACCTAGATCCATTTCAATCTGGCTTCAGGACTGGCTATGGGACTGAGACGGCACTGGCCATTGGTAGATGACTTACGCAGGGAAATTGATAGGGGATCTATGTCCCTTTTGGTTTTGCTAGACCTCTCAGCTGCTTTTGACACTATAGACCATGGCATCCTCCTGACTTGTCTCTCTGAAATTGGAATCGGGGGTACTGCATTAAAGTGGCTCCAGTCCTTCCTGCAGGATATAACACATAAAGTGGTGTTAGGTGATTCATGTTCGACATCACAGCTGCTGACCTGTAGAGTTCCCCAGGGTTCTGTTCTGTCTCCTATGTTATTTAACATCTATATGAAGCCACTGGGGGAGATTATCAGGTCTTTTGGGGTTAGGTGCCACCAGTATGCAGATGATACCCAGCTCTACCTCTCGTCACCTCCGGATTGTAAGGGAGCTACTATCTCAACTTTACATGCATGTTTAGCTGCAGTACTGAACTAGATGAGGATGAACAAAATGAAACTAAACCCAGAAAAGACAGAGGTGCTCCTGGTCAGTCGAAAGGGAGAACAAGAGATAGGGATGCAACCTATACTGGATGGGGGTGCTCTTGGACTCATCCTTGAGCTTGGATGCCCAGCTCATGGCTGTGGCCAGGAGCGCATTTGCACAATTAAGGCTAGTATGCAAGTTACACCCGTTTCTTGGAAACTAGCTCTGGTCACAGTGACACATGCCCTAGTGACATCCCAGCTGGACTACTATAATGCACTCTATTTGGGGCTACCGCTGAAAAGTCTCAGAAAACTTCAACGGGTCCAAAATGCCGCAGGCAGATAGCTGACTGGGGTGGGGTACAGAGATCACATTACACCACAAACAGCTCCACTGGCTGCCAATCAGCTATTGAGCACAATTCAAAGTGCTGACCTTGACCTACAAAGCAATATATAACCTGGGTCCTAGTTACCTCAAAGATCGAATCTCACAGTATGAACTGACTTGGGTGTTAAAGTGATCAAGAAAGGCCCTTCTCTCCATCCCACCAACCTCACAGGTACGTCTTGTGGGAACCCATGAAAGGGCCTTCTCGACTGCTGCGTCCAGAGTCTGGAACTCCCTCCCACTAGAGGCCAGGACTGCCTCATCTCTGTTGTCCTTCCAGAAACAGGCGAAGACCTTTCTCTTCAGGCAAGCTTCCCCTGAATGATGAACTACCATGTGTATTTTATATAAATCTATAGGTTCACATAGACTTTGTGTTTATAACTACTTATAAACGTGTTGCTTTAATGTAATGTTGTCTATTAATGCTGTAAGATGTCCCTCAATTCCTTGTCCTCAAATACTTGAACATGTCTTACTGGACTGTATGTTATCCCTCATTACTGTAAGCCACCTTGGGTTCTTTTCCAAGGAGAAAGATGGGGTAAAAATACTCTAAAATAAATAATAAAATAAATAATTGATTGGGCAATCAATAGTAGAATTCAGCTACCATGTTCTTTTTGTTTTTCAGCCCAGTTACATTGATTTAGATGCTCTCAATGGTATGGCCAATTTTCTCTTCCTGTATTTCTATGTAGGAATATGTATTTTTGGCATACAGTATACTGTAACTCCATCTCCCTTTCTATTCTTTCTGTTCTTTTTGAACAATTTATATTCTTCAATTTCTGTATTCTGATCATGGGAATCATCCCACCAAGTCCTGAAACAAGATTTCCAGTTCTTCTTGTTTGTTTCCCATACTCCCAGCATTTTTATAGAAACACTAGAGATTATGTGATTTGTGGGCCTGCCTTTCTTTGTACATTATTATGAATTCATTAGTAAGGTTAATGCTACCATTGACTCCTTTTAGAACTGTTCAATCCATTTCTTTTATTGTGTGTATAGCCTATGGTCCCAAAAATGAAATCCTTTCCCTTTCTATTCCTCTTCCAAGAACTGGTAGAATGGATGAGAAAATTATCCTGGACCCAAAGTCCTTTATTTTTATTTCTAGAGCTTCAAAGTCTGATGTGATCTTTTTAAAGTTGCTCTTGCTATGGTGTTTGTTCCCACATGGATGAGAAGGAAGGGATATGTTTCCATGAGTTTTATGAGTGTTGGCAATCCTTCCATCACATCCTTAATATGTGTTCCAGGGAGGCAGCATACCTGGCAGGTCCATGGATCTTCCCAGTACACTATAGTTTCATTCCTATGCAGTAAGGACTCTCTTATTACTAGTATTCTCCTCTTCATCTTATTGTAGGGAGCAGGTTCTGTGCGGTTGTTTAGCTGAGTAACAATCTTTCTCATACACTTTTTTGAGATTTCCTCTCAATGTCTGCCAGACTCATCAAGAAATAGGCTTAATTAGATGCTTAATTAGTCCAGTTAGCTAGACTAATAACTCTTTTCTACAAGCCTTTCTACAAACAGTACCCAGTGTGGTGTCGTGGATAGTAATATGGACTAGAACTCAGGAGAATCGGGTTCATTTTCCTGCTGGACCATGGAAACTCAATGGAGGTACTGGTAAAACATCCCCTTAAAATATCTCAGTTACTTTGGAAGCCCTATTAGGGTTGTTTATATGTCTGCTCTGAGTGACTTGACAGCATATAACAGCATAGCAACATCATGAACTGCTGGATAGCTGTGGTGACAGAGGTTGGGGGTTTGATTCCCCACATTTCCATCTTGATGTGCTGTATCTGATGACCCACAGGGTCCTTTTCATCTGCTATTCACATATTTTCAAATTTAGAACTTCAAACTTTTATTTTGGAGTGGAACACTACATCCTGGAATTACACAGGTAAAAATGTCCACTAGAAATGTTTCTAACTATATTTAAAACATAAGAAAAGAATTTTATTTATTTATTTACTTTGAATATTTTACCCCGCCTTTCTCCATGGAAAAGGACCCAAGGCGGCTTACAATAATGAGGGACAATATACAGCCCAGAACATTTAAGACATATTCAAGTTAGGAACAGGGAATTAGGAGGAGCATCTTCGAACATTAAAATGTAGCATTAAAGTTGCAAAGAGCACACCAAAAGAAAAATATCCATTATGAGGGGTGGAAAGTAAACAAGGAAACACTGGTGTTCTTATGAAATCAGTCAATGTGGTCATGTATGGTAATCCATAATAAGTAATACCGGTAACAAAAAATAAAAACCATTTTATTGCTAAGCATTTGATTCTTAGTGTTAATCTTTTATTTCATATGTTCTGGTCTGCTTACTCCTTAAGAAAGAACAAAAATAGTTATGGTGGCCTTCCTTCTCTAAAATATGGGTCTTTCAAGAACAACTACCAATGAAATCTCCCATCAGGCCAGGTAACCAGCTAACTAGCTATTATTTAAAATCTAGCACCTCTAAATGCTCTAAACAAAATCTTCACCATTGGAAAAAATGTTTAGCTTAGTCTAATTTTATTAGACATTAGACCTAATTAAAAGTTCCATTGTGCGGCAAATGCTTTTTTAATTGCTGCAAGATGAGAACATTCAAATTGTTCCTTTGAAAGAGAAAGTACATTTAATTAAACTGGTTTACTTTGGGTATGACTCCTACCTATTATTTGAAGAAAAGAGAGGGTGGGGGGGACCTCCATGCATTCTAAGCAGTACAGTACTTATTTTAGTCATTGCTTTAAAACAATTTGGTCTAATTTAAAGATAATTTCTATTAACATTTCTCCCTCCCTTTTTCAAAGGGAATTGACTCCTGAGGAAAAGCCTGAGATTGACAGCTCTGAAGTGAAAAGCAACCTTAGTGTTTTCCTGCAGAGTTGGCAACAGTGAGCAAACTTCCCACACACCTTTTGCAACCAGAGTTGGAAGAAAGAACGGCTCTTGGCATATCTCCACAAGTGAGATAACATGAGGGTCACTGTTGTAAGTTCTGTAAGTAAGTCTTCTACATATTATCAGTGTGAAGAAACCACTTGGAAATTCAATATACATCAAGACAGTGTTTCATTTAACTATTAAGTTACTGAACAACAGCAGTTTGCACAGAACTTTGCAGAATACAAGTGTACAAGTCTGTATTCAAATGAATTTCCAGGTGAAGATTTGAGACAGAAAAACAACAGAATAAATTGTTAGGGTTAGAAAATGAGGGTTAGGGTTAGGGTAAGGATGGAGAATTCTGGAAATTTTGGTGAGAAGACAAAAAATTTTGCAAGTTCTGGAAATGGTTGTGTGGGCCAACAAGTTCCATTTTTATATCTCCATTCCGTGTTGTCCACAGTTTTTGAAAGCTAGAAGAGATTTAATGGGAACAAAATAAGAAAGAAAGAAATCTTGCAGATATGTTTGAGCAGATGACTGGGTGAACACTGCAAGTTTTCCTTGGGCAGAGCTTGGATGTAACATTCACAGCATTAAAGTAATGCTGTTAATTGTAATTGTGATTTTAAAAAAATAAATACTGTATTTTTCCATTTATAAGATTTCCATGTATAAGACACCCCCCCACTTTTACAATCCAAAATTACAATTCTGCAGCCTTGTAGATAGATAGATAGATAGATAGATAGATAGATAGATAGATAGATAGATAGATAGATAGATAGATAGATA
>JAHTLZ010000275.1:27526610-27548200 GCA_023846285.1 Phrynocephalus versicolor
ATAGATAGATAGATAGATAGATAGATAGATAGATAGATAGATAGATACTTTATTGTCATTGTACATGAGAGTGTGTTGCGTCGTTACATCATGACCGACTCTTCATGATCCCACGTCTATGGAGATTTCTTGGCAGGAATACTGGAGTGGTTTGCCATGTTAGTACAACAAAATTGAGTTCTATCGCAGGTATTAAAAAACTAGAATTAAAAAGAAAAGAAAAAGAAAAGAAATACAGTACATTTAGAGGGTAAAAAAAGCACTCACGCACATCCATCGCAACTCCCCAAGGTCATACTATTTGGTTACAGTATTTAAGATGGTTATTGCTCTTGGATGGAAACTGTTCTTGATTTTATTGTTCTGTATCTGTTGCCCGAAGGCAGCAGTACAGACTATGTCCAAGATGAGATGAATCCTGTAAAACGTTGTTTGCCTTTTTAAGGTAACGGGAACTGTATAGTTCAGGCATGGCCAAACTTTGACCCTCCAGATGTTTTGGACTGCAACTCCCAAAGTCCTTTGCCATTGGAAATACAGGCTTGGAATTCTGGGAGTTGTGGTCCAAAACATCAGGAGGGCTGAAGTTTGTACATGTCTGGTATAGTTCTTCCAGAGATAGCAGAGGGTGACCGGTGATCTTCCAGGCTCTTGTGGTTCTTTCCTTGGCTTAGTTCCATGTATAAGATGACCCTAAATTTTTAGTCTAACAAATTTAGACAAAAATATAGTCTTATACATGGAAAAATACTGTAAGTCATCTAAGTGATATAATGATGATATTAACATTTTGAGTAAAGTGTAACCTCACCTAATTTAACACATTTTGGAACTAATTGTAAAATTAATCAGTTTTTAATATAAAAATAGTAATAAAGTCTGGTAAAGTTCCACTTGTGGTTTCTAGATGTACAACGGCACTTCTTCAGCAAAATCAGTCTTTAAAAATGGGCAGTGTGGGGTGCCAGGTGGCTGCATTTGGTCCACAGCTGCAATTTGTCGACCCCACAGCCTAAAACAACTTGCATGTGGGTCTTGTTCAGGCATTCAGGCTAGTTAAAGCTGAACAAAAGAAGAATTCAGCCTTCTTTGTCACTACCTACTTCACAGGGAAACCAACGGATGTTTGGGAATGCTGGGGAAAAAATCTAGGTTTTCAACTACTTAGAGCGAGTAAAGATCCCTCTACAGTTTAGTTTGTATCTCTTCCTGTAAAGAGGTCAAGAGTGGGCCAGCAAAGGAAAGCAATGCTAGCATGTCTTCCTTTCCTTGTGTGTTCAGGTTACTGCCTTCCTGAATATCTGGAGAGGATTTCTATCTGGAGCTGATCTGAATTGCTACCTTCCTTTCCTCCTAAAAGCTCAAGATGGCATATATGAGAATGTTTCCCTTCTATTTTAATCTCCTAACAACTGTGTGAGACAGGGCAGGCAAAGAGGCTATGGGTGCAAACCACTGTATTTGGAATGTTTGCTCAATGGATTGCTAGAGGACTCACGCTTTCTTACAAGATCATGCGACAGGGAATCTATAGGAGGACAAGAGATCTAAAAAGCACGGATATACAGCACAAGAGCTTGGGAAACAGGCTGGGTGGCCATGCTCACTAAAAGATTCCGGGAACTACTGTATAGCCCAAACATTTTGAATTTTCCCAGTTTAGCTCCAAATTGCAGCATCAGCAGCAAGCATAACTATGTGGCTATAGAATCCTGGGTGCTTACGGCATGAAATCTTTCCCACTTTGAGCAAAAACATCCAGGTACCGGGCACTAGGGAATTTATTGTAGAAAAACTGATTTAAAAGGACGAGAATGTATCCATGAGGTGTAATCTCAGGGTCTTTAGGCAATCCTGGGAGATAGGCTGTATATCTGACACTGCTGGTTGTTTAATGCATGAAAGTAAAAGTGGTTTTTCCTTCAATTGGGTTTGTAATTCAAGTGTAAAGCCTCCATTAGGCAGAAGGCTTATTTGCATTACAAATGCCTCTCCTTCTGTATCTCTTCCAGATGAAAAATAATCAGTAATTAACATATATAGCACAGGAGAGATTAGAAAACAATTTAAGCCTTCTGTTTCTATTTCAAATAAGCAGTTGGTGGCAAACATAGGGCCAAGATCTTCTTGACCCCGTGGCCACCTCTGTTTCACCAGTTAAACAGCCCAAGAAAGATCCAACTCTACCATTAGGCGGAGTGAAGCAATGGCCCCAGGCAGCAAAATCTGGGCATCATGGAGGAATATCAAATGATTAGTTATTGAATTTGTTTTTAGCAACAACAACAAAATGTTGTGCTCTATTTGGTTTTTATCTATTGAGATGAGGAGAGGTGCTTGAGGGGTGCATTTGGCACTTAATCTTCGCAGCAAAACGTCATGGCCAAAGCCCTACTTCCAGTGCCACATTACAAAAGAATTTCTACAATTACCGCATGCAACGTCAAAGGAAAAAAGTTCTCCATCAGGACACAGACCATTCTGTATACTCAGTTCATATCTGTTCAACAGCTTGACTGTGCTTGTGTTCCCATGTCCGATAAACCCTAGACCTCCACTGTTTGTTGTTCATTTGTTGTTTCAAATTATACACTGCCTCGTAATGCCAAAACATTCTCTGGGTGGTTTACAATTACAAAAACAAACAACATTTTCCCTCCCCCCCTTGAGCAGGTACTCATTTTAGCGACCTCAGGAAAATGGAAAGCTGAGTCAACCTTGAGCCGGTTCCCTGAATCTGTTGGGATCAAAATCAGATCATGAGCAATCTGTCAGGACCAAACTCAGGTCATCGCTGCAGAAGGCTTCCCAATGAGTAAGCTGCCCTACTCATTGCAGCGCAGAGCTCAAGGGGCTGCCTTTTCCATGCTGAGCTGCTCCCAACAGCACTGAAATAGATTCCCCCCTCCCTTGATGTCTTGTACAAAATGTCGACTTGGAAGGAACACAATGCTCCGGACCAGAGATGTCAACAAACAACCTGGGTCTGCATCAATAAGCAGCTTAATGATCTGCACAGAGATCTTCATTAAGAGGATTAGGCATCTATTATCCAGCACCCACAGCAGCTTGCTCTGATTTCTCTTGCAGTTCTTTGCCCTTTTCAAATTTTTTTGAGTGCCATCGTCTGGCTCAATCACTTGGCTTTGCTCTCTCTCTCTCCCTCTCGCCTCCCCCCCCTCTCTCTTTCTGTCTCTGCCTTTTGGTTAAAAGAAAACAGTGTAAAGCCTGTGACAAGTGCAACAACTTTGATTTTTTTTGCCAGTCAGCTGTTGACAAGTATTAAGACGAAACCCCTGAGGAGCCTCCACTGCCAAGCTTTTCCTGCCCATCTTGGGAACTCTGCCAAAGCTTTCATTTACTCCTACGGAGGTTATGTTAATGCTGCCCTCTCCTCCACTTCCCAGCAGGCCTCTCCATTTCTTGCCTGCCATTTCTTGCCTCTGGACAGGAAGAGTGACAAGAGGGACACAAAGAGATCAGGCTGAGTGACTTAGTGCCATAGAAATCCACCCAGTTCCCATGATTAGCGTCACTGAAGAAACATCGATAAGAGAGCACAAATGTGACACATAGGCAAATAAACCATCAGGTTATTTCTCCAAAGGCAGGGACTTAGCAACTGCATTGGCCATGTACTCCACAGTTTACATCAGACTGGGCACTTAATTCAATTTAAAACCCAGTGGCTACACGACATGCAGCTCGATATGAGAAAGCCTGTTGTGGAATGGTCATTCTTGAGTGGGGGAATAGAGATGAGCTATTTGTATTCCTATCCCTGAGGATAGGAATACAAATATCCACACCACAGGTGGCAAGGAGATCTAGCCCTTCCCCCAAGAACTGCCCAGTCCATTTAACAGTCACCATGCAGTGCACCAGGCCATTGTCCATGTCATTATGCCAATTGCAGCTGCAATCTGGTTGGTGCTTCCTTCTCCACCTCTCTATGCATCCGACCACTCCAGTGAGAGGTAGGATGAAGGGTCTGCCCAATCTGACGTTGTGCAGTCAGCTGCATGGGGAGGCAGGGTAGCACCAGCTGGGCACAGTCCCATGACTGGCACAATAACGTGGATGATGGTCATGTGCACTGCATGACAACTGGAAGATAGACCAGCCAGTTCTGGTGGGAAGAGCTAGATCTCTTTGGCACCTATGGTGACAATATTCATATTCATATCTCAAGGATACAACTACAAATAGCCCATCTGTAGTGGGGATTTTTTCCCCAGGCACCAGGGGAATTATAAATTTGTTACAGTTCATGTGACATCACTTTGGCTTGCCTTCAGCTAGTATGATCATATGATCAGAAACACGGGGGCATCTGCAGGGTTGTCAGTGTCCCTTGTCGCCAAACTATTAGGGAAACCTAATAGTTTGGCGACAAGGTGTGGGTATGGTGGGTGAATCTGCATTTTCCCTGTTTTGTAGCCATGCCCTTAGTGAACCGGTGGGAATGCTGAATCATTCTCACATCTACTCTTTTACCTCCGTCATACTGCTGCTGCACTTCCCCTCTGAGCAATGAGCTTATTTTATCCCCAGTTTTGGAACCCCTTTGGCACAGAAAGAACAGCGAAGAATGCATCAGGAACCTCCATCCTACAGAGTCACTTCTTCACTTGACAGCTACCGTCCCTTCCTTTCTGCTCTTTGGTTTTACAGCTCCTACAATCCTGCTGGTCATCAAATAATTTGGCCTGGACCAATGTGCATGCGTGCACGCACACAACCAATCCCACCCCCAAAGAAAAACAGTTGCGACTGGTGCGCAGGGGTGGAAAACCCCTGGGCAGAAGGCACCAGAAGCCTGCGTGGCCGTACAACTGCTCAGCTTAGAGGGAACCTTGGCCTACACCTACAGAGAGTAAACTGCAGCATAAGACTGTTTTTATCTAAAAGTGAGGGTTGTCTTATACATGGAAGTAAGCTGAGGAGGGAGCCATATGGTTACGAAACCGTACTTTTGGGTTGAGGAAGTGGGAGTGTAGCCTGCAGACTGTAATTAAAACTGTAAATTGCCCAGAGACTACTTGAAGTGGTATGGGGCGGTACACAAGCAGAACACTTTTATACACAGGAGTGTCTTACAGATGGAAAATACGATATATGGTACAATAGAAAGCTCACACATGGATAGGGCACAACAAGCAGTATACCAGAGACATTTATTTTTAGGGACATTTTCCGACATCAAGAATTTTGTTACACAGAATACCTTTAAGTTACAGATGAAAAGATAAATCAGGAGAGTTGTGCTCCAAGATCATGCCTATAACTACTCTGAGAACTATAATTGTTAAATATGGGATTACTTTGAGAGCTGTTTTTCAATACTTCCTATGGCACACTACGCGGTGGGGAAACAAAAGCATAGATAAAGGCCTTGCTGCAAAAAGGTAGAGAATTATAGCAGTATGGGGAAGGCAGGTCCTTCCCTCTCCGTTTAGAAAAAAAAATACACATATTTTGTTCCTTATATCAGATAAGTTAATTTAAAAGATATATAAATTTATATTTATAAAGGCCCTGCAGTGCTTTTGAAGCTTTCAAAATCTACTGCCATTTTGGGTAGGAATGTCTGTTAAAACAAGTCTTGGATATGGTCCACCAGCATGTTTCTGCTGCCTACCCATGAAACATAGCCATGTGTGTAGAGACTGATGATCTGGAAACAGTCTTTTCTAATTTTCTCAGCATCTTTTCCATCAATAAGAACATGTCACCACATAAATATAACTTTGGGTATAATCATATGTGATCGATAAAGCTGGAGGGTTTTTTAATGGGTCTTCTACATTCTCATTATAAATTCAGGCTTCATTTAATTTATTTGTCTTTATGTTTAGTCTTTGGTTTATATTTATTGATATCTATGAAACTGTGAGGATTATAAATAAGTGCCATTAAAGTATCCCATTCTTTCCAGCACTATTAATTCCCATGGCACGAGGCAATTACTGTTAAATCAATTAACAGCATGCAAATATGCTGATTGAGTCCATGGTATAGGTATGGCATATAAATGCATACAGTATGCATAAACTCCAGATACAGATACATAACACACATCCTATACATATATAGAGTGTATGAGTGTGTATGTCTATGCATACATGTGTGGGTGGCATGCATGCATGTTTGTGTATGTGTGTGAACATCTGTGTGCTTACATGTATGCACATTGTGGAAGCCATTAGCAAGATTTCTTTGGTAGCTTTCAATCTGCAGAGAGGTACTGCGAAAGTTATGCTTAAACCAGCCGTCAGAAGTCCTGGATCACACCCATGTAGTTTGAAGTGCTGCGTCACATGTGTGTATCTTAGGAAAACAGTTACTTTGAGAGCACTGTGATAGGCAGGGCCTACCATATTAAACAAACTATCAAGAGCAACTCTTGCAGTCTAAAGATATTGAAGATGCCATATATCGAATGCAGGCAAAACAGCAATCAAACTACATAGGTACATGCTTCAAGATTTGTTAAGTCCCCAGTCTTGGCCAAGAATTGGAGCAACCAGTGGCCAGGCACCTTAATTCAGAAAAGCACAGCCTTCTTAATCTGACAGTGACCGGAACAAAAATACCGTCTGATCCAAGAAAATTAGAAGCAAGTGAAAACTGTCTGGATTCATAGGTGTAGCACCTTAGAGCTGCATGGCCTGAATTCAGAGGACAGTATCACCCTTCTGCTATAGAATCATCTACTCATTATGTTCTGTTAAGTTTCACCCCAGACAGAGCAAATGAAATAGGCTTGTCACTAAGTCTAAGAGAGAGAGACCATGCTAAATGCAAAAAATACTTTTCCCAGTTTAAAAAAAAGTGCCTGGACTGCAACACACAAAATCAATTACATAAAAGCAATTACAAGTAACAACACTTGTAATTAACCCCTTTTGGCAACAACTAACCCATTACTACGTTGCATTATGATTTCAATGTAATAACTGAAAATTTCATCCTAAATATAAAAGGTTTGTTTATTTTTAGAGTTACATGATGATTTCTTTCTTCCAATAAAGCTATTTCAAACTACAGGAACTGAATCTACTGAAGATACAGTAATTGAAGCCATGATCTTCCATATTCTGCTATTCCTCATCATCATCATTTTATTTAGTTAAAGTACCATATATACTCAAGTATAAGTTGAGGCCTCTAATGTAACACCAAAAAACTGGGAAAACTTACTGACTCGAGTATAAGTCTAGGGTGCAAAATGCAGCAGCATTTAATGGGTGGAGACAATGGAAGAGATAGTTAAGAATCATCCTCAGAGCCATAGTCCTCAGATGGAATAGGGTGATCCATTGAAGCTGGTGAATCTAGCGCTCTTTGTGGGGCCATGGGTTGAGCCTGCATATCGCAGTGTTTGAGTGGCTGACTAATAGGAGAGTGACTGAGGTGTCACCATGCGTGGTAATCGTCAGGCTGGAGAGTAGAGGACTGGTGAGGGGAGGGGAGTCTTAGGCTAGACCCCCGCTGCTTTTGATGCTTTGCTGATGGAGGTGACACCGAAGCAGATCATACCCAGTGATGATGTCACAGGGAGTTCTTGATGTCGTATCGAACCCAGCAACGATGTCAAGGGGAGTTCTTGATGTTGGAAAAGTCCTGGCATGTGTGCGTAGGTCTGTCCTTGGCACTGTAGGTGTCTCTGCGTCAGTGTTGAGGTCTGACCTTGATGTTTGGAGAGTTTGTCAGAGGAACAAGAGATAACCTGGGTGTAGTGCCGATGCCTGAAGGGTCGATTGGTACAGTATTGAGAGGAGTCATCCCGGGTGCTACAGTGTCGAGGTGAAGAATCCTACAAGGAGTCGGAGATGTAGTAAGCATGATGACCTGTGTCTCGGTGTTGACGTCGAGCGAGGCCCTTCAATGCTGCTGGCTCCCTGGGGTCGTAGAGTCCCGGGAGACAGGCGCTCTTGTGTTGGAGCTCTCTCTCTCTCTCTCTCTCTCTCTGTGTGTGTGTGTGTGTGTGTGTGTGTGTGTGTAGGGATTGGATGTCTAGGGATTGGAGACTGGTACTCCGTCTAGGGATTGGAGACTGGCACTCCGTCTCGACCTTGAGAAAAGGCTCCACCTCTGAAGGGAGTCTGTGTCGCTCTGGGTGTGTGTCTGTCAGCATATCCTGAATGGTTCTGAGGATCAGGCCGAATTGTATGATCGAGAGGGGAGCCTGGAGAGGCAGCAGGACTCCCCAGAGGCGCATTCATTACAGTGTCAGGATCATGAGATAAGTCTCCCCAGCTGCCAAAGTGCCTGGAAGTAGGAGACAGCGCCTGACGAGGTCTAGGTGGTAAATCATCTGTTTGACTGTGTTGAGATTCGTCCAATGTCAAGGGAAGCAAATTCAATGTTGAGTCTGCGGATTTAGCAACATGGGGTCAGTAGGTGTCGCTGAGAGTAGAGCGACTCTCGAAGTGGCCTTCATCATTGAACAAATTAACAATTAAAAGGAAAACTAGAACAAGTAGGTAAAAGATGAAGTGACTACTGGAAACTTTGAATTCGCAGGAGCTCAAGGAAATGCAACTGGTTGCGGCGGTGGCAAAAAAGGAACTGAGGAATGAGGAGCAGGAGATTAGGAGCATGCGCACTGGAAGGAGGAGGTCCTATAAGTTCAAAGAGCTCAGAACATCCAGTGATCTTGCACAGGCGCGGAAGAAACCCCACATGTTTTACTATTATTATTATGATATACAGTTTGGGAAAACTTACATTTGGGACTACAACTCCCCAAATCCCCCAGTCAACATGGCCAATTTGACTTCTAAAGTTATGGCAGATATCAACATTTGCTCCTAGAACGGTGCAGTTGTGCGTATAATATTGTGTAGTTACCCACACAATGTTATTAACACCAGACATCATCAGTGAAGGCCATGCCTCATCAAGCACCTTTCCTCACCATCTGTACTGAGTTTGCTCTTCAGTTTATCTAGCCAGGGTCAGTACATTACATGGTGTGTGTTTTTTTTACAACCACTATGCTTCCTTTGTTATGGGAGGATAATCTTAGATTCATGGAATAGATAATGTATTTACCTGAAGTCAGAGAGAAGGAAATGTTTGCATAGTAGAAAAAAATCCAAGAGCAGGAAGAAAAGCAAGAAGGTTCTGGAAGTTTTTTTCTCCCGATTTTTCGCCAGACTCTGTGGCCAGCATCTTCAGAGGGCAAGGAGCACAGGGAACGAGTTCTCTCTGTGCTCTGGGGTATAGAGTGAGTAAGACTGTGTGGTTTTAAAGTTGTGGGAAAGAGGAAACTTGTCCTATGCAGGAGAATAGGTGTTGTCATTGTATTGTGATGGAGGGATTAAGAAGTTTAGCCATGTTCTTTTTTGTTGAAACTGTGCTTGTGTCTGTGGATTTCAATGGCTTCCCTGTGTAGTCTGACATAGTGATTGGTAGTGTTGTCCAGTACCTATGTGTCCTGGAAGAGGATTTCATATCCAGTTTGTTGCAGATTGTGTTCTGCTACTGCTGATTTTTCTGGTTGTTTTAGCCTGCAGTGTCTTTCATGTTCTTTGATTCTGTTCTGGATGCTGAGCTTTGTGGGCCCAATATATACTTGGCCACAACTACAAGGTATCTGGTATACTCCTGCAGTGGCGAGTGGGTTCCTTTCGTCCTTCGCTGACCATAGCATCTGTTGTATTTTTGTGGTGGATCTAAATACTCTTTGTATTTTTGTGGTGGATCTAAATACTGTTTATAATAAAATAAAGCAATATATAATTTAAAGTTTTCCCCAAGCAGTAATTGTATTTAGAATGACTTCTTCAAGGCTCATGTTAGCTTTCCAGAATCCTAAGGCTTAATTAAAACCAGATTTACTGAAGCTTAGCTGGGGAATCTATTTCCTATGCTGGGGATCAGCCCTACAATGTGTGAAAAGACCGTGTGTTTCTGAGCCTATATACAGAGCATTTCAAAGAGCAGCTTTGCCACAGCAGCTGTGACATTCTGCATTTCGTAGTTCAATAATTAAAGATGGGAGAAGGAGGAGGACCCTTGTTCTTGCACTAAGCAAGAGAATGGCTCTGCAGGTTAGAACTATACACTGAGCACTCAACACACTGCTTTTCCTCAGTGAAAAGCAATGCAAGTCATACCAGGATTTTAGAGGCCTATACTTCACACTGATTGACTGACCACCTAAGAAAGGTTCCTGAAAAACACACCCTACAAATATGCATTTCACCTGACGCAGCAGGCAACGTGGAGGTTCAAACAGAATTTCACTTGATACGTCAGCACAAGTGTTAGATGTGGCAAAAATCAAAGGAGCGTGTGACTTGACTAGCTAGAATGGTATATTTGAAAAAGATCTGCATTCCTCTCTGAAGGTACACCATTAGCAGATCCATATCGCGCTGCATCTATTTAACAGACTAAAAAAAAAAAGCCAGAGCCAAAACAAAAACTGTTTATTTCAACAACCGTTACCCTCAGCCGAGTTTTCCCTGCTTACTCTCAACTTCACACATACCCAGCTCTCCCTTGTTCCCTGCTGTTGAGGTGGGAGTGGGCAGGATGGGGGGGTTGGATATTAAGACCATAACAAACTCCCACATATGAGGCAGCTCAGCAGCTTTTTTGCTTCTTTTTTATCCAGTTTTCTGTTTAGAACTGAAAGTGGAGCTGAGAAAAACAAATAAAAGTGGCTACAAAGGCTTTATAATGTGCCTTGCTGCCTACAAAGCAGTTCAATTTGTTTGCTTTCTTTAGAAACCTTCATATACACACACACACACACAGAGAGAGAGAGAGAGAGAGAGAGAGAGCAATACACAGCCCCGCACTGCAAGATCCAGCTGTAAGTTAATGAGAAAGAGAACAGCTATTAACTTGGAGCCTGCAGCCTCCAAACACTGTTCATTTCAGAGCAGCTCAACACACAACAGAGTCATGCCGTCTGTGGCTGAGGCACGACCAAACCTCAAGGGCTGACATTTGCCTTGTCCCTACTGGGACTCAGCTCCTCGATCTCCGTAGCTTCCAGATAGCAGCCTTCAAAAAATGACCTTGGCACCCATTCTTGAATTTCCTGGGCCAAACCATACTTCAGCCAATCAGAGCACTCCAGTGGGGCAGCACGCAGTACCTTTGTGGCCCAGGCCTGCCCTTTGTATGACTTCCTAAATAGACAGGCAACCATGACAAGCATTGATGGTGTGTGCAAGGAGACTCGTAGGGCCAGTGCATATGTGTTCATCAGCAAACATGCTCTGGAAACATGGGTTGCAGATGGAAAGTGCCAACAGAGGGACAGAAGTTGTTACTTAAGCTTTCCTCTCTCTGACGCTTTTTGACCAGATATGGGTATGGATGAAGCATGAAGCAAAGTTAGAAACAAAACAAAACAAAACAAAACCCCATGGATCAGGCTGATTCCTGGTTCGTTTTGGGGTACTTCAGAGAAATGTGCTTTCACAAAATGAAACAGCCTGGAGCCACTCAAACAATTCCCTAGGCAATGTGGAACCGACCTAGAAAAAAACTGGTATAAGGTTGATGATCAGGTAAGGCAGCCAACCACGGAGCTCCAAGTCCACTCTCTGAGAATGCAGTAACTGTTTGTAGGAGCCACACCTTGGGCGGCATGAGAAGAGGATATTTAGTTAGCTAGTCTGTTCATCTTGCCCTGCCCAGTCCACCTCGTGATGAGCAACAACCTGTCTCAAGCTCCCTCACATGAACCACTAGTTGAATTTTCTCCAAGCCATGTCCTAAACAGCACTTTCTTGAGTTGACCTCCTTTGTGGGGAGAGGGCTATAAAATGGATTTCCCAAATCCAATATTTGCCAACCTTGGAAGGGAGGAGGTTCAGCTGAGAATTCACTCTGAGTTTGACATCTTTAACTCATGCAAGGGCTGTTCTACTGCTCCAAGAATTCCCAAACTGCACAAACCATGAAACGGTTCATTCCATCAGACAATTCTGAAAGTTCATGGTTTGTGGTTTGTGAATACTGAGGAACTACTGTCTTGTGAACCACTGTCTTCCCGATTCATGCCCATCTCTATTTTTGACCTTACCAAGACTGCCAAAGCTTCCAAAACTACAAACTGGACATTGGATAATTTGTAACAACCGTTCCCAATAGAGATGGGCACGAAACGGAAAAAAAAATTGTTCCGTTAATCGTTATTCATTCCATTATGTAACAGAACGAATAACAAAGCCCAGACTAATTTGGGCACGAACCGAACAGAAGCAGAACAAAATAGTTCGGTTATGTTTGGTTCGTTCTTCCCCTCTGGCGATGATAGCCCGGCTGTCATTGCCGGCAGGGAGGATTTCTGGGAGAGAGAACCCCATTCTTGCCTCGCAAGCGGAGGTGGGACCGGGGCTCCCTCTCCAGCGATCTCTGCCGCGGGTGCAAGACAGCTGGCACAGCTGTCATGCACTCGTGGCGAAGGGTGGAGAGAGGGAGCCGCGGTCTGCCTCTGCTGCAGAGGCAAAACCGTGGCTCAATCTGCTTCGCCCAGGGTGACAGCCGGGCAGCTGTCATCCAGGGCGGAGGAGATCATCAGAGCCTGGGCTGTGACCTCGCCTCCGCGCATGGAGGCAGGGTAACCACTCGATCTCCTCCACTCCGGGATGACAGCTGCACAGCTGTCATCGCGGGGCAGAGGAGATAGGCGGAGCCTGGGCCGTGGCCTTGCCTCCCCGTGCAGAGGCAGAGTCATGGCCCAATCTCCTCCGCCTGGCGCTCTCATCCACTGCGGGGAAGAACCTGAAAAACGATAAACTGAATGAATTTTTAAAAAAAATCCATGTCCTAAAAACAGAAAACGAAGGGAGATGGGCACGAAACAGAATGGAAACGAAACACCATTTTTCCGTTTTGTGCCCATCTCTAGTTTCCAATCTTGGATCCCCACATATTCTTGGACTAAAACTCCCCAAAGCCTTCACCACTAACTGTGCTAGCCAGGATTTTTGGTAGTTATAGAACAAGAACATCAGTAGGGGAAAAGGCTGGAAATCAATGATGGAGAACAGAAGAAACAGTGGGTTTGAAACAAGTGTTGCTGAACTCCATCAATGCACACCACTGTCAATGCTGGCTATAGGTAGCTACATCTAATGGGAGCTGCAGTACCACAATACCTGGATGGCCAAACATTCCCCACCTTTACATAAATACCCCCAAAAGAGCCTTGCTGCAGATAAATAAAAGGTAACTGGTCAGCACACTCTTAAAGCATATGCCAGAGATATGTGGGATATCAGGTTTTGATGGGTGAAGGCCAGAAGTCTATAAATCTATTACCTCTGCTACTTCTATGCGTGAGGGAAATTACAACTGTAATTAGGAGACATCAGATTAAGTCTTTCAAGGACTACAACAGATTATGCAATGGGTTGTTGCCTCTGATCAATTCTAAACCAACATTTGTTACTTTAACCATCTTGAGATGCTTTGTTCTTACAGTTCTATGGTAAAGGATGAATAAGAGGCATGCCAGGTCATACTGAAAGCCACAATCAAATCTCAGGACAGGATATTTGTTGCACTACATTTCCATGGGTCAAATAACTCTCAGAGTAATGCTCTTTATTCTATGTACATTTACTATATAGAAATGCCATAAAATAACCACAGCCATTTGTCTTACATGTCAAATACACTTTCAGATTTTCCCCCACTGCTCTCAGCTGCTATATGGGAATTCAGGGTCCTAAATTTGAAT
The DNA here is from genome assembly GCA_023846285.1 of Phrynocephalus versicolor. Taxonomy (NCBI): domain Eukaryota; kingdom Metazoa; phylum Chordata; class Lepidosauria; order Squamata; family Agamidae; genus Phrynocephalus; species Phrynocephalus versicolor. The sequence continues at coordinate 27,540,328 of JAHTLZ010000275.1, forward strand.
CAGTTATCATGAACTCTGGAAATGTGTGTTCAAGATCTAGCTGACCCTGGAATCAGCAGGAGGCCTCAATCAGTCCATTGGACTCAGTTTTAGCTCTAGATCAGCAACAGAGATACTTGAGAATTGGAATACGGAAGAGAAAGCACTTTCAACCTTCAAAAGCAGTCCAAAGAACATAATTCTTTATTTATATAGGCCTGAGCAAGATCCAGCCTTTTATACTAGACAAAAGCATGCTAAATGTCAAGACTGTGTGAAAATGTGCCTATACTGATAAGCTACAGACTGGAGTTCAGAGAATGATCATGCTGGCTGGGAGTACTGGGAGTTGTTGAAAAATAGGATGGTTTGCAAACTGCCCTAGAGCCAATGCAACTGGTACTGATCGCCAGCAATGCGGCATGTTCCACTCCTTTGACTCCTGGTTCCAGTCCCATCTCCCCAATGATCTGCACCCCAACCAGATGCCACAGGTCCTCCCTAGGGATGGGCTTGAACCACCTGTTCAGCAGTTTGTGCTGGTTCGTTTACCATCCAGGCAGGTGTCCCGTGGTTCCCAGCTCTGCCTCCAGAGGGTGATGACTCAGAGGCAGCGCTCCAACCTTCTGGCCCTGCCTCCTCCAGGCACTGCCTCTAAGGGAGTGTCCACTGGAGAAGGCGGGGCTGGGAAGTGCTGAACAGCTGTTTGTCTCAAGGATGAACCGGCACGAAGCACCAAGCCAGCAGTGCATGCTCATGGTAGCACTCAGAGCCCTTTCTGTGCATACCTGACATTGCCCCTTCACAGCCACCTGTATTCAGATTAAATTGCTGTATTGGCACCTTGTGAAAAAATTAGTGCCAATTGAATTATAGTTTGGGTACTTGGTCTCTAAAAGGTTCAATATCACTGACATAGATTGTGGGGTCCTGATGGCAGAGACCGTTGGTAGTAGGCGGCATATAAGTTGCATAAATAAATAAATAAATAAATAAATAAATAAATAAATAAATAAATAAATAAAAGTCATATGTGCGGTTCTTGCCTCAGTAGGTGCTGGCCTTTTTAGTCTTTTCTCTTTACAGGTTTGCAGTTACCACTGAAGAGATGACAAGCGCCGAACGTGGGCCACAGTTTTATATATTTGGCCATCCAGGCAGGTGGGGTTGCAATTTGGGCTTTGGTTTCACTGCCTGTTTAGAATGGAGGGGATGGAAAGGCATGCTCTGGGTTGGGTTCTTTCAGCTGGCACCCCCTGATATTATCATGGTCCATGGGGGGGGGGCGGTGGCGATGACTTGGCACAAAGGATGGGGAAGTCACTTATTATTCAAGTGATTCATGATTTGAGGGCTTTGAAGGTAAACTTCCCTCTTGCTAGGACTGTTTGGTCTATCATATTGCTCCATTTGAGTTAGAATACTGAGTGTGGGTGTATTGACTGAGCCAGAAGGGGAGTTAACCAAGAAGCTGATAGGGCCATTTTGAATGGCCTGTGGTCAGTGGTTAAGCCCCCTGAGTTGTGGGTGGTTCAGCCTGGCTCATTTAGGTTGGATGGTGTTCAATTATCAGACAAAGATCTGAGAATCTTTTTACATGATTTGCAAGAGGGTCTTAGGGACAAATTAGTTGACCTGGTTGGTGGGCAGGAGGCATTTAAAAAGCCCCTATGGCATGATAGGTAGTGTGAGGGTTTGATGTGACTTTCATAGTCCATGAAATGAACTTTCCAGCTGAGCCTTAGAGTACCCAAGGTCTTTAGGACTATTAGCGGATGAAACTACCACCTTTAAATGAGTCAGAAGCTGACCAAGAACCAGAATGACTGGACAGGCTACACTTGATGCACCAACATCAACTGGGAAAAGGAGCTTTTTTTCCAAGGATATCTAATGTGCCATCAGTGACAGAGACAAATCCAACAGGGATCCACAGATTGCAGATATGATCCTCTAAGAGCAGTCTGCACCACCACTTTTGCAAATTAGAAGAACCACCTTTCAGTGTGATACTCAGCCTTTCATAGTTTACTTCCTTCCATATTTTGACAAAAAAAAATATGGGAGCCTGAGTCCTTCACATTTGAAACAAAATTCCCAGATTCCCTAAAGAGAACTTTGGAACAATCCTTCATCACCTATCAGCATTCTGGCTATCCCAACTTTGGACACAAGAGCTTTAAGCAATGATGTTGGGCTGCATCGGAACTCGTCTCTGAGGTTATTCAGCCAAGAAGTGAATGAACCGCTGTAACAAACAGTACTTAACATTTCCCATTACGTGGCTGAAGTGATCTAGCCAAGACTAAAATAATTCATGTTGCGATCTTTCCAATTAATTTGTACAGATGTGAAAGCTGCAAAGTGAAGAAAGCTAACGGGAACTATGATTCATTTGAAATGTAGTGTTGAGGGAGAGCTTCACGAATGTCATGGATGGCCAGATCAAACCAGGCCTGAAGTCTCCTGGGAGCTAAAATAACTAAACTGAAGCTGTTGTACTTCTGATATGTAGTGAGAGGACAAGACTTGCAGGAGAAGACAATAATGCTAGGAAGGGTGGAAAACAGAAGGAAAAGAGAAAGACCGGCCACTAAAGGAAGTTATGGCCTTTAGTTTACAAGGATAGAACAGGGTGCTCAATGAAAGGACCTTTCAGAACTCATTAATTCATAGGGTTGCCCTAAGTCAGAAATGATTTGAGGGCTCCATGCAACAGAAGCAGATTGAGCAAACATTCCAATGAATGTTCTACTTTGTAAGACATTTTATTCTAGGACAATGCTGGCTACCGGCTCACCTCCCCCATGGAGCACTTTCTGTGCCAGATGGAAGAAAACCAGAGAAACTATGTTATCTTTCCTCATTATGTTGCAGAATGCCACCTGTAGCTCCTAATTACAGCTGCCTCCAGGGTATTAAAGGGTTTCTCTCTTTAATGGAATGGCACTATTAATATGTCAATATCCAGATGATATATGTAATGGACTCTATTGAAATCAATCAATAGGCGTTCCTTCATTTCCACATTCCGCCTGCTTAATAGAAGAAAATGTGCCTGCTCTAGTCCGATCATTTTGTATTTCCTCCCATCTGTGGCTTTCAGGATCTGCTTATTAAGTATATTATTTGCTCCCCTTCCTCTGTCTCATTTGTGGGTCAGCCCTGCATGTGTACAGCACAAGATGTGTGTCAATTTCTTTTCAAGGACAGAGCACTCAGGAACGTGCTTGCAACAATGCTCATTTAGAAAATGCGCACGCTGTGCATTCTACTTTCTACGTGGAGGCAGACAGAACACATGGGGCAAAGAAAACCACTTTGGAGGCAGGTTAAAAAAAAGAAACAGAAAAAGCAGGCAAACACAAGATGGTGGAGTAAGGTGTGTGTGTTATTCTGTTGTTTATGCTGCTGTTCATTCTCCTCATACAAAAGTAAATTCCTCAAATAGTATAACTTTTGGAAGTGAATTCTCATAGATTAAGGAATCTCTGTGAACATTAATGACCACATAATTATTAACTACCATATTGATTTTATGCCCATTCCCCCCTAATATAAACATTATGTGCATATGTTAAAGATGTTTTTTGTTAAAAAAAATAAAATTAAATAAAACTGATCGGAGGAGTTACTCAGTGAAACAGCAATATTTATCTACTAGAGAGGCATACACACAGGGACAGCATTCCAAGCGTTTTTATTGACTTATCCCCACTCCTGCAAAAGTTCTTCCCTCCAAACTACCACTGGATAAAAGAAAAAAGTGTACCCTTTCTGATTTGCTCATTCTAATTCTCAAACATTTAAACCACACACACCCAGTCTCTATTCCCTAACTAAAAAATCACTCTATCTTTGATTGGTGGTACCAGCCTCCATCCTTCAAAGTGTCAAGAACGCATGTGGGCCTCCAGTGGACCTCAAGGTAAAAAAAAAAAGTTCATCCTGGAATGCAGTTTCTTTGTTCAACAAGATCTGTCTTTGCATCAAACATATATGCATTCTGTTTACACTCAGAACACAATATGTAAAATGTGAAAATAACATATTTCCATTTCTCACACATATTTTGAAGCACTGTAAAATATAGTTGTGTTTTGTTTAGGAACTTCAAATGTGAATTAAGTAGATGTGCATTAAATGCAAACCAAACAAATTTCTCTTTCATCCTAATTGGGGGAAGTGGGGCTCTGCACTAGTCAATTCTGAATCTAATGTGTTGAAAGGACATATAACAACACAAGAACATAAAATGTCACTGTTTTTCTAGTGGTCATATAACTCTTGCCTCCTACACATGAGACTTAGAAACATCAAACAATGTCAGTCTTGTCAAAGCTCCATCATCACCAATGTTCCATTTACCAGTGAGATAATAAAAACAGTGGTGGCCAAAAAGCTCCACGTCCTCCTGGAGGAAACCAGTGCTCCTGATCCGTTCCAGTCCAGCTTCAGGCTGAGTCATGTCATAGAGAGAGCATTGGGCACTCTGCAAGATGACCTCTTAAGGGAGTCCAATAGGGACAAAATGACCTTATTGGTCTTCCTTGCTATCTCAGCAGGCTTTGATACTGTTGAGCATGTTATCCTCCTGGGGAGGCTCTTTGAGTTAGAGGTCGGTGGCCTCGCTTTGGAGAAGCTCTGATCCTTCTTGGATGACCATCCCCAGAGAATAGAAATTGGTGAGATGAGATCTGCTCCTTGGACCCTCAGATATGGAGTTCCACAGTGTTTAATATCTACATTAGTCCACTGGGAAAGGTTATCAGAAGTTTTGGAGTTTCGTGCCACCAGTATGCTGACAACATATAGCTTTATCTCTACTTCCCACCTTCTGCAGTGGATGCTGTCCTGTTCCCACCTTCTGCAGTGCTGCCTGGGTGCTGTGATGGGATGGATGAGGAAAAATCTACTGAGGTTGAACTGAGGTGGAAATTCTGCGTGTGGGGCCTATGATGTCAGTGGGTTAGGAAGCTCCCTCTCCTTTGGGGGAGTGACCCTTCCCACTCAGATTGAGGTTTGCAGCTTGGGCGTTCTTCTGGACACAGCACTATCCCAGGTGGTGTCTTTGGTCCATTCCATCTGTTTCTATCTGGTCCATTTTCCATCTGGACACCGAGGCTCTCACAATGTTGGTTCATGCATTAGTAGTCTTAGGATTAATCTACTGTAATGCCCCCAATGTGGGTCTGCCCTTGAAGCTGACACAGAAACTCCAACTGCTCCAGAACACAGCAGTCCAATTGTTAACTGAGCTTAGTAGATACAAGCATATACCCCCTACTCTGGGCTCCATGCAGTTCACTTCTTCAAGATACTGGTATTGAAAATGACATAAAGCCTGAAATGTTTTAGGACCTTGGTACCTGTCAGAGCACTTGCTTCCAATGAAATTGCCAGTACTACCCATCCCTCCCAGACAGGGGGATCGAGGGCGTTAACCCCGAGAAAGGCCCATAAATATAAAACCAGGAATCAAAACTTCTCGGTGGTTGCCCTGTACCTGTGGAACTCTCTTCCTTCTGAGATACACCTGGGTCCCTCCTTGGGATCATTCAAGTGGTCTCTAAAAACTTAAATATTTACGCAGGCTTTCCCCCAGGTTGGTACACAGCTGCAATGTTCTACAGGCTCTCAACTGGAACTTCAGTCATGACCCACCTATTGTCTTAAACATTTAGTCATTGTTTGTTATTTGTTGTAATTTGACATTCATTATTTGTTGTAATTCTGATTAATTTTTTACTTTATTTGTACTTTTATCTTATTTTGACTTATTGTATTGCTTTGTATATTGTTATTATTGTAAACAGCCCAGAGTGGAAAAGAACATTAAGGGGCACTAGCTTGCAATGTGAGCCTATCCAAATCTACCCAGTAATTAATCCCCATGTGTTAAACAATGTTTCTCTCCAGGTAAATAGAGCCATGATTGCAATCTTAATCTCTTTCATGGAAATTTGCTTAGAGTCCAATGTAGTCCTGAAGTGCGGACAAATTTACTGGAGAATTTGCCAGCACTGGAGAATTTGAGCCTATTGTATAAGGTGCATGGACTGCTATCCTCGTTTGGCAAATAATACACACACATGGTTACAAATGAAAAGGCTTATAAATGATGGTGCCAAAAAGTTATGAATGGGGGTTTAAAAGACCTAGATTATTTGCCCAGGTGCAGATCAAGCTATACAGCTATCTGAACGGTTGTACAGTCATATTGTAGGCCTTCGTTATTGGGGGGGGGTCTCTTTACAAGATCCATTTCTCTTAATTCTTCCTGGGTTTTTTTTCCTTAGAAGCCTCACCTTTCCCCTCATTTCTCTAAACTAATTAAACAGAAGTATTTCTGAAACACAATTGCCTCTGCTACTTTATTACAAAACTTTATGTCATACTACTGGCCTATTTTTTTTCAATTTTAGCAACATGAAAAAAAAAACCTGAAGTTTAAATATTATATTGGGCCCTTGGCATATCATAGTTTTCTCCTCCAGATGCTACAAATGTTCAGGCAATTAGCTGCAGAAGAAAGAGAATCAGAAATTAAAGGTTTTTTTCTCTCAAGAATGTTTCATACTTTATTACATTAGAATTAATTCTCAAGAACAAAATGCATGCCTCTGGCATGCATGTTCACAAATTCCAAGACTTTCCTGCAAAAATACAAGTGAGTCTGGGATTGATACATTCAGGGTTACCACTTTCTGCTGGACCTCAACTTCCAGCTGAACAGTCCATAAGTCTGTTTGGGAAAACCTCAGCACATTCCTGACCATTTACATGCAACCTTCCCTTGCATAAGACTGTAGATTCAGCAAGGTTTAGGTCTGCAGTGAGGAGCTTGGATTCTCTGCAGGAACGGGGGCCTTCATTTACATGGACCATCCGGCCTTGAGGCTCCTGGGCTAAAATGATTTCCTAATGGCTTTTGGAAAGTTTCAATCCGGCAATCATTCCAAAGTTCCCATTGACCTTTGCAAAGGGAAAATGGCCAGGATGATGGACATATGCCCTACATATGTCCTCCCATGAAATGGAGGAAAACTATCCTTCTTGTTTACAAGGGTGTTGGCAGTGATGAAACGAGTGGGGTATAGTATAATACAGTGGTGTCCATCTTCGGCCCTCCAGATGTTTTGGACCACGACTCCCACATTCCTTTGTCATTGACAAAACAGGATTGGAATTCCGGGATTTGTGATCCAAAACATCTGGAGGGCTGAAGTTTGGACAGTCCTGCTATAATAAAACAATAACCAAACCTCAGAGCAGTTTTGACCTAGTATAGACTGAGCCTGTTAGAAGGCCTACTTTGTGGCCATGATGGTCAAACAAGTCATTCGTCTCTACTTGCACTACAGGTGTATACTGTATATAGAGCCATCCAGTAGACATCTATCAAGGGCTTATTACACTCTTGCCCAAAATAAGAGAATGCAGATCACTCAGTGACTGCTGGACATTCTGCACAACACTGCACTGGCAATGTCGCCCAAATCCACTCTGACTTGAATGCAGAAGCTCACACAGGTGCTATGGTTGTAGCTCTGGCCCTTGCAGGCCTAGTGATAATGAATCTTTTTTCAGTTTGGGCAGCTTGAGAGTGCCAACAGGCTCCTTGGGTTGATGAGAACATGTCACAGTATTTTGCAATTTGTTCTGCCAGCGGAAGCAAATACTTGTTGAACAATTACATAGACAGAATCAGAATCAAACAAAACAGCTATATATTACATATACAGTGGTACCTTGTATAAAGGAATTAATTCATTCCAAATGGAATTATGTTAAGCAAATTTTCCTTTATACAAATTCCCATAGGAATGCATTGAAAATGGAGTGATCCCAATTTTATGTTGTACGTATTTTCCCCATAGGCGATTATGTTAAG
>JAHTLZ010000275.1:27552251-27574226 GCA_023846285.1 Phrynocephalus versicolor
ATAAATAAATAAATAAATAAATAAATAAATAAATAAATAAATAAATATTTGTCACTGTAGCTGCACCTTAAAGTTTCAATAACACTGCAGCCTGAGTAAAGGCTAGAGGCAATCAGACCTCTCTATACTTTCATTCTATTATAGAAGAATTATAATGTTTCAAAAATTATAACTAGGTGTAACTGTGGAATGCAGATAGCAGATCTTGCTAAGGCTGCAGTGCTACGTGCAGTTCTCCAAATAAAACCTCCTGCACTGGATGCAATAAGATCTACTCCTTCTAATTAACTAAACAGAAAGATGAAGAGGAAAGGAATATCTGAGCTTCCATGACTTACAATCCACTTCCTCAGAAACATGATGCATGATATCAGGTCATAGATTTATATGCCGAGTCTACTGGATTGGTGGGGTGAGAGTAAAATGGAGATACAGAAAATGTCAATTATATTTTTAACTGTGGTAATGAACTTTGAAATCATGGTTAACAGGACTGGGTTGCATGTTCTCTTCCAGAAGACTGTTTACCCTGCTACAGTTTCCTAGGTGTCTTTGCTCCACTCACTAATGGCAAAATATTATAGAGTAGAGATGGGCATGAATCAAAAAATGGCATTTCGTTTGTCGTTTGTCATTTGGAGGGTCCATTTCAGTTCGTTTCCGTTTTTCGTGAATTTTTGCAAAAAAAATCGTTTTTGTTTTCGTTCGTTTGTTACCGTTTCATTACCATTTATTTCAATTTTTTGTGATTTTTTAGGATTTTATGCAATTCACTCATATTGCAGTAATGGAAACGAAACGCACAACAAAATTTCCGGTGTTTCTGTTCGTTTCGTTTCATTTTAGAGACAAAATTCGTTTGTCGTTTCATTACATAACGAAACGAAAAAACGGAAACGGAAACGAAAAATTGTTCGTTTCGTGCCCATCTCTATTAGGGAGCATTACTTTGAAAAACTCTCTACTGAACCACTTAATTAGCAACCTATACAGTAAGCAAGGGAAAATTCAGAAGGATATTGTGGATCTTGAACCATGCATATAGAACCAAGCCTCTGCACTAGACACGATAGTCACCATGAGGAAAAAAACATATATGATGAACAACTTATTTCCTCAAGGAAAAGGAAAGACAACATGTCTCCAATCTACCACAGAGCCTTAGCCCACAGCAGGGACATCATGAACCTACACAATAACATCATAAATTGATCCACATACTGAACCAAGCAGAAGAGTCAGTCCTCTCATGGGGCTTCTCCATTTGTCTCATCAAACCCATACAGATGGTGCACAGTGAACAAGAAGCCTTTTCACACATTCTACCTACTCAAGGAATATTTTCACATCTCTGACAACAATTAGGAAGGCAACACAAAAGGTATGCCTCACTCTTCACAACATGAGAAGGAAATACCCTGACAGCATGACATGGAATTACACTATATCTTCACTCACCTCCCTCCCAGCATCACAAGAAGCACTGCACATGGATTCCTCCAAAGTGCTAGAACAAAAAACTGGACTTTTATACTGAGAGTAGAGATGGGCACAGATTTAAAATGAATGCAAAATTCTTTCAAAATCATCAATTGCTTGATTCATCTTTGTCAAACACGGCAATCCCTGATGAATATGAATAAATTAATTTTCGCCATTTTTAACTCAGATTCATCACCCTGGGTTTTTTTTTATTCTTTTTGGTGGCCCTTGCCATCTGCAGCCTCTATCACTTTCCTGGGGAGGGGCTCTTGGGCTATTCATCACTCAGACATCTGAAGCCCAAACTTCATCAAACTTGGAGGGAATTGTATATGAAAGTCAGGGAAGTGTCTCTGAGATTTTGGTGTTTCCAGGTGCCTGGGGGTGCATTTTATATGGTTTTAAAGGCAAGATGAGCAGTGAACTGATGTCAGTTCATAGAAAATTTTTGTTGTCTTGTGAATGGAGATGGACATGAATTTAAAAACAAATAGCAAAATGCATTCAAAAATAGCTAAAGCATCGACTTTTATTTGTTGGGTGATGGCAGTGGGGGGCAGCAGGGGGCAGTGGTGGCAGGGGTGGCGGCAGCAATGGTGGCATTGGTGGGGTGTGGGATCGCGGCGGTGGCTCCAGCAGTGGGCGGCGGCCACGGAGGTGGGCCCAGGCCGGGTTGCTGGGCCCATTTGGTGTCTCTGACAAGCAGGCCCAGCAAGCAGGCCTGGGCCCACCTCCATGGTCACCACACACACTGCCGGAAAACCCAAATGGGCCCAGCAGGCCGGCCTGGGCCTGCCGCTGCCACTGGAGCTGCTGCCACCACTGGAGAAGGCGAGTGAAGGGGGGAATCCACCCCCCAACACCGGGACCTGGTGAACAACCCCTGAAGGCACCCAGAGTGACTAGTCACCCACGGTCAATGTCCTGGGCAGGCCTGGCATTTAATTTATGTGTCTGAGACCAAATCTTTACCAAACTTGGAGGGCTTGAAGCTTGAAGTGGACAGTTGGGAGAAGCTTCTCTGCCCCTTTGGTGTCTCTAGCCACCAGAGGGCACTTTCCTGGGTGCCCACTTTGTGGATGCATACCTCAGACATCCAGAACCCAACCTTCACCAAGCCTGCAGGGCTTGTAGAGGAGGGTCAGGGGAAGCTCTCCTACAATTTCAGCTTCTCTAGGTGCCTTAGGGGGCATTGTATAGACTTTTAAAGTAAAAATGAATAGGCAAGGCAATATATGAATTTGTAAGAAAAGAATGTAAATTCATGACAACAATTCCTCACTTAACAACCTACCTGTTTATCAACTGCTCAGATCTACAACCACCAGCAGCAGCAAAAGCTGAGGCAGCGCCTAACTGCTGCCTGAGGAAGAACCTGCTGTCCCAGCACACAGGACCTGGGCCAAAGCAAACAGCCTGCTTCTGCTTGCCTGCATCTAGCTTGGCAGCAACTCAGAGGGGAGGAAGCAGGGCTACAGCATCCCCTTCCCCATCCTCCTCCTCCGCTGCTTCCAAGGGGGCTTCGACCAAGCTTGTCCTGGGAAGGGCTTCTGTGTCCCTTGCCCGACAGAGACATGCTGGCCAGCTGCCAGGCTGGCCAATAGGGTATTGCCAGCACAGCTGGCGAGACTGGCCAGAAGCTGACCACTGGTCAGCTGACCCCTAAGAATAGCCTCTAGGTAAAGGGCTAGCAGCCCATCAGAGGGGTCTTTGTCTCCTGGCCGCGCTGATTGGCCTCGAGCGGTGGTGTGTTTTCGCCCATCCCATTCTCTTCACTATGGGGGTCTACCTATCACCGGTCACACTTGGCGAAAAGGATAAGTGGCGGTAAGTCCCTTAGGGAAATAGGAGGAAATACGGCTTATGACGAGGGTCGCCCTTAAATTCCTACATTAGGCTTAGAAATAGAAAGGATAGTAAATATTGATTCTGAGAAAGGGTGGAGGCCCTGGACCATTCGGCGGCACGCTGTGATAGGTTTGCTGTTCACTTTGAGGGGAAAATTGCTCAGATTCGCAGTGAACTGGACTCCACTATTGGTACAGAATCAAGGGGCGTGTCCAGTGTGCCATGCTTAGGTCCAGTATTATTGGATGACTTTCAATTTTTGAGACCCAAGGATGTGGACAGGGTGCTTGAATCTGTCCGTTCTACCACCGCGCTGCTCGACCCTTGCCCTTCTTGGCTAATTGAAAGATCTGCCAGGGGAGTTCGCACCTGGGTCCAGGAAGCAGGGCGTGATCCCTGCTGCCTTAAAAGAGGCAGTAATTAGACCACTCATTAGAAAACCTAACCTGGACCCAGGGCTGGTGGTTAACTACCGACCAGTAGTTAACCTCCCTTATTTGGGCAAGGTGTTGGAGCAGGTGGTGGCCGGCAGCTCCAGGCGCTGCTGGATGAAACGGATTTTCTGGATCCATTTCAATCTGGTTTCAGGCCAGGTTTTGGAACAGAGACTGCCTTGGTTGCCCTGTACGATAACCTTTGCCGGGAGAGAGACAGGGGGAGTGTGACCCTGTTGATACTCCTGGACCTCTCGGCGGCTTTTGACACCATTGGCCATGGTGTCCTTCTGGATAGGCTGGCCAGGTTGGGAGTTGGAGGCACTGTCTTGCAGTGGTTCCACTCCTTCCTGGCTGACCATGTCCAGAAGGTGGTGCTGGGGGATAGTAGCTCTGCCCCATGGCGTTTACGTCATGGGGTTCCACAGGGCTCAATACTATCTTCCATGCTGTTTAACATCTACATGGAACCTCTGGGAGAGGTCATCAGGAGGTTTGGGCTAAGGAGTCAGCAATATGTTGGTGATACTAAGCTCTACCTCTCATTTTCCACCAATCCAGGTGAGGTGGTTTCTGTTTTGAACTTGTGTCTGGACCAGATAATGGACTGGATGAGGGTTAATAAATTGAAACTCAATCCAGACAAGACAGAAGTGCTGTTTAGTGGGTGCTTCACCAGACAGGTTAGAGGGCCATTTCCCTGTCCTGGACGGGGTTGCACTCCCCCTTAGGGACAGGGTCCACAGCTTGGGGGTGCTCCTGGACCCTGGTCTAACTCTGGAAGCCCAGGTGGACTCGGTGGCCAGGGGTGCCTTTCTCCAGCTGTGGAATATATATCAGCTGCGCCCCTACCTGGACGAACGGAGCCTCATGACAGTTATGCATGCACTGGTAACATCCCGTATTGATTACTGCAATGCGCTTTACGTGGGGCTGCCTTTGAAGACGGCCTGGCAATTGCAACTGGTTCAGAATCATGCGATGTGGCTGGTGAGTGGTAGGGCCGCCAAGGAACACATCACACCAATTCTATATAACCTCCATTGGTTACCAGTTGCTTCCCCAGCTCAATTCAAAGTGCTTGTTTTGACATATAAAGCCCTAAATGGCTTAGGGCCTAGATACCTGAAGGACCGCCTCCTTCCATATGAACCTACCCGGCAATTAAGATCTAGTCAGGGAGGCCTCCTGAAAGAGCCATACCTCAAGGAGGTGAAAGGGGTGGCTTGTAGTTATAGGGCCTTTTCAGCAACTGCCCCCAGACTATGGAATGTCTTGATGTTTTAATTGTCTATTTTGATTGTGAGCCGCCCAGAGACCTTTGGGTAGTGGGCTATATAAATAAATATATACAAGATATATAAATAAATAAAAATAAATAAATGACGATTTACATAAAGATTGGCAAAGGGCTGCCCATAACTCTATTGCTGGGGGGGTACTCCCCCACCGGGTAATGCCCGAGTTTGGTTATGGGAAAATCCTCCCAGTGCCACTTGGCCTGTTTAGGTTCCCCCGTTAAAGACTAAACAGTAGGACAAATAGTACAATAAAATAAAGTGTGGCCCATTGTTAATCCCAAAACGTGTCTCGTCTCTTTATTTTGGGCTGGGTGGACAAGGGATGGCTGCTGCAGTGAGTGTAGCACTGTCTCTGCTGGAGAAGAGAAAGACCCAAGTGGGGCAGAGAACATTGACCAGCTCTATCTCTATTTTTCTCTCCTTTTTGTTCTGCTTCTCCCGTGGCCTCCTGGAGACTCTCTTGCTCTGGTCTGCTTACAAGGAGGGCAGCCTCAACCCACCACCAGACATGCACCTTAAGCAAATCACTTAACACCCAATTCATTTAATGATCTAGTCACAGGAACTGAACTCTGTCGTTAAGTAAGGAGTGTCTGTACTTGTGATTTATCAACCTCGATGAATCACAAATCAAAAAGGAATCACCATTTTTCTGATTCATGCCCATTTATATTCATGATTCATCAGCGTTGATAAATTATGAGTCATGATAAATCAACACTTTCCCAATTTGTGCCCATCTCTAATTGAATGCTTTCATCATCACACCCAAGCTGAGATCATCAGCAAGGTACACAATTTAACACACAACCTCACTCAGAGAGAGTGAGATGTTAGGCATTTCTCAGTCTACAGTACCCATCCAATATTGTATATGGACGAATTAACCAGGGGAGACACGTAACCAGAAGGAACTTCCTGCAAGACAAACCTAGAAGAGAAAATGACCAAATACCACTAGTCACTTTCAGCCCACAACTGAGACCATTCAGGTGCATCATAAATGATCTTCCATCTCTCCTTGAAAGAATCTTTCACTCTCCCAAGCCCTTGGTGACAGTATTACATTTACTTTCTGCAATCAACCCCACAATCCCAAGCAACTGGTGACACAACTGGTGATGACTCACACAACACTGATACAGTGGTGGGGACTATACCCTGCTACAAATCCAGATGACAGCTCTGTCCGTACAGTTACTCTGCCCACAGAATTACATGACCCAACAATACCACACACAACATAAAGGGGCCTTACTTGTTTCCTTTCTAATACGATCTAACGAGTATGTCACCTTTCGCCAACAATGGCACTCTTCGTGAGACACCCTCCGTGCAAAAGAATTAATGGACATAAATCAGACATCAAGAATGGCAATGCACCGGAGCCTGCTTCAAATCATTTCACTCTACCTAGAAACTCTTCGTGGGATTTTAAATTTGCAACAATCCTTTCACACAAAAATCCATTCCTAGTTGCTCCACCTTTTCTTTACATTGTTAGTTTAGTTTAAGGCAGGAGGGGTATTATCGTGCAGCTGATATTCTTAAGACAATAAGATCTCAGAAATTTTTGATCTACTTTTACCTTCTTGCTCTCATTTGCTGTACAGAAACTGGGTACTACAGACCTGAGGCAGCACCTTTAAAATGATACAGATATTCCACAATCACAGTCAGTCACTTCAGACAATCCGGTTTTTAGAATATGAGGAATGGATTTCTTCTAAATCACAATATGCAGGAAGGAAACAGAGGTGTGTGTGTGTTACACTCATCAGTTGATCTGAGGCTCTCAAATGATGTAAGAAATTGAAATAAAATACATGTCTAACGGTGCATTTGGCAGCAAAGCTGGCATAGCCCCGCCAGCCAGCAGTCAGTTTGTGACATGTTATGTGAAGAGCATGGGGCCTTTTCCAGATCCTGGCAGCCCCTGAAGGAAATGAGCCAAAGCACTCAGAGGCAGTTCCACCAATCTTCCTTTGTGTCATAAGAAAGAAGGCAAAATGTAGATAGATGGCTGGATGATAATAAATATTCCATGCATTTGATATTGAGAAGCCCAGCAATAATGGTTCTTGTACATTTGGATTTCGGGTTGGTACCACCCCAATATCACCATAAGTAGGGAAGAGGAGCTCATGGGAACCAGGGAAAAGAGGATTTTGATGACAGCATAGAAGGCTACTTGTGTGTGTGTGTGTGTGTGTGTGTGTGTGTGATCATCAACATAAGCATAGAACTGCATAGCTGGAATGGACCTTATGGATCATCGTCCAGCTCCTGCCAAAGAGGTACAGTGGGGAACTGAACTCCCATCCTTTGGCTCTACAGCCAGATACCTAGTGAATGACCCATATGCTCCAATTTACCTGACTTAAGAGGCATTGCCCCCTCCCCCCAAATTGTATAATGTGACATATGGGCACTCCAGATGAATGCAAATGCTTTTCTCACCACCAGCTAGAACTTGGAAGGCTTACTTTTTGGACCACAATTCCCTGAAACCCCCAGTCAACCAGTACACTGGAGAACTCTGGAAGCTTCAATCCAAACTCTGGTTCCTGATAGGCATCCTTTAAGAGAATTGTTCAAATTGGCCAGTCTAAAGCCTTGGCAGGAAATGTGATCCTGATGTGTCTTCTGCTCAAAGAAGATCTGCGTTTTTCAGTTTTCCCAAGTGCTGAGGCCTATAGTAACAGGTTCGCCTGCTGTTCTCTCCCTTCCACTGTCTCTGTCACAACCATCTTTGGAGATATTGACATGGAGGGAGCATGGCACCTTATGGTCTTCAGTAGCATTCAGCTGGGCACTCGAAGGCTTATCAATAGAGATGGGCACAAAATGAACTTTTAATTCATCTCATTACTCGTTATTCGTTTTGTTAGCTAACAAAACGAATAACGAACCAACCCATCAAAGAAAAACAAAACAAAACAAAACAGAAATTTCCATTTTGTTTGCTTTGTTTTTTGTTACCCCCCCCTCCTACCTTGTTGTTGCCACAGTCCTTCTGGTCCTGGAACTCCAGCAGCCAGGGTGGGGAAAAGCCCGCCCTACAGCTGAGAGGCGGGAAAAAACAAGCCCGGCATCCAGGGACTTTAAAAAAACTAAAAAATAAAAAATACACATTTTTTAAAAAAGCACTGACCTGGCTGGTGCTGTAAAATTTTAAAAAAAAATTAAAAAGCATCAACCTGGCCCCTGGGGGTGCATGGTCGGTGCTGTAAAATTAAAAGATAAATAAATAAATAAAAAGGCACCAGCCGACTGACTTAATTTTTTTTTAAAAAAATGAGGCACTAGCACCTCTCAGCTGTAAAAATAAAAAATAAAATAAAATAAAATAAGCCCCACAAGGGGGGCTTTTAAAAATAATTTAAAAAAATTAAATAATAATAATAATAATAACGTCCCTCTGCCCGCTTATAGCTCACAGGACAGCCAGTTCAGCCTGTGGGCCAGCGGGGGGAGGGGAAATGAAAAAAAAAATTAAAAAATCTGAGGCACTAGCGCCTCTCAGCTGTAAAAATAAAAAATAAAAATAAAAAAGCCCCACAGGGGGGATGTTTAAAAATAAAAATAAAAACAATAAAAATTAATAACAAATCAAAACAAACTAATGAAACGATATTCCCATTAAAAATCATTTAAAATTAAATGAAACAAAATGAACCATAAAATGAACCAAAACGAAACGAAGTGCCATTTTTTTTGGCTCATGCCCATCTCTACTTAATAGGACTGCCTCTTGTCTCAAAGAAACCCCAACAAAGAAAGCAAAATCCTTTGTGTTCTGCTTACTGTGAAAAAAGCCAAAATAGCCTCTCGGACATTCTTTCAACAAATACAACTCTCAATCTAGCCATCCTTTATAGCTGGCTGGGGGATTCTGGCAGTTGTAGTCCAAAAATACATTTTCTATGCTTTATCTAGTTCTTGCTGAGGAAAATCGTAACATTTGTACTATCTGCAATCGACACAGCAGCACTAGCTGTGGTTCTGCTCTCCTTTCCTAGTCCCACACAAACGTACTGCTTTAATTATTCATACCATCTCTCCCACGGTGGCAAAGCATGGGAGAGAGCCACAGGGGTGGTCACCTCAGGCACAAAAAATTTAGGAGGCGCAAAGGAGTCCAGTCCTCTGCAATGAGACTGCTAGGAAGTCATGGGGGGTTGCAATTCAGACCCATTTGTCCAAGTTGCATTGCCAAGTCCAGACACCCCTCTCCACCCACATCCCTGATGTACCTGCAGGTGCCACCGCTGCCACTGTCTTCATAGGCAGCAGACCCGGTATCTGTTTCCTGAGGGAAAGTGCAGGGACAGAAGTAGGGAGGGGAGTCATGGCGGGGCTCAAAAGGTTCTTAACTTCTTCTCAGCAACAGCCATCTTCAAAGGCAGGAGGACAGGCTTCCCTTCCAGGAGCCCAGGACTTGGTGCCTCACCTCCCACCTAACTGTGAGGCAGGTCTGCAGAGAGGCAGGGGCCACATGGGAAGGGATGTCTCTGGAGCAGGGAGGGGGCAGTCTCAGAGAACAACAGGATCAGGCCTACTCGGCTTCCCTCCCAGCCTTACTATCTATGCAGGCCTGGACGGCAGTAAGGTTACAACAGAATGGAGGGGTCATGGAGGTGGGGTCATGGGGGGTCAGTCCTGCTCAGCTTCCCTTCAGGGTCACTGTCTGTACAGGTCTGGAAATGCAGCGCAGTAGCAGGAGCGGGGCGGTGGGTTGTGGATGAGGTGGATGGGGAGGTGGTGGAAGAAGGTTGGGGCCACAAGTGGGGTAGAGGGTTTGCAGTGGGGTCAACCCTGCTCTCAGCTTTCATTTCAGGCCCATTGTCTGCCCAGTCCAGCAATGGTAGGAGCAGGGAGGGGCTTGGGAAGTAGTTGGGGGAGTGTTAAGTAGGGGTAAGTGGTGTTTGGTTTTCCTTCCAAGCCTGCTGTTTGCACAACCCTGAAAGGCAGGACGGCTATAGGAGGGGATATGGGGGGCGGGAGTCTCAGGATGGAGTGGAGTGGGAGAGTCACAAAGGGGGTCAGACCTCAACATCTTCCCTTCTAGGCCTGGAAGGCAGTGCAGTTGCAGGAGCAGGTAGCTGGGTTGACTTATTCATTTATTTTATTTTTATACCGCCCGTCTTCCCAGGGAACTCCGGGCGGTTAACAATATGGGTTGAGAGAACCAAATAGAACACAGTGCAACATCAGCAAAGAATCGAGAAAAAAATTAGAAAGAAGAAAGAAGAAGAAGAGGGGGGGGAAGCTATGATAAAATCATTGTGTGGTAAAAATCATCGGCAAGAGGCGTAAAAAAAATTAAATTAAATTAGAGGTCACCAAATGCCTCCCAAAAAAGCAAGGTTTTAAGTGCTTTTTTGAAGGCAGGCAGGGACTGTGCAAGGCGCAACTCATTTGGGAGCAAGGGGCCAACCACAGAGAAGGTGCAGTTGCATGTAAGCGATTTGCTCCAGGTGCTGGCAACCTACGCTCCCCCACTGCTCCTCCAACCAAGGATTTGTATATTTGCTCCCTCATTCTTCCCTATTCCTATTAATGCCCCTTTCCCCTGTCCCAACACCATTCTCTGTTAGAACTTAACAAAAAAAAATCCTTTGTTTTAAGACACCTCGCAGTCAGAGCCTCACTAGTCAAATTAGTTAGGTGGCCACTCATTGGGAACTGTGCAGCCAATTGAAATGAGCATTTCCCTGTAATTGGAAGGTGAGGGAGACTTTTTATGGAAAGCTGGAACCCTACCCATCCCGGACTAGGAGAAACTCTTCCCTGACTCTTTTTCCCTCACTTTCCCCTCTCTATAGTTAGGGAAACATTTTTATATTATTTTAAGTACAGGAGGGGGGGGGGAAAGCTAATAAGGGCAATTGCTCAGATGAAAGCGCATGGCCCCAGCGGCACCCTTTTGCCGCTGCCATTCATCCTTGAAACGGAAAGCCCTAATGTTCTGCACAGAATCTTATGCTGATTGCGAAGGCATTGCAAGGAAGTTGTCAAGGCACCTTTGTCAGAATTGCCACAGCTGGCTTGCTCTGTAAAGGAGCAGGGGTCATTACGCACAAAGACCAAGAGATGTCATAGGGGAAAAGAGATGCAAATCAAGCCCTACGACCTCTTCTGTCACATCCTCCTGATGGGCAATTAGGGTTCATTGAAATTCCGCACACAGTCTTGTCAGAGGAGCCAGGCTATGGCCTGACAAGCAGGCCAAGGCCAGTGGGGGCTCCTGAGCTAGACCAGGAGCATCTCTTGAGCCACTCCCAAAGCACAGCTTGGTGCTCTTCAATCATCTTGTCTGAATTTAAAAAAAAAAAAAAGCTTCCATAGAGATTTCCCCATTTCTGTCAGCTTAATTTCTTTCTTCAGTACTTCAGTGAAGGGAAGGGTATTATTGAGAAGGGACTTGCAAGGGCTATCTAGAGGTCAGAACCAAATTAATCTCTTTGCCTTTGATTTGCCTGTGTATAATGGAGTGGGCAGTCCGGACAGGGTTGCCCACTCCTGTAAGTGTTATACGGAATACAGTGTTCCATTCAGCATCAGGCCTGACTGGAGGGCAGGGGGCTCACAATCCTCTGCAAGAATTCCATCCACTTCTCCAATGCTGTCTCCATGGGGATTTCCCTTGGGGCTGACCCAGAGACTAGAGCAGGTCCAGAATGCAGCGGACTGACCAGTACCAAATTTGATCACATCTCCCTAGTACTGGCTTGCCTACACGGGCTATTTGTTGTGTCCCATGTCAGGTTCAATGCTTTGGTGCCTACCAATAAAGCCCTTCACAGCTTGGGACCCTCTTATTTGTCAGGATATCTTTTCCCACAGTCATCTCTATCTGCTCCACCGGTTCATCCCAGGCAATGCTCCGAAGGAGGCCACGAAATTATCCACAAGAAGATGGGCCTTCTTCCACTGTGGCACATTTTGGGATCAGGTCCTGACTTTGCTGCACCGGGGGGCCCCTTCTCTCCCAACATTTAGAAGGCCACTGAAAAAATTGCTTTTCAAATAGGCCTTTCAAGGCAACCCTGCCTGATTTGTCTGTCTCACCTTCTTTTTCGAAATTATGCTTCTCACGTTATGTCGTTTTGTATTTGTATTTATGATTCTATTGTCCTTGTTTGTGTCTTTATTTTATCACGCTGTAAACTAGTGTTTTGCACTGATTGAGCAGTAGATAAATCACATAAATAAATTCTGTGGGAATTACTGCCTACATGGGAATTATTAGAGTAGAAGGGGGCATTCCATGAAACTTTTGAATACTAGATCTCAAACAAATGAAAGAAAGTACATTTTCACCCAGAGGATCACTGGTCTGTGGAACTGCCTGCCAAAAGAAGTGGTGACAGCTGTCAGCCTTGACAGCTTTTAAGAAAGGATTGGACAAGTTCATGGAGAACAAATGTATCAATGGCTCTCATTATGGATGCCTAAGGACAACTTCCAGGTTGGAGAGATAGCCAGGATATCTCTCAATACCATTTGCAGGGAATCATAAGCAAGTGAAGACATCTGCTTGGGAGTACCCTGAAGCAAATAAATGGTGAGCCACTGTGTGAGACAGAATGCTGGACTGGATGGGCTGTAGCCTGTTCTTATGTTCTTATGTAGAATGCATAGGTCTAAGTCAAAACAGGGTCTTGTGTTTTGCAAACGCCTTTGTCCTCTGCCAAGAGCAAACAATACCTTGTGGCAGTTCTTGAGGTAGTCTGTGAAAAGGAGCAGAAACATTTCACTTATTTATCTGGACCTCAGACTATGCAGAAGGTGTTTGGTAAAAATCTGTGCTTTACTTAGATTAGTAACTCTGATAAAAATAATATTGCTTACAACTGGATAATTTGGTTTAATGTTTAATTCATTTACAATGTACGAATGGTGCAACTGGTAGGTTGGTTTTTGTCATTTGAAAGTTGTATTTGTTGTCTTTGTTCTCGGTTTTTATTACCAAAATGTTAATTAAAAAGATATTTTTTAAAAAAAAAGCCCAGAGAGATTTTTAATAAGTGCCAGCTATTTTTTTAAAGAATATGCAAAAGGAATTCATCTGGTCCTTGCTCCTTGCTGAAACATTGCTCTGCAGCAGCAACAGCAGAAGCAGGCAATGAAAACTCCAGCATATTAAAAGAATATTGGCCTTGCTCTCCCAGCAACAGGAACGCCTTCCATCTTCCCTCCTGCGTCATTACTTTTCAAAAACAAAAGTCAATTCTGAGTGAAGGCAAATGTCTAACTTCATGCTGTTTCAAATGCATACATGTATGATATCATCCCATCCATGACATCAGTGCCCCCCATATTTGTTGGCTGACAACTCCACCAAGCCATGCTCTGCACTATCAACGGCAATGGTAGGAATAGTAATATAAAGCATTCAGACAGCCAAAAATGCCCCATACCTACATCATATGAACTACGATTGCCTAGCATCACATGTTGTTCTTGTTGTTAATCATCACACCGCAGACAAGATAACTACGCTGGATTTTGTATTACAAATCACTGGTCAAACGCTTCCTAAGCATTTAGGACTATGTGATGTATCGGCAAATTATGCGAGCAGATCCCATTAAGGTGGTTTTCTGCAGCTGACTGATGGTGACTTTGCCCACTCCAGTTTCTTCTAAATACTTGCTTAGCTCTTTAGGCACCGCACCCAGTGTGCCGATTACCACTGGGACCACCTGTACTGGTTTATGCCAGAGTCTCTGAAGTTCAATTTTCAGATCCTGATATCGGGTAATGTTTTCAAGTTGGTTCTTGGTGACTCTACTATCACCTGGTATAGCAACATCAATGATCCACACTTTTTTCTTCTCCACAATCACAATGTCTGGGGTATTATGCTCCAAAACCCTGTCTGTCTGTATTCGGAAGTCCCAAAGTAATTTTGCATGCTCATTTTCAATCACTTTTTTAGGCTTATGATCCCACCACTTCTTTGCTACGGGCAGATGATAGTTCTGACACAAATTCCAGTGGAGCATTTGAGCAAATACATTATAACGCTGTTTGTAATCAGTCTGAGCAATTTTCTTGCAACAGCTCACTATATGGTCAATAGTTTCATCCGCCTCTTTACAGAGTCTACATGTGGGGGACTCAGCTGATTTTTCTATTCTAGTCTTAACTGCATTTGTTCTGATAGCTTGTTTTTAAGCTGCAAAAATCAGGGCTTCTGCCTCTTTTTTCAGTGTTCCATTGGCGAGCCATAACTAAGTCTTTTCGTCATCTACTTTTCCTTTGATTTTTTTTTTGAGGAACTGCCCATGCAGTGCTTTATTATGCCAGCTCTCAGCTCGTATTTGCATTGTTATTTTCCTGTATTGACTCTTTGTTTGCTTTACTTTAAACACCTCCATGTTCTTAACCTCCAATAATGCTGGCTCTGTACTAGGCCCTGGCAAGAGCACTAGAGCAACCCATTAGCCCAGAGACTGAAGTCACAATAAGGGCAGGCCACAGTGTGGGAAGCTAAGCCTCCAGGTGATCCAAGAGCAAGCCAAGGCCAACTGGCTGACTCAGGAAAATGCAGGGCAAAGAAACAAGGCCAGGCACCAGGAGATTAGGAGAGATATCTGGAGGCCTACATGACCAGCCCAAACCCCTTCCTTTTGTCTCTTCCCCACAGGCAAGCATTTCCTCCTAGTTGAGGGTTGTATACATGAGGACCCCCATCCCATGGAATTCAGGTTACGTGACCATCCTTTGTCTTCCTCTGTCCTGTGGTCAATGATTATCCACTTGTGTGTACTTGTTTACTGTAACCAATAAAAGCCTTGGGTCCCAGGCGAGGCAGAGGGCCATGCAGAGAGACACAGAGAGACGCACGCCTGGGACCAAGAGATGACTGCACCCCAAATCCCATGTTGCATGTAGTTAATAACGCATGTAGTTAATATGAAAGGGTAGTGGAATTTGTGCTTGCCGGGTTTGGGGGGGGGGTTAATGAGGAAGGGACCTAAGGATGGTATAATGGTTTTGGAATAGTTGTAAGCACTGGAAATGTATGTTGTTGGTTCCTCAAAAATAATTTTTTAAAAAAATAGAATATAAAAAATAACGCTACATCCATTTAACTTCATACTACTGTCATGCAAACGTTTCTCAGACCACCTTGATTTCTCATCACTTTTTGTGATTTTTGTTGAAAGTATTTTAGGAGTGGGGTTAGGGAAAAGACTCTGCCCTCCCTTGGCCAAGGAGTTCCAGAACCTGAAAGCAACTTTCATGCTTCCTCCAAATATGCCTCTGAGAGAAACTGGACTAAGAAAAGGGTCTCCCCTGAGACTTGGGAAGGCTTAAAGAGGAGAATAATATAGCCAGGCTCTAAGTTAGATAGAATAACAAACTGTGGGGGAATGTTGCTGAAGTAACAGTAGTATAGTGGTACAAGCAACAAAAATCTTCATGAGTTTCCCCACTTATCACCCATACAAGCAGTTTTCCAAGTCCTACTTAAGCGTAAGAATGGAAGTGGTTCAGATTCTGGTCTGAATGGAAGAGGTCTCAGAGAGGAGAGGGGAGACACTTACTGGACTGAACATGGTGCGTGTACATCACTGTAGTTGCAGTTTTGAAATCCGCACATGGCCAGCAGAGATACTGTACAGTGCAAAAGTAAATGGACCCTTGACTTCACACAGTATCACATTTACAATTGTAGTTCATGTTGGTTTCAGTCACAAAGAACAAAACATGGGGCTCTACAGCACCCTCGTGAAGTAGGTTAAGGTGTAGCTAGATGGTGTTTGTCCCAGCTTCACTCAGCAGCTGAAAACTTGTTGATTAACATAAGTCTGAACTAGTAGAGAAGGCCCACTGAATCAGTGGGGTTTTGGTGAGTCAACTTCCTCATAGGTCTCAATGATTCAATGGGGCCACTAAACTTGTGACTTATTACTCTGTGGCAAGACAGGATTTCTGTCAGTGAGCTTTATGGTTCAGTGTAAAGCTGAATCAAGTTCATTCTAATCAAGTCCAACATGATGCACCACAACAGGCTGTTTCTTGTCAGATTGAGACAATTTTTATGAAGACATTAGAGGCGTTAGAAGTAGGATGGTTTATAATTCTCGTTGATTTTATTTTAATTGCAGAACTATCTACAATAATAAAATCCCTTCTACTGCAATAATAGCAAAACAAAAAGCCTCTTTCTGCAAGAAATCCTTATCTGAAGTAGAAATAGGCTTTCTTGTTGTGAGTGATGTGTTTTGTTATAAGGGATGCAGATTTTGAAGTGTACCTTTTGTGACTTCACTCTTATGTGCTTTCTTCTCTTTGTTACTGACCAGCAGAAACTGCACCAATGTGAAAAAGAATGATGACAACAGCCTTCTTTGCAGTTAATAGAACTTTTGTCAGATTCCTATGTAGCATAGTTTTCTGTTATTATTCTCTTGAAGCATTTTGAGGAACATTGGAGCATTTCCCTTTCCCTTTTGTCTCATTCATAAGAGGCAGAGAGCAAAATTATCAATGTGATAGTCCTTCACAATGGACAAGGCGATATGTCCCTGCCCAAGACACTAGCAAACAGAAAGCTAGTACAAACAAAATGTCCTAGGCATTGGAATGAGGCCTGAAGGATGATACTGAGAAGGAAAAGGTAGGTATTCCCCTTATCTGACTTGAATATACTGCAGCAGCTTGGAGACAGGCTTAATACGATGCATAACCAGTTCCGTTTTTTCACCACCCAACCTTGCTGGCAAAAGCAGACAGGTGTCACTCACAGTTTACATGATCAGCAAAGCGCAACATTTCTACGGCTACTGCTTCAATGCTTGGGCACACAAGATATAAATTCATTTTGAAAGAAGAGCTCAAAATAAAGGGAAAGGAAAGGGACAAAAAGAAAACAGCCAGGAGTGCATTATAAAGGTAAAAGAGAAAAGGGGGTAGGAATCCTAATTTCAGAAGCTCATTGCAGTGTAATTATCAAACGGTAACAGTAGGCTGAGATGCCTGCTAATTAAGCCTGCATTTCTTTACGACTAGTTACTTTGAGTTGCCATTTGACAGACCAAAGGGAGGGGGAGGCACACATAAAGTTGTTTTTAATTACATTTGGTATGCTAATTTCTGATATAAAATAAATATTTACCGGGAGTAATATTTCTTCATTTCACGCTGACTGCACCGTGGCGTTTATCAAGGGTTACAAACAGGCTGCTATCACCCAGCCCTCTCCGCAGTGCCCTCGCAGCTTTCAAAAGCGGACGAGGAAAAATTGGAGCATTCTAGTGACACCTGCCAGATATCCCAAGAGACACCGTGAACTAGGACTAGGAAGCAGCAGGAAGAAGTACAATTTCTCACAGCCAAGAAACTTAAAATTTTAAATACCATTATTATAGTTGCAGTTCCAACTCTCCTCCAAAGTACTTATTTGATATTGTTGCATTTTAAAAATTGCCCCTTTGTTTTTCACAATACTTCAAATAGTGTTCTTAAAAAAAAATCAACGTCTACAAGCTGCTGGCCTGTGATACAAAACATACTTAAACAGTGAGAACCACACAAATTTGCAAATGTAAAAGTAACTAATAGAGTATAGTTACAGTTCACTGCACAGAAGGCTATTTTCCCTCAGTGGCTGAAATCCAAAAGTAAGTTGTAATTAGAACTGGCCGTTTGAATCAGAGAAGCTGCTGGAGGAGTTAACTCGCCAGATCCTCACATATTCAGTGGACTATTTTAATTGCAATGTACTGTACTACTGGCTTTTGGGCATTGTGTTTTAATCATAATGTAACTTAATTGATAACCAAAGCCCTGTCAGATGGTGGTCTGCCAGTGCAATGATGGTTATATCATAGGCAAAAACTGCCGCTGATCAAAGATTTCCTTTTGCTATTTTGAGATTGCAGTAATTTACTATGGCTGAACCCCACACCCCCAAACCACAAGATGATTTTTTACATCGTCTGTGACTGCTGCCACCAATGATGCCATGCTCTTGTTCTGGCGATGCTGTGCAACAGGATTCCAGCCATTATCAAATAAATGAATTCCTAGCTTTGCACCTTCCTCTTTCTGGCGTTCTCAATATCAGCTCAGTTTCAGAGACTCATCCACCCAAAGGACCTGACACCAAAACTCAAGAGGAGCAATATAGTAAATGTGTTCCAGTGCAGTGAGGAGTGTGCAGATCTCAACATTGGAGAAACTAAGCAGCCATTAAACTGGAAGGTGACCCAACATAGGAGGGGCAACAGCTCAGGATCAGAATCACCTCTACCAACAAGTCCACAGCTAATGACGCATACCAATGGGTGTTGGGAAGAGTTGCATAGGTGGGACTTGCATGCACCCCAGGCCATCTGTCCACCTACGAGCCAATTCAGGTCAGGGTCCACCTAACAAGCTTATTCAGACCATTGTCCAAATTATGAGTCTGTTCAGACCAGGGTGATGTGAAATCAAGATGAACTATAAATTGGAGGACTTGCCACTAACTTTCCTCAGACTGATGAAGCTCCTTGGATGAGAAGGGAAACATTTCGATCTCTCAAGAAAAGAAGTCCAGTTGCCATGACTCAACTTCCAGATAACCTCACCTGGATGACTGAGAATCTTCAAAGACTCAGTTCACATTCCTTCTCCCCAGAACCAAATTACCAGGACGAGGCATAGTTTGGAGCCCATTGAAGACAACTGGTTTTGTGTCTGTGCAGAGGAAGAATAACCCAAACTGAGCATAAAAGTATTTTGAGAAAAGTGAGTCTAGGAGCCTTATGCCTCCAAACTATTAGGTATTTTCAACTACAGTCTCATAGGCCAAAATCCTGTTGGCATAACTATGGTTATGAAAGGCTGATGATTTCATCACAGATAATTTTTTGTTTTGTTTTGTTTTTGGAAATTAACACCTCCTAAGTCTGTCTTGTGGCTTTAGCCCTCCCTCTTCTGAGTCCTATGTGGTCAGCTAAAGAAAATTCACCAAGGGAAACCCAATTTAACAGGTGCAAATTTCAGTGGATCAGTACGAATGTTTTCCCACTGTGTACGTGCACCCTTGCTGATCAAAAGCAACATGCAAGGAACTGCAGTTTTAAAGAACATAGTGTACTATTTCACATATATAGTATATAAAGATATAGGTGAATTGTGAAACAAAATTTCATTTAAAAAATAAACTTAATACATACCAAATAAAATTCACACGCCTTCTTAGACAAAACAATTGAACAGTCTGGAATCTAGTGCAGAAAGTCCTTCCCATCCTTAAGTTTGTTGGAAATAGAGCACAATTTCGGAAACTGACTGGGTTGTCTCAGCTCAAGAATGTTTACTCTGGAGGAACTCTTATTGAGTCTTTTAGATAGCTTCCTGAATAGATGTGTTTTATATTTGGTATATTTAAGCAATTATTGCATTATGTTTCTTTTCCTTCTCCTGCCCCTCACCCCTCTTTCTTTCTCTCTCTGGTTTATACCTACTAGCATGTCTTTCTCACTGCATCTGCTCCATTTCTAACTGTCAGGTGCAAAGTCTTGGGCTGCACACACATCCCATCTAGGAGGATGTTGCCATGATGTCACATCAATGTTACATATTGAACTGGCTTCTGCGTTGGCTGACACACCTCATTAGCCTTCAAGCCAGCTTGTAGCTCGATTTCACTGTAACACAGGGTCCATTTCAGTGCCGATTGTCTGGAAAGGAGAGGAGGGGAAGCATAACCCTTGATAACTCCAGCGGCTGCTCACCGAAACCCCAATCTTTGCAGCTCAAAGGTAAAATAGAAAAATTAGCAGCTGCCCAGTGAGCATGAAGTAGTAGCTCCTCAAGCAGAAAGAGGGAAATTTGATACTCTCGTTCACTATCGATTGGAAGGGTAGGTGCTTTGAGCTACCACCGGTTTGGCATGAAGAAGAAAGAGAAGCTGCCTCAACAAGAAATGTCTTTTATTTTTATTCATTTTTTAAAGGTATAAGCCTGTCAAAGTGCTTCAACCATCCACATCTGAGTTAGGGAAGGGGAAGAAATTAGGTTGGTTCTCATTTGAGTGTGAATTTGCTTAATTCAGTTTCTTCTACCAATGTGCAACTGTAATGCAGTTATGCCCCAGTAATCTACTTTCCCAAATGTTGTGGGCCAATTCTCTCATTTTAAAAAGGCGCGCAGCAATATGTATATTAGGAAATGTGTGCAAATGCATATATCGTTGAAAATAAATCAACAAAAATGTATAATCTCGGGGAAAATGGCTCATGAATACACTTATTAGCCAAAGCTACAGAAAGAAATATGAACATTAGGAGAAATGAGCATGAAAAAATTGTGTAATGTTCTTTACACTTTTAAAAACAAGCTAATGCAGAAGGGGGATGAAAAGTACTTTAATTGGAAAAAGAAGGAAAAGAGGAACATTGAAACAGAGATTTGTCTGCAAAATACCTATGCCATACAAAGAGCCATACCTGGATTATAATATGGAACCCAATCTGGGCTGGATATTGCCCAGAGGGAAACACTGAATGGGGTCAAAGGTCCCAGTCCCCTCCACCTTCCTCAAGTTTACATGTAGTGTTTACATTAGACCTGAAATTACAGCACTTCCAAGCCCAAACCGTTGCAGCTGCTGAAAATTGTGCATGTGTGAAGCTTCTGGTTCCCTCTACTGGCCACATCTGATAATATACCTGAGAAACTGATTTCTGGAGGCAAGATTATTTAATATTTTCAGGCAGCCTGAAAACAAACTATGGCAGCCTGAAAACAAACTATGGCAAGTTCTTAAAGGAATGGGAGTGCCTGACCACCTTATCTGTCTCCTAAGAAATCTATATGTGGGACAAGCAGCAACCGTCAGAACTGGATATGGAACAATTGACTGGTTTAAAATTGGGAAAGGAGTACGACAAGGCTGTATACTGTCACCTTGCCTATTTAACTTATATGCAGAATACATCATGCGAAAGGCAGGTCTGGATGAATCACAAGTCGGAATTAAGATTGCTGGAAGAAATATCAACAACCTCGGATACACAGATGATACTACTCTGATAGCACAAAGTGAGGAGGATTTAAAGAACTTCTTAATGAGGGTGAAAGTGGAGATTGAAAAAAATGGGCTGAAGCTCAACATAAAAAAAAACTAAGATCATGGCCACCGGTCCCATCACCTCCTGGCAAATAGAAGGGGAAGAAATGGAGGCGATGACAGAGTTTATTTTCTTGGCAGATGGCGACTGCAGCAATGAAATAAAAAGACGCCTGCTTCTTGGGACGAAAGCAATGGCAAAACTAGATAGCATCCTAAAGAGCAGAGACATCACATTGCCAACTAAGGTCAGGATAGTCAAAGCTATGGTTTTTCCAGTAGTGATGAATGGAAGTGAAAACTGGACTATAAAGAAGGCTGATCGCCGCAGAATTGATGCTTTTGAGCTGTGGTGCTGGAGGACAGTCTTGAGAGCCCCCTGGACTGCAAGGAGATCAAACCTATCCATTCTGAAAGAAATCAACCCCAAATGTTCACTGGAAGGACAGATTCTGAAGCTGGGGCTCCAGTACTTTGGCCACCTCAGGAGGAGAGAGGACTCCTTGGAAAAGTCCCTGATGCTGGGAAAGACTGAAGGCAAAAGGAAAAGAGGACGGCAGAGAATGAGATGGTTGGATGGTATCATCGATGCAACCAATATGGATTTGACAAAACTCTGGGAGGCAGTGGAAGATAGAAAGGCCTGGCGAGCTCTGGTCCATGGGGTCACGAAGAGTCGGACACGACTGAACGACTGAACAACATAACTGAAACCATGGGTATTGAACCTGCAAATACAGCAGTCATAACTAACCAGAGTAGACCTGCTGCCAGATGGGCAGTAAATAAATAAATAAATAAATAAATAAATAAATAAATAAATAAATAA
>JAHTLZ010000275.1:27574236-27589791 GCA_023846285.1 Phrynocephalus versicolor
TAAATAAATAAATAAATAAATAAATAAATAAATAAATAAATAAATAAATAAGGTAGCTGGCTTTGGCATGGAGGTGGGCTCCTCCCAGCTACACAGCACGACCAAAGCCACTTCAGTCAAGGCAGATCTAGACTGCAAAGATGCTTGATGGGAGAAAACAAGCATATTCTTGCCCTGAATCCCTCGAAGTACTACCTGCCCTCCTCGGTTGTCTGTTCTCCCATCCGCAGAGGCCTGTGCTCAGCCACCTGAGAAGCAAGGCATGGCAAGGCCCTCCATCTCAAAGCCATCCAACAGTACTATGGAGTATCATTTGTCTTGGGAGAAGAAAGGAAGATGGGCTTTAATAATTTTTGTCATTATAGTAGGAATCAGTAACCCAGATTTCACTTATCTGCGGTCTGAAAATATTATAATGCCTAGTGACCAGTTCTGGTAAAGCATATTAACATATTTTTCTTTCTCCCCCCTCCTTTACTATACTGCATATTTAGTATTCTCTATTATCTACAGGATTTCAGTATCTGCGGGGGGCAGAATTATTTGCTCACAGATAGGGCGTGGGCAGTTTTTGTTGAAAGGCTTTGGAAATAATCTCTCCTACTCTTCCTAACAGCTGCCTAGGTGCCCTAAGCACATCCAATCTCGCTTGATTTGGAAGCTAAGCAGGGTCGGCCCTGGTTAGTACTTGGATGGGAGACCACCAGGGAATACCAGGTGCTGTAGGCGCCTGGAGTAGGAACTGGCAAGCCACTCCAGTATTCCTGCCAAGAAAACTCCAAGAGTCAGTCACGACTGTAATGACACAACACACACACAACACTCTTCCTAACAGAAGGGTGAGTCCAGATTGTGAAGCTAGACAAAGAAGGAGCCCCTGGGAGCTATGAGTGGATCCCAGTTTCTTATTAAAACAATCCTGCAAGGTTGAGCAGGCTTGGAGGGAACCAAAGCAGGCATAACAGGTCTTGCATACAGGCACCACATTCTATAACTGCTCCAGGAATCTATTCATCTCAATCAGGCCTTGCACAGAGGCCTTAACATAAGAAGAGCCCTTCTGGATCAGATCCAGCTTCCTTTACCTCTCAGTGGTCACACCAGATGCGTCTGAGAGCACATGAGACAACTAAATACCTGTCTCCTGATACAAATCCCTTGAGTCTGG
Organism: Phrynocephalus versicolor; assembly: GCA_023846285.1. Classification (NCBI taxonomy): domain Eukaryota; kingdom Metazoa; phylum Chordata; class Lepidosauria; order Squamata; family Agamidae; genus Phrynocephalus; species Phrynocephalus versicolor. The sequence continues at coordinate 27,575,405 of JAHTLZ010000275.1, forward strand.
CATTTTTAGCTACCCTCCTTTTAAGCCTGGAAATAACATTTATCCCCATCATGGCTTTTAACCTGCAATGGATTTTCTTCCAGATATCTGTCCAATCCCCCTCTAGACCAGGGGACTTTCTTCCTTTTGAGAAAAAAAAATGTTGATCTTGGATCCTGGGAGTTTCCATGCACACTAGAGATGGGCACGAAATGAACTTTTAGTTCGTTCTGTTATTCGTTATTTGTTTTGTTATGTAACGAAGCAAATAACAATCCCCAGATTGATTTTAGAACAAAACAAACAGAATCAAATAAAATTGGTTCGGTTCCGTTCGTTTCGTTAATGGTGGTGATCTCCTACCTAGTGCTGCTGGAGTCTTGGTCTTCCTGACTACAGGTGGAAAAACTGACCAGCCCGTGCTACAGCTGTAGCGTGGGCCACATGGTCAGAAGTAAAATAAAATAAAATAAAATAAAATAAAATAAAATAAAAAGGAGCACCGACCAGGCCCAGAGGTGGCCTGATCAGCATGCTAAAATCACAAAAATAAAAAAAATAAAAAAATAAAAAATCCAACTCCCACCGGGCCCCAGGGGCTGCGTGGTCAGCGCTTTAAAAATAAATTTTAAAAAAACCCTGGCCTGGACTACAGCTGTAGCGCGGGCCAGGAACCCGGAAGACACTGCCGGAAGGAGAAGGGAGGAAGGTAAAGGAGGGCGTGAGCAATCAAGCAAGCCAGGGAGGGAAGGAGGGAAGGGAAAAATACCCGGCTGGAGAGAGGGAGGGAAGGGGGGGGAAACTACAGCTGTAGTGCAGGCCAGGAACCCAGAAGGCACTGCCGGAGCAGAGCCGCCAGCGCAAGTACAATTTTTTTAAAAACATTCCTACGAACCCAAACCCGAACTGAACCAAGGGTGGGTCCGAAGCAGACGAACCCGAACCATGGGTTTTCTGGTTTGTGCCTATCTCTAATGTACACACATGCAGATTTGCATGGATATAGAGATAGACCTGTATATACAGTCAAAATGGAGAACCACTCAGTGGAATGGGAAGCCTGAAGCAAGCACTTCAGGGGCCCAAGGAAATTTTCTTAATTAGTCAATATGCACCTGAGTCCATAATGCTCTACATTCCTCCTCCTCCTTTGCCAACCCTATGTAGATTTATAATGCTTCGGTGTCTACACAAGCCTAGAATCTCAGGGTCATTCCCATGCCCTGGCCCAGTGATGAGAACCACTAGTAAATTAGAATGTTCACACAAATACCTGCCTCTTCTCATGTAATCAAATAACTTTGCAGGCAGACTCAAGGCATAGCCCCTGACCATTTAAGCTTAAAACACCAACATAATAGACAAATTCTCCTGATTAAACAGAAAGGTATCCACCCACATGCTGGGATGGGCAATTTTTCATTCATTCAGCTCTGAACTTCACAGCAGATTTAGGGATGCACAGAAGATACAGAGGGGAACAGGAAATCACTAAATATCACTTCTTTGCCACCCAATTCCTTCTGTTGGCATACAGAAACTGGCAGGAGATGGCTCACCTGTTCTTGATCAAAAGCAAATCTGGTGGTGACATAGACCAGGGCTGTCCAACTTTGAGCTACTTTCAAAAGTGTGTGCACGTGCACTCCTCCCCAGTGCTCAGGATTTGGGTGGGTGGGTGGGTTCCTGTGGGTGCTTCCATTCAGGCAGCAAGTGAGAGCATCATTTCCTGGCCACTTTGGGGCTCCAGGACGCACCGTGGCTGACAGTGAGTGCCCCGCACCGCGGATGGCAGGGGCTGACCCCACTGTGCCTCTCCTGTCCCGCATGGCCTTATCCTGGGCATGGCACAGCTGAGGCACCAAGGGAAAGGCCCTCCTGCCATCCGGGAGACCAAGGAACTGTGCCTTGTCCCCTCACAGGTGTCTCCTGGCAAGAGGAGACACACAGCTGCCCGGCTACGGGAGAGGGGATAATGGCCACCTCCCTCCCCCCTCCCCCTCCGCTTCCCCTGGGCAGGGGCTCGGGCTCCAACTCCATGGCAGTCAGGAGGAGGGCAGCGGGAGCAGCAGCCCGGCAGGACCCTCCTGCACCTGCCACCCCGATCGCCCATCATCCCCACCACCTCCACACCTGGCTTCCCTCATTTCCCTCCTTCCTTGCTCACTCGGCCGGCTGGCCCCCCTCCTCCTGTTGTTGCTGCTGTTGCTGCTGCCACTGGTGGTGGAGGGTGGAGACTCCTTACGGAGCAGCCAAGCAAGGGGGTGGCAAAATAATCCCCCTCAACAAGCTGCTGCTGGCGGGAAGCTGGCGGGGTTCAAACTACTACTTCAATCAGCCCCGCGGGCTACCACTTGCCTGTGGTCAATGCATTGTGCAAGCCTGCCATAGATGATACTGGGCTGAATGGACAAATGATGTGACACGTGGTGTGTAGCTTGGATTCACTTGTGTTCAATGCCATAACACAGCTTCACAGGTCAGGCCCATGTTTTACTTGTTCAGAAATCTGCCTTTTTAAACAGAGCTTAAAACATTCCATTTTTAAAGGAATTTGTTACATTACTCATGATTTCTGGAATGCCAGGTTGCCCCAACTGTGCCCGCAATTCATTATGTTGCACATAACTGTCTTCAGCAGGCACTGAAAAATGTAGGTAAATACTCACTAGTTTTGACGGCCAGTTCTGATCACTGTGTCCTAGAAATATTTGTAAAAGTGCAAAAGACAAAACCAAAGACTATTCCCCCTTGGTACATAGAACTTGATAAGAGGCAGGCAAAAAAAAAACCTGTCCAAACACTTCTAAAAATTCCCTTTAAAAGTAACTTTTGAAAGTAACTAGCAGTTCATTGTGATACCTGAAAAGTAGCTTAGTGATAATTATTTATATTATTTATTTCAGGTGTTTATTTTACCTGCAAATACATTTCTCCTTTGAATTGCATGGGTCTGGGCAGCTTGGTTTTGGGTCTCCATGGATTGTTTTCCCAATAAATAAATAAATATTTCAATTAACAAATATTCAAGCAACGCTGTGTCCCTGGACGCCTAGAACCCATGAGTTCAATGCTGAAGGCAATGAAGGGGTCTACTTGTCTCCAAAAACAACATTTCTAAATCAGCCTCCAGATCAGGGAGTCACAGATGTTGTTGCCTCATCTCATCCTTCTCCATGGTGGCTATGTCAGTTAGGACTGATAGACTTTGCAATCCAACAACAGTTGGGAATGGATGCCTCGGATCCACCACCACCTTCTGAAGAGACTGACATCTTTAAAGAGTGAAAAGTTACTCTTATTTCTCTGTAAGCGTGAACATGCTCAGATAGCCAACTAATTGCAGTCTATCTGACCTGCCACCAAGGACTTTCAGGCTCCACGCAACAGAAGGACTAGGAACGCCAACAAATGCAGCAGGGCTGGCTTGCCTTATTTTGATGCAAAAGAAAGAATTCACGTTGCTGGCCAAATAAGGGGACAAGGCCAGTGTATCCAGAGCTTGAAACTGCCAAACTGCACCAGTGAGTTAAAAAAAAAAAATAAGGAAGATCCCATTCTCAAACTGCCAAAAGCTCATTCATAATCCTTACATGCTTCTAATGACCCTTATGGTTTATGTAAAAGCACTAAATGCTAATTGCCACAACAGTGCCCCTCAGTAAGGCCATAACTAGTTTTAACATACTGCTGTTTGACTATTTAGTGTTGCCCTGGTTCACTGCTTCTGATTCTTTTTTATAGCTTCTAATTTGCTCTGCATTACTTGCACATTAGAAATATATCTTGAGCCTATGTGTCATGGAATCTTATTGCATATTGTGTATTTTGGAATATTGCACACAATACTATATGCAGTGCTGGAAAAAAATTATAAGACTGTATACAGTATACAGTAGATCACCTAGAGCAGTGTTGGTGAACCTATGCAAGCATACTAGACAAAGATGAGCAGCTGGGAAGCAGTACTACTTCAACAAAGGGAAAGAAATCCAGTTTTTCCCCCTCCTCCATCTTCCTGGACAACAGTGTGGGGCAACTACCAATTTTCCTTTAAGCCTGACTTGCAGCCCCAAGCAGGTAAATTCAGATGAAGTGAAATGAATGTGCAGTGTCCAGTTTCCTGAATGATTTGTCAGATGTACTAAAAGTTTGTTCCTGCACACATTTTGCACTCCTGGCTAGATCACAACAATTAATACATTTTTAAGTGGAAAATGTTATTTGTATGCACTTGCATGACACCAAAAATTAAGCATCAAGGTGTAAACTTTCTGCATGATGGTAAATAAAATAAACAAAAGGAGGTATGAAGACATTTGGTCGATTTAAACAATGGCAGAGACTGCCGGGTAGCAGCAATGGGAGTAGAGTGATGCCCCCGTGTCATGGAAATGCATATGCTTCATTGGATATTGGGTATCTCCCTGCCAAAACACATCACATATGATACTACTCAACAGCAACTGGGTGTGTTATTCATTACAGAGAAGATAGTAGAAAGCCAGCTTGCCTGGTACAGACATGTCCTCAGAGTGGCACCTTCCACCACTGCCAAAACTCCTTACCACCTGAAAATCGATAGCTGCCGGCCACATGGGCAACCCAAACAGAGAGGAGAGGACACTGTCAATAAGGACATGCAAATTGTCAGCCTCTGTCCTGAAGACGTGGTCGATTGAGCAGAGTGGCATTTCAGGAGCTGAAGAACAGACCCTGCACGTGTGGGAAAACGACAGGAAGAAGAGGATTCTGTCATGCAGAGACCTGCTTCAAAAGGATGGAGCTGGGTAATGCATGTTTTTGAGGAAAGGACATAAATAGAACGGACGACAGGCCTATCCTGAAGCCATAAGCGTGAACTCCAGCCTGTGTTCCCAGGAGCCTAGAAGCAGAGGGGCATTCTTTAGGTCAATCACACCTCCTCCCAGAGGCCGGGACACAATTGCCTCTGATCGGTGCCACCCTAGTCACCACAGTTTGCTCCAGTTCATTTGAGCCGTCGTCCCTTGGGAGACGACAGCAGCTGATTCTGGTGTCAGGGAAATGTTCCTGCTACATGAGTTCCTCTCCAGATATGTCACCTTTCAAGGTCCAGACTGTCAATGCACAGGCTGCCGCACTAAGCGGGGCCACGTTATGCCAATATATCCTGAAGGAAGAAGGAAAACTGAACTGTTTAGTTTCGTCTAAATTGTTTCGGTGAAGATTTAAAAATGGTCAAAAGAAAAAGCTAACACGCAAGCTTTTCCTTAAAGGCCCTTTTGTCTTTTTTTTAAAAAAACGACCCTTACTAAAATCTGCACGGAAAGGCATAACCTTCTAAATAAGTGTTATATTTCACATTTTAATTACCCTTTCAGCTTACACACTGATTTTAAAGGTACAGAATGAGTTCAAGCATAGGCGTTTCAGGGGATTATTAGTGGACTTCAGAGATACAATAGCCATTCATAATTAATTCATGAGGATACCCTTGCCCTCCGGGTCAAGTATTGCTAATTCACAGAGACAGACTGGGTCAGCACACGTAGTACCGCTGCAAAACCAGTAATGATCGCTCTGAACTGGTGCAATAAGAAATATTTCCTGTGCACTTTTTGTTTCCCATTCACCACAATTGCGCAGAACAATATCTGGAGGCATCCACTGAGTGAGTGCATACAAACCATGCAGGCTGCCTTAGGCCCCTTTTATGGAGAAAGGCAAAATATGTTGTATGAATGAATGAATGAATGAATGAATTCACATAAAGGAGCCATTTACTACAGGATATGTTGTATGTTGCATTTAGCTCAGGTGGAAGAATGTAAATTGATGGAAATGTTGCTGAGTTTGGGGTTTCGGGTAAAATTCCTTTTTGCTTCACAGTATTGGTATTATGGAGAATCACAAAGAATAGCAGGTCCCCTACATTCCACCCCTTTCTCATTTACTAGTATTAGAAGTCTTAGTAACAGTGTTTGTGAAAGGAAGACTCATCACCAAACAAAGCAGGTTCATTTGCGAAATGGTGGAGGTGAATGTGCTGGGACACTCCACTGGCCTTCACTACCAAGGTCATAGCTAACAACCCATACTTTATAGGTTTCAGCACTTTAGGCCATTGTTCACCTTAAGGCTATGGATACTGTTGTCTACCTAACGAGCCTGTTCAAGCCATTGTTCATCTTATGAGCCTAATTCAGGCCAGGGTGACAAGAGGTCAAAGCTGCCTATAAGATGGAGGATTTGCACTAGCTGTATTCAGACTGATGAAGCTGTTTGGATGAGCAGCGAAATGTTTCTATCTCTCAAGAAAAAGAAGTCCAGTAGCCACGACTCAACTTCCAGATACACTGGCATCAGCTAAGACTATCCCAGCTTCAGTCAACGGCTACCTCTGATGCTTCTTTCTGGCTCTGAGGATCAGTGGAAGTGACTACCATTCCCTTGCTCTCAACGGATTTGGAAATGGCATTTGCTTCTTTGCTACTATAAACCTACCCTCTCTTTTGGTACTCTGACAGGGCTTAGTTCCTTGATCAGGAATGGTGACCAGCCAGCAGATCAGACACGGCAGTCCTTTGTGGCAGCTTGTCAAGGAGCAATAAAGACAAGGATGCACCTCCCGTGTCTAATCCTGTTACCTTTCATGTGAACAAAGAGCCCTATCAGCAGCTTCTAAACAAAAGGGAAAATAAATAAAACGACCATTTATATTTAGCCAGCGGTGTAGAATGCCCAGGATGCATACTAATTGACTTGTAAAAGTAATGAACTAAATAAGAACCAAGGGAAGGAGGTCAAAGTGAAGTTTTTATGCTAATTGTCGAGACGGTAAAAAATTCTGTTTGATGGTCTTTTAAAGAAAATGAAGGAGATTTCTTTTTTCGCAGCAGAGATCACACAGGGATTGAATGGATGGTGCTAACATGGTAAATACCTAATCTCCAAGGAGCTCATCTCATTCTGTTTCATAGTGTGCTGTTCAAGTTGTCCTTGCATTTCTTTGTGCACCTTGCATGATGAAAAAAAATCAGACAACTGGTGCTGCCAGCTAACATTTGGGGCTCAAAAGATGATGCACTTTGGGAAATATGCTAGCAGCACCTGCTGGCTAGGACTAAAGGTATACACTCCACTCCAGTAGCATCCAGTTTCTTACTGTGGCCATCCAGATGCTTAAGGGACATGCTCTCCACCACATATCATTGAGAGCATATTGGGGGAAATCCTGCGGGCAGAGTTATGTCCAGGTAAAATGGATGTGATTACTAGAAATAATGAATTTTAATTGGTTGAAAGGTCTGTGAAGATTCTCAGTCATCCAGGCAAGATTATCCGGAAGATGAGTGATGGCAACTGGACAGTGGCCTGAATAGTCTCATTAGGTGGACAATGGCCTGAATAGGCTCGTTAGATGTGCAATGGCCTGGAGTGTGTGAGTCCCACCTATGCTACCCTTCCTAACACCTATTAAATATGGGTAGTTAGCCATGGCCTTCTTGGTGGATGTGTGAAGGCCATAGTCTACCTAATGAGCCTATTCAGACCAGTGGGGCGTGAAACCAAGGAGAACTATAAATTGGAGGCCTTGCACCAACTTTCCTTAGACTGGCACAGCTCCTTGGATGAGTAGTGAAATGTGTCAGTCTCACAAGAAAAGAAGTCCAGTTGCCACGACTCAACTTCCAAATGGATTGAAAGCTTCCTATCCCTGCCCCTCACTTTAAGGTCCACATGTTTTTGGCCTAGGGAAGCCTTTGGTAGCCCTAGAACAGGGGGTGGAGAACTTTGGTTTATTGGATAGCAATACATTCTGAAGGAACAAATTCTGAAATTTAACTATGGTATGTACTGAGAGATACGAAGCAATTCTTGTCTGTCACCTTCCTTGAATTTCCATGATTTTAAGTGGGTGATCTCTGGATCTAGACAGAAAAGAAACACAACCTATCTCTGTTTTCTTCCAGATGCCTAATATCATACTCAGCCTCAACCATTCTTCCTTTGCCCATGTTTTTTTCTAAACAAGAGGCCCAAACATTGTAAAAATTCCTTGCAGGCAAGTTACTTCCACTGATCATTTGGGTTACTGGTTTCTGCATCTTTTCCAACTCTGCAAATGCTGCTTTCAGTGCAATGGCCACACAATAGGTTGTTATGAATTCATTACCACAAAAACAATTTTACCTTCAGTTCCCCCAAATTTTCCCTTTTCACAACTTCTTCATATAGGCTCAAATCTTACTTAATTTAGTGGAGCTTCTTAGTTATACAAATGACAACATAATTTTTGACAAGAGGTATCTTTCTTGTAGTCTGTGAGTGAGGATGGTGGTGGACCATGCATACTATTCTGAGCTCAGGATAGCACACATGGTCCATTCCTCTCATATACAGTATACAGACCTTCATATTAACGACAGCTCTGTGAGGTGGACTTGGGACTTTAATTGAGTCACCCAATAAGCTTTGCAACTATCTGAACTGCAGTATTCCTAGCAATGAGTACAGTACTCTGGCTCTTCCTTTGACGAGTATTTGAAATGAAATACCTGCCCATCAATGACCTACTTTGGTGACCAGTGGGGGGAAACCAGATAGATGCCCAGTCTGGCAAAATTGATAAAATGATGCAGAAGACCTGGGTTTGAATCCCCACGTAGGACTTAGGAATAACCTAAGTCTTCGCCTTAGTCACTCCTTAAATATCCGACATACTTGGGAAACTAGATTAGGTGTACTCAGCATTGATTCTGACTTGCCAGGACAGAACACACACGATAGTGCTTTTAGGCCACAGCAGTTTTCCTCATTCCAGAGATGTTTGGGCCTATCATTCTGTACATCCCAATCCCTCTGATTGGTAATTGAAGCTGTGATCTAACACATCTAGAGGCTGCAAGGCTAAGAAGCACTATTACTCCAAGCTCTTCATTCCCACAAAACATTAGGCACAGGACCTAATGAAATTCAAGCATTTTTCTGCAGCAAGAGGTGAAACCTTGAGGGGGGAAAGGAGCCCATCTCCTCAGGAATGATATCAGATAATTTTTAACTAGCTGAACGAACAACATGTGCAGTAGCAGCAGTCTGGGAAATCTGGTGTTGATCTGCAAGGAATGACAATAAGAAGGGCTGCTGCTTTAATCAACAGTCCGAACACAGTGGGGAGGCTCTTCCAATTTGCTTTGGCCTGACAGCTTATGTAGCCATTTTATCCAAGTGTGGGAGAGTGAAATCTAATTCTTCTCCAGCATCTCCCCCATGTGGGAGCAATGATGAGGGCCTGCCTAGGGAAGGAATGCCGATATCCTAATGGCATGGGCAAGTAGCATTCATCGCCCTGCGGGATGCTGCAGATATTTTGGAGATGTCGTGCTCCAAACCCTGATATTTCCATTACTTTGTCTCTTGATCGCTCTCTTGCCAGCAAAGCCTGCTGCTCACAATTAATGCAAGGGGAGTGGAGGACATTCTCAGGGTCAGGCGTCTCATTCTTCGTAGGAGGCTACTGTTTAAACCCAAGCAGGGCAGAAGGTGCCAATTTTTTGTCTAAGATAGGTCTGCTCAAAAGAATCTATTTTCCTGACACCTCAGGATCCCCTTCCTGGTAGTTTAGGGGTTGCGTTAGAGAAATATTCTCTCGCCCCTCAAAATTAAAAGGCCCTTTCAAATTGGCGAGGCAGAGGAATCCAAGGGACACTTCTGTGAAGAACATAAGAACATAAGAAGAGCCATGCTGGATCAGGCCAAAGGCCCATCCAGTCCAGCTTCCTGTATCTCAAAGTGGCCCCACCAAATGCATCTGGGAGTGCACGAGACTAGATATCTGTCTCCTGATACCATTCCCCTGCATCTAGCCCTTGAAGTACCCTGGTTTTAACCCTGGAGAGTACATATCTTCATCATGGTTTGTAACCTGTGATGGACTTTTCCTCCAGGAATCTGTCCAATCCCCTTTTGAAGGCATCCAGGCCAGATGCCATCACCACATCCTGTGGCAGGGAGTTCCACAGAGACCTTCTGGAAACACCCAGAAACTTCAATTACCTTGGGTACAATCAAGGCCAGGCTTGCTGAAGTCAAATCCCATCTAGTCCAGCCTTTAGTTTATGCAGTAGGCAACCAGTTCCCTTTGGGAAATGCACAAGCAGAACAAGAATGCAGTACAGTACAGTATTCCCAAGTAACTCAACTATAGGAGTATTCAACTACAGTATGTACTGTATATATATTGTGACAGGTAGCCTGTACTGGAAACCCCCTCCTCCATGATCTTGCCCAATATCCCATTATATCTGTCTAACTTGACAACTGTCAGTGTTTCTCACGGTCACAAATTCCACAGTTTAACTGTGTGCTGTCTGAAGTATTTTTTTCAAACTCCCTTGGTTCTCACGCATTCTGATTCAGTGAATAATCCACTTCCTAGGAGTAAGAAGGCAGGGGAGATTCTCTCTCTACCAATTTTTTTCTGCATCATCTACAATTTAGCAAGGCACTAGCTACAGTGGGGCAGCTGAGATATTGCTCCAGGGCTCCAAATTTAGAAGGGGTTTCCCTTCCCTGGCAAAGTCATCCCCAAACAGACTTCTGGCATAGAAGTGGAGACAGCTTTCGAGAGCGAGCTCCCTTTTCAAAGCAAGTATAGAAGTCCAAACATGGCAAGGGATGTAATTTGCCAGGAGATATTTCTTAAAAGATGTTTTTACTTTTTTGACCGTCTGTAAAAATGCCAGTCTGTGTATGTGTGTATTCCTGCATGTGTGCATTCCATTCTCATTCTATCCCTTTACACACATTTATATATATAGCAAGGTGAACTATAAATTGGAGGCCTTGCCACTACCTTTCTTTAGACTGACAAAACTACTTGGATGAGTGGTGAAAAGTAAGAGATGATGTCATAGCCTCTGCTCATAAAAAAAAAAATCCCAGGGATCTACAAGTCAAGATTCAGCCTAATGAAAAGGCTGGTGCTAGCTAGGATTGGACCCAAAGCTTCACAGGGGTAGATCCCTGGGATTTTTATTATGAGCAGAGGCTATGACATCATCTCTTACCCTCCTACAAGTCTTCCCTCCTGTGGTTTCTGAGCTAACCTAAAATTCTTACAGTACCTGGGAGAGGAATGGATTCAGTATTCCCTCTTGTAATGCAAAGCCTTTGATGTTGCTTTGGTCTTAAATGTAAATTAATAGCCTTTTATACAGATAAAGGCTATTAATTTACATTTAAGACCAAAGCTGTCTGATCCAGCTAACTGGCTATTGGCTACCTCTTTTTAGGTGGGTCTCACTGTGGAAACTGTCATGATGAGTCTGTGAAGATTCTCAATCACCCAGGTGAGGTTATCCGGCAAATGAGTCCTAGCAACTGGTCATCTCTTCTTGTGATATTTAAACATTTCATATTGTTTTTAGCTTTGCCTTTTGCTCTAGTCTTGAAAGGGGTCTTGGCACTTTGTGCACTGTGCCAACTTCTTACCTCTCTTCAAAATCTAACCTCAAAACTCCACTTTCCAAGAAGCTTTGGGTCCAATTCTAGCGTATCTGATCTCGCCTGATTTCGGAAGCTAAGCAGGGTCGGCCCTGGTTAGTACTTGGATAGGAGACCACCAGGGAATACCAGGTGCTGTAGGCGTCTGGAGTAGGAACTGGCAAGCCACTCCAGTATTCCTGCCAAGAAAACTCCATGGACATGGAGTCACGAAGAGACGGTCACGACTGTAACAACACAACACACAAGAATTGGCACAATGTATTTAGAGACTTTAGGGGCTCCGTTTCTGAGTAGCAACACAGCAGGAAGAGGAGTGCTTCCTTTCCTGGTTGAATATTGTTCCATTCCCAATTGACCTCTGCTTGCATCATAATGTGTAGTTTGTCCTTGGTGCCTTGATATCCTGATCCCTAGATAACAAAACTGACAGATATACTACTGGGTGCCTGGACAAACAAATCAATACACATCAAAGCTGTGATGGTCAAATGGAGAAAGTACAGGTGCATGCAAATAGGCTTTCATGAAAGGCAACTGAAATCAGGAGTAAGAGCAATGAGATGGGAACCCAGCCATGGGCCAAGGGCCAAGTCCCATTTCAAGAGCAGAGCTAAAGACAAAGCTAAAGACAAAGAGTGGGAAACACTGGAAGAAAGACAATGAAGATCATGTCCAGTATGAAAGATTAGGCCAGCAGATCACCTTTAATAACAAAGGAACAAAAGGGCTATCTTCAGAGGTAAGGTTAAAAGTTGTGGGATGCTAGCATTAGAAATGTCAGTAGACACCTCCGTGGCGGAGATTCAGAATTCAGGAAAGCTCAAAAATACACCTTCTCATGGTATCTGTTTTTCACTTTTATCTTGGTCAATGTCCCAGAAAGAGATGCTATACAGCGAGGATGTTGTGGGAAATTAATATTAAAATAGTCACCACTGATGGCTACTGACCATTTCTTGTGCTGCCACTTAAGCCCCAAAAGGGAAGGCTCATGTTTGCTGTTGGGTCTGTGAATCCAGCTCCGATCCTGAGATACAAAGAATTAACACTGGGCTTGAATGAGGGAACTGGTGACTGGCTTTCTTTCGGAGTACAGACTCCCAACTCAAGCGGCTGAGGATTCCAACTTAAGAGAGACAGAAGAAGAGACTCTCCATAGAGTTGTGTCTAAGATGTGACCCTTCTCAGCTAGCAAAGAGATTAGGTGTCCAAAGTGATTATATTTATCATATTTATATACTGTCCATTAGAGTGTTATAATTTTGCACGATGTGTCAGAAAGAGAAACAGCTTCTGTTGCTTTCTCTTCTGCAAACGACACCGGCCTCCTGCTTTCCTGTAAAAGGCTCATGTTACAGTACAAAGAATTATGTGTGCAACTATTGATTAACTCGACGTTGTTTGTTTTTGTGATCACCATGGCTCAGCATCAACCAAACACTTTCATCGTTCAGAACTGAAGTCATTAGAGTTCTGTTTGAGAGCTCTCCTCCCCACGAGCTACTGCATTTTTTTTAAAAAAAATATTTGCTCTCATTAAAAGTCAGCACTTTTTATAAAAGTAGGCCTGCGTTTTGTGAAGAACTGGAATACTGCCTGCCACTGGGCCGTAATATAAAATACACCTAAGTAATGAGGCCAAGCTCTATAACTATACAAATGACTAAAACAGTTAGAATAAAACAGCAAAGGGAGTGATTTTTCTCCCTCGCTGTATTACACCCATGACTTAGAGTAGTGATGTCGAACCTTTTAGAGACCAAGTGCCCAAACTGTGATTCAAAACCCACTAATTTTTCGCAGTGTGCCAATACAGCAAATTAACCAGGTGGCTGTGAAAGGGGTGATGTCAGGTGCCCACAGAAAGGACTCCGAGTGCCATCTTTGGCCCCCGTGCCCTAGGTTCGCCAACACTGCCTTAGAGTTTATCTACGTATCCTATTTGTTCCTGCCTAAGACGGGATTCAGTAGCTCATTGATCTGGATTTGTTTAATACTCTCAGTTTGCTTGGCATGTGTTAGCCTTGTCTGTCCTTGTTCCTGTAAGGGGTGTACATTTAGAACTTCCCTGAGATCACCTGTGATGTCAGTTTAGGGGAGTGCCCTACCCAGTACTGAGCAAAGAGGAGAGGTGAGAACCACCACCATCCCCTTCTTGCCATGATTTGAAAGGAACGGAAGTTGCTAAATGGGAAAACCCCTCAAAATGGCTGTCTATTACCATCTATCTCATGTACAGCAAGTAATAACTCTTGGGGGGGGGAGAGAGATGGGGTCTTACACCTTCCCTTCCCTTCACATTCTGAAGGAAATCCTTCCTCTGATGTCCAAAAAGGGGCAGAGTTTGGGACATGTCCCTTTCAAGAGGTGGAGATAGGGCAAAGAATGGGGGATGAAAAGAGGGAGGCAGCTGGAGGAAGAATGGGGAGGATGTGTTGATGTGGAAATGGAGCTTGGATGACACCCAAGTAAAAATAAAAATAAAACAGGTAGGGATGTTGAAGTGAGCCATTTTGGATTACAGTTCCAAGTTACCTACCCCAATCAGAGCAACACACATTGTTTGGACAAGTCCCCAGGCTTTGCAAAAAGGAATTAATTTCAGGTAAGGCATTCTTTGTAAGAGCTTAATTGTTTCCAAGCTCTGCAACCTACATACTGCAGGAGACCACAGAGAGACCGGTTATGCTGCCAGTTGGTCACAACTGAAGACCACTGTCAGCCTTGCAAATAGTTCCACAGAAATTGCTAGCTCATGAAATCTGCTGCTTACCCATTTGCACATACTTTCTGTGTTACATATTTACAGCAAAAACAAAGGAAAGCACCGTGTGTCATAAGCATTTTTGTTATTTGGATACCTACAGGGAATCTTTCTTTCTTTCTTTCTTTCTTTCTTTCTTTCTTTCTTTCTTTCT
>JAHTLZ010000275.1:27617536-27631083 GCA_023846285.1 Phrynocephalus versicolor
TCTGTCTGTCTGTCTGTCTGTCTGTCTGTCTGTCTGTCTGTCTGTCTGTCTGTCTGTCTGTTAGGAGGATGAAATGCTGTGTTTGATATCTTGGCATCTATGTTTTGCCAAGATGGGATAGTTACTTTTTAACTACAACCCCTGAAATCCCACAGCTACAGTGGCCAGTAACTTTTCCTCTTTGGTGTTTTGTTTGTAGAACTTCCAAGTGCCTCGGGGCCTCCTAAATATTGGCTTTAACTCTTTCAGCTGTGTCCAGCATGTCATTTCCCCCCCAACAAGATGTGCTTAAAGTAGATTAGATAAATAAGACAGTCTGACACGTAGGCAGGCTCTTGGAGTCACACACAGTCACACACCACACGAATAAAAACAACTGAAGGGACCATTCAGAAACATTCCCTAAGGATGTAAAGAGACACTGAATCTCTGGCTTGCATTTTTTTCTTTCCTCTATTTGCTATCTTCCCCCTTCCTGCTGTGTGTTAATGTGCTCTATCGAGCCCAAGCCATGGTTGAGTGAGGCCTGAGGCCTGAGGTCATTTCATCTTTACTTTGTTTGGGCAGCCTGCCAATAAACTAGTGGCAGAAGCAGTGCAGGTTGTTTCTGTTACAGAGTTTTGAATTTCTGGTAAAATTCTTTTTTGCTACGCAGTAGAAACACAGAAAAGAACAGCTAAAGTTTCCCTAGATGTCCACCCATTTCTCATTAACTGGCACTTAAACCCTTAGTAATTTACTCTGAGAGATTTGTAAAAGAAATAATTAATATTTCATTATTAAAGTTGCTTGAAAATTACTGACTTGTGTATAATGCTTTCTTCTACTGTACACATACTTAGTAACCAATTGGACAGATCATCAGCAAATAAGCAACTGACACCAACTGAGGAAAGAGAGGGAAAGATCATGCAGCAGAAAGGTAGACTCTCTTTGTATTAAAGGATGAAAGGAACCATTGGTACAATCTCCTCAGTCCAAAAGGTTCCTCCCAATCACACAAACTACAGATAGCAAGCAAGGCTGCAAACAAAACTCCAGCAGTTTCCAACCCCATTCTCAATTCAGTCTGACTCAAGCTCACCAGCAATCACCAGTGGAGCTGTTCCAAATAATTTCATATCCTGTGTTCTGCAGAACAATGGCAACATGAAGCTATTCAGTCCACTGCCAGAAGACAGTTGATACATAATGGAATACAATGCTTCAGTAACTTCTTTGACTGGCTGCTAAGGTTGTTATCTAGAAAAGAAGGAGAAAACTGAACTCTTTTCTGGATAATGGAAAACAATTTTTTTACTTAAATAATTGAGAGACTGCCTCCTCCCGTACATACAAGGGCGTATCCAAAAGTTTTAATTATCACCATGATATAAAAAACATACAATAGTCACTTGCAGTGGACAAAGTTAGTTGTTCTCCACGTAGTCTCCCTGCAGAGTCACACATTTTTGCCAGTGTTTCTTCACCTGTTTCAAGCCCTCTTTGTAGATGTCCCCTGCTTTGATTAAAAACCACTGTTCCACTTCAAAAATGACATCCTCTCTGTTGTCAAATCACCGACCACGAAGTGGTTTCTTCATCTCAGGAAAGAGGAAGAAGTCGCTTAGCGCCAGATCAGGTGAATAAGGTGGGTGCTGCAAAAGTTCATAGCCTAAATGGTGGGCGGTGACAACGGATGCTTGGGCTGTATGGACAGGTGCATTGTCGGCCAGGAGACGGATGCCTTTGTTGATAATGCCACAACGTTTTTGTTTCAATGCATCATGCAGTTTCTCCAGAAGGTTGCAGTAGTAATCGCTGTTGAGAGTCTTGTCCTTCAGAAGGTAATTGGTTAAGATTACCCCGCGGCTATCCCAAAAAACAGACAGCATCACCTTCCTGGCAGATTTTTGGACCTTCGCCTTCTTGGGAGGGGGGGAAGATGGATGTTTCCACTCCTTGCTCATTTCTTTCATCTCTGGATTGTAGAGATATACCCAGCACTCGTCCATAGTGACGTGAGGAGCTAAAAAATTGTCTTCATTCCGCTCCAACAGAGTCAAATTCTGCTGGGAAAAGTCATGGTGAGTTTGCTTTTGAAGAGGTGTCAACAAGCAAGGTACCCAGCATGCAAACACCTTATTCATGTGCAGTTCCTCGAGAATAATCCTCCACGCAGTTCTGTAACTTAGTCCAGTCTCTGCCATCACTCTTTCCATGGTCAATCTTCTGTTGTCGAGGATAATGGCCTCCACTTTCTTCACCATGGCAAGATCATCCTTGATTGAGGGTCTACCCGCTCGTGGCTCATCTGTCAGGGACATGTGACCACTTTGAAAGTTCTTCTTCCACCTCACAACTGTGGCATATAATGGGCTTTCATCCCCCTAGACAGTTTTCATTTCATTGTGGATTTGGCGTGCGTTGTTGCCCTTCAAATGGAGGAACTTTATGACACTTTGAGCTTCAATTTTGTTCATCATGCAGGTTGATGTCTTCTACAGCCTGTGGAAAGAAAACTACTTTAGATAAAGATTCGATATTTGCACAATGACACTGATTATGCACAAAAGTTTCATGTAAATATCTCTATAACTTCTTTATTATAATTAAAACTTCAAGTATATGGTCCTCAACAGAAGTCATGTTATGTGTCACACTAGAAAGCTGTGTTAGTTGGTACTCATGACAGGGCTTTCTCGGTAGTAGCACCCTTACTATAGAACTGGTTTCTAAAGGCAGTTATGCTGGCTCCAATTTAGTTGAGCTAAAACTCGACATATCCATAGAATCATAGAATCACATAGTTCAAAGAGACCTCGAAGGCCATCCAGTCCAACCCCCTGCCATGCAGGAACCCTCATCAAAGTACCCCTGACAGATGGCCATGCAGCCTCTGCTTAAAAACCTCCAAAGAAGGAGAGTCCATCACTGTCTGTGGCAGCATATTCCACTGCCAAACAACTCTAGCCATTTGGAAGTTCTTCCTAATGTTCAAATGGAATCTCTTTTCCTGTAGTTTGAAACCACTGCTCTGAGTCCTAGTCTCTGAAGCCATAGAAAAAAACCTGTCCCCTCTTCAATATGACATCCTTTCAAATATTTAAAAATGGCTATCATATCCCCTCTCAACCTTCTTTTTGTAAGGCTAAGGTTCTTTTGCCTCTTGGATTGTTTTTCCCTTAAATGCCTTTTGGAGCTTATTTTAAATTGGTTGTTAATTTTTAAAAATTATTTTTAAAAAGTTTTCTGTTTTGAATTATTTAATTTTGATTTAAACAACACTGAAGGCTCTGGTGGGCAAAAATATAACAAAGAGATGCTCAGAGAGTGAAGTGAGGTGGGTGGGTTGAGATGTCAGCTCCCTGGACCCTGAATTGTGGGGTGCCCAGGGTTCAACTATCTCCTCCATGCTATTTAACATATATTTGGAGCCACTGGGGGAGCTCATCTGGAGATTTGGGGTCTGCTGCCATCAATATGCTGATGACACACAGCTTTGACTCTCCTTTACCACCTCTGCAGTGGAGGCTGTCCAGATCCTAGAATGCTGCCTGGCTGTGGTAATGGAATGGGCCAGAATGAATAGGCTCAGGCTGAACCCTGATAAGACCCCCTGCTTTTAGGGGGTACCTCGGAGAGTTATGGTGACCCTCTCCCCAGTCTGGATCGGACCTTCCTCCACCTGGCAGAAAGAGTGAGGAATCCGGGTGTGGTACTCTCTCCTGGGACTCCCAGATAGCATCCGTGTCCAAATCAGCCTTCTGTCAGCTTCAGCTCAATGTCCAGATTCACCCTGTTCTTGATGAGACCACCCTGAGAGCAGTTGCGCACGCATTGGTGATTTCCTGGATTGATGACTACAACACAGTCTACACGGGTTCAGATTTAGCCCTGGGTGAGTCCTGCCAGAAAGACCCTATAACACTGAGAGGCAGATAGTCTTCTTTCAAACTTTTATTAGTAACTTCAGGTAACTTATGAACAACTTCAGTTGGAACAACATTGTCCATAATGTCAACATTAACTGTCTTTTCTGAATGTGACACTGCTTCCTCCACTGTTTCCCTCAGAAGGAAAAGGTCCCAAATCATTCCTTATCTATCGGTCTCTGCGCTGGTGTGCCTCTCCCCAAACATAGGGTGCCACAGCATGGGTGGCAACTGGCAAGCCCATTCTGCTTCCTGCTTGCCCCACTCTCCTCCAGATCTATCTTCTCTCACCTCTTCATAGGACCCTGGTCCTTTGGGGACACATATACTTACTGTCCGTTCTCGCAGATCCACCTCATCCATTTCTGCCTGGACCCTTTTCTCCTTGTCCTTTTTCTAACCTCTTTCCTCTCATTCGTCATGCCACTCCCCTTCCCCAATGCCTGCCATCAGAAGCCCTTCAGTGATAGGTCTTCCTAGAGCAGTGGTTCTCAACCTTCCTAATGCCATGACCCTTTAATACAGTTCCTCATGCTGTGGTGACCTCCTGCCCTGCTTGGAAGAGGCCACAAGCCCCCTTGGACAAGCCACTGGTGCCATAGAGAACTTCCCTCTACAGGCACCCTCAGCCAATCATAGCCTCCAGTGCCATTGACTGACATTGCCTCCAACCTATCACGCTATAACTCACTCTTCCCCTTCCTCCCCCTCCTCCTCCAACCCAAGCCATTTGTGCCTTTTTCTTCACTGGCTCATGGCAACCCCTGCGAAATGATTGTTCGACCCCCAAAGGGGTCCTGACCCCCAGGTTGGGAAACACTGTCCTAGAGGATAAATCATTTTTACTTTATTCTGCATACCAAAAGTTCTCAAATCAATATTGATAGCAAGAGTGAAAGATCTCTAATCAGGATGACAAGTCTAAATTCCCACATTACACTTTTGATTGATGTCTATTTGTGTGGACCAACATATGTTCCACCTCCTGCCTGTATCACCGGCTCCAGGTTCATTCCTCTCTTGCCATCCCAATTCATGCACAGCTGTCACCAATTCTGCCACATCCCCACTGGCTTCAGATCTCTTCGTAGCAGTGGATGGCTCACCCTTCAACTTTGGCTCTGCCCCACAACCACCCATTGTTGCAAGTCTGCATTTGTTTTTCTTCTGTAATCAGGGCTTTGTTGCTTGTAAAGTACACAAAATTCATATTGTTCCAATATTTCCAAATGTAGTTGTTAGCAAAATGTGCTGTTCTCACAGCTTTATCACTATTTATTTATTTATTTATTTATTTATTTATTTATTTATTTATTTATTTATTTATATTTCTATACCACCACCTTAGTGCAAACTGCACTACCCAGGGACAAATTGAAAAAGTCATATTTTCAGACAAATTTGCCTGATTTGTCAAAATCCATTAGTTTGTATTCATCGTAAATAAAGTCCTCCATTGAATGCAAATTAACACATTTTAGCACATTCTGATTTGTTAATTCATTGGAATATAAAATAGCCCCCAAGGCACCTAGAGACACCAAACTTGGAGGGAAGCATCCCTTGATTCTTCACTACAATCCCTCCATGTTTCTTTGAAGATTGGGTTTCCTCCAGTCAGTTACTAAAGGGCAGTTTCCTGAGGGGCACTTTATGGGTGTGGAACTCTGCTATCTAAAAATTAATCTTCACCAAATGCCGAGGGACTGTAGAAGTGAGATAGGACAAGGCTCTCTGCAAGTATTGTGTCTCTAGGTGCCGGGGGGGGGGCAGTTTCCTGAGGAGTTGTTCTTTAGAGGTGCACAGCTCAGACATCTGAACCCCAATCCTCACCAAATTCTCAGGGCTTGTAGAGGAGGGTCAGAGGAAGCACCCCTAGCCTCTAGGTGGTAAGAGGATTTTTTAAAAAGTATTTTAAAGAGGAGACAAATTGATATATTGATTCATCAATTCATCTTTGATTGTTGATATATTCGTTCGCCAATTTATCAATCCAGCAGTCCTGATGAATCACAAATCATGATGAATCACCTTTATTATTATTATTATTATTATTCATCTCTATCTCTATCACCCATAATTCAGGGTCAAACCAGTACTGTAATGGTATGAATTATGTGTAAGCTATTAACATACTTAGGCTTTTCTTTTGTTTTTGTTGTAGGAGAATGAGAGAGAAGAAGAAGAAATAGGGAGGGAAAGGAGATTAACCACCCCTATCCCTAGCTGTGGTACCTGGAGGTGAAACACCTCCATCACAACAATATTCTCTCATATTTAAAAAAATGAACTGGGGGATAGGGGATAACTTAGCTCTGTTGATCTTTGGTGTACATTTTTCAAAATGTGTGAATGTTCATAAATTGAACAGAACAGGAAAACCTTGACATTTAATCAATTTGAATGAGTAATGAAGTAAAACTGATGGGTTCTCCTGTCCATGCAAACACTTTTGGGAGCTACACTCATGAAAGCTCTGTGCATTCAACCATATTTGTGCTGCAGAAATAAGGTTGACAGTATTGTATTTTTGTGACAAACTGTTCATTTACATAGTAGGGGGAAAAGAACTTTCCGTACTGGGAATAACAGGACAATTTTTCTTAATTTTTGTTTAAGGGTTTCTAGTTTTGAGAAAATAATCCAGAATGTAATCATGATACAAATATCAAACAGATGGCTCATTCAAGCCTACTCATTGTCTTTTTCTCCCTCTAGGAGAAAGAGGGCCAGAGACATTTCTCCTCACTGAGTTCCAGCACTTTGGAATGATTAAGACGTTTTACTACCCATTATGGTGTACCGAGTGTGGTGTAGTTGTGGATAAAATGGTGGACTAGGATTCAGGAGAACAGGGTTCAGATTTCCACCTGGAAGCTCACTGGGGGGATGGTACAGTTTAAGCCACTCCTTAAATAGGTCACGTGCCTTGAAAGCCATGTTAGGGACACCATAAGTTGGTTCTGACTCATTGATGGCATGTAACTATCTATCTATTATGAACCTCAACAAACTTAATCATACAGAAGTAGCCATTTGGGGCAGATTATCCTTCTTCTCATTTTACCAAGCTTTGCAATATCATTTCTGCTGATTAAGACAAAGCATAAATAAAATGGCTGCATTGTGCCCATGCTTTGATTGCAAATGGCTTCTTGCTAAGCAGCTTTGTTTCTCTAGCTCGCTTTTGCCAAAAGCATTTTTACAGAATTGTGTTGTGGGCCAACAGAATGGAAGCAATTTCCTCCACCAGCTTTCTGTGCCCAGTGCCAGCAAAGGACCAAGAGTGCAATTCAATTTCTCAGAGTGCCTCAAATATCAGTGTTAGCAAGAATAGGTCCATTCTGCCAGGTTTAGTCACCGACTGGGAAGTAAATGCAAATTTGACTCTCTCTCATTCTGTCTCTCTCTCTCTTTCTCTCTCTTAAGGGACCATCTTTGCTTCCGTCTACACAATATTCTTGGAGTAGAAATCTGTGTAACAGGGTTATGGTTATCAGGTGGAGATTATTTTTTTCAGCTTTTTGTACTGTTAACATTTGAAGATGTTTGTTTGTTTAAAAAAGAAATTGATGGGTACAAGATCCATGTCAAAATTTTCAAGCAGTCCGTAAAAACCTGGCTATTTAGGCAAGCTTTCCCTGAGCCTGGGCCATCTCAAGTCAGCATGATTTTAGCAAAGATCTCAGTTCCACTATCTGTCCCCTTTTAATTTTTAATCTTGAACTCTATGTATTTTCATGACTTGCTGACAAATTGTTTACGTCATTGACCGTATGATGTCTCTACCTCAGTTTAATTTGGTTTGAGTTCAACTATTTGATTTGACTATCCATACTAAATCTATTGCAGGCATGTCCAAACTTAGGCCCTCCTGATGTTTTGGACCACAACTCCCAGGATTCCAAGCATGTATTGCCAATGATAAAGGACTGTAGAAGTTGTGGTCCAAAACATCTGGAGGGCTGAAGTTTGCACATGCCTGATCTATTGTATCTATGTTATTTGCACTGTTGTAAACAGTCCAGAGTGTCTTCACTGCCAGATGGGTGGTATGTAAATCTAATAAATAAATAAATAAATATTTAAATAAATAAATAAATAAATAATATTTGACCACCTTTGCTGCTAGGTATTACACTTCTCTAGGGAGTGGTTGAAAAGGAATAGCCTGGTAAATGGAGAGTAGACAGAGATGTCACACCTTTTCCAAGTACTGTAAGTGGCAAGAAACAGCTAGAAGGAAATTTAAAGCAGGTGGTATTCTCAAAGAGTTCTGACTAGAGATGGGCACAAATTTAAAAACTCAACTGCAAAATTCTTTCAAAAATGCTGATTTGTCTTTTCATGTCCGTATGAATTGATATACTCCAAAGAACTGATCCATTGGTTCATGGGGGAGGGGGGTAAATTCTTTTTTTATTTGTTTGTTTGTGTGAATTTCTCTTATTTGTCCCCATAATATAGGGACAGATGAACCTCCCCATCCCCACAAGTTGTATTCTGAACTCAGATCAACATGCAGAACTATGGGGAAGAGGGATTGAATAAGACCAGTTCCAAATTTCACTTCAGCAGAACTCAAAGTTATCCTTAGCATGTGATTAGTTTCTAATACCCTCTTCCTGCCCCACAACTCAAATGCAAGTCCCCAAAACCTCCTTACTCCCCTTCAAAACCCCATGGCCTTCCTGTTTTCCTCCATGAAGGCCAGAGAGAGGGAAGCACACGTTTTCCAGTTCAGATTCTTTCTGATTAGAAAAAAGGCTTGAAAACTGGCACCACTTCTTTGTAATAAAGCCCAGCATTACAGACAGGAGAGGCTTGTGTGATGAAGTCAGTAATTACAAATTTTGGCAGCATCGCTAAGCAGAAACAGCACAACAGTACACCTGAGATGAAATGCCAAATGAGATGTTTGGCTGAATTTGTTGCAGTGGAAACGGCAGTAAGTTTTGTGGTTCCTGAAATAATGCCGAATGTACTGGTGCTTTTTAGATGTGGGGCTAGTTGGCAGAATGGTGCTCTGTCCCTCCTCCCAACCTCCCATTGTTCGTCAGATAGCTGGGCTGGCCCATTGCACCTCCAAAGTAAAGCCATTTTCTCACCACAGGCATCCTTGCTTTTTCAGCTTCCCTTTTGCCCCTCGGGAGTAGACAGGACCCTAGAAGCAAGACTGCTCCCACCATCCCCAGCAAAGAACATATTAAACACCAAATTAGGAAGGATAAAAAGAGGGCTGTAACTTTTGTCGTTTACTGTGAAGCGTACATTTAGCATAGCGTGAGGAACAGGTCACTGCATCATATGACCAGCCTATCTGCTGGCACTACTCTCCTCCTGGCTCATTTTCTGGGATAGCAGACAAACATGGGTACCTTTTTTTGGCATACCAGCACCAAGGAGACATTTTTGCCATTTCCTCGCAGAGACTCCAGCTGCCTTCTCAAACTGGGCCCACCTGCCATCAGCCCCCATGCTAGAGACTGCCTGAAGATATCTCTCTCCTTGGGTAGGATCCACAGAACTTTTAATCCACAGCCCGGCTCCATCCCTATATAATAAAACCACCCTACTCAGTCAATAATAAAATTGCAATGCGTGAAAATAGAACAACAAATTGCCGCCGTCATATCTCTAGATCCATCTATGTGAACCCTTCCCCTCTGTGCCTTCCTCTGAACCATAATCAACAATGATGGGTGGGTGAAGTCTTCATGCAGACTGGTCAGCAGTCTATTTATATCCCCCCCTCCCCTTCAACGTACCAGAGTAAAAAATTCCTCTCTGATCTGCCAAGAAGGCATTCAACTGATTCTTGTGTGGAGTAACTACGTGGCATGGGAATCCCCATGGATGCACAAAGGAGCAGATAAGAACGTCAATTTCCCCACTTCCACACCACAAACAAGTCTTTTGGTGAGTTGGGGCTGAGGGACTCTTGTAGGGTTGGGCATGAAACGAAAAATGAAATGCTGTTTTGTTGTTTTGTTACATAACGAAACGAAATGATGAAGAAACATTTTGTTACAGACTAAATGAAATGGTTGTGTCTGGTTTTTTCCCATTAAAATGAACCATTTCATTTCGTCTGTAAAATGATCACTTACCTGCAAGTGTTCCGTCATTGCCACTGCCACCGAGACAAGACTGCCCAGCCAGGCCAGAGAAGGTGAGTGTCTGGCAGGCCAGCCTAGGCCCACTGCCAGAGCCACTGCCACCGCCACAGGAGTGGGAGAGCAGCCAGCAGGCTGGCCTGCCCCCCCCCCCCGCTGTCGCCGCTACCAAAGTTGCAGTGGCCACCGCCAGAGCCCCACCAGCCAGCTGGGCAGGCAGGCCTAGGTCCACCACTGCTGCAGTCACCACAGTTGCTGCTGGAGTCACTACCAGCCAGCTGGACAGGCTGGCCTAGGCCCTCTGCCACTGGAGTTGCCACCACCCAGCTGGGCAGGTCAGCCTAAGCCTGCTGCGGCCACTACTGGAGTCACCACCACAGCAGGACAGGGTGAGTGGGCAGCAACCCACACTAGGCCCGCCGAAGCCAGAGTCACCGTGGCTGCCACCGGAGCTCCGCCAGCCAGCTGGGCAGGACAACTTAGGCCTGCCGCCACCGTTGCTACCCCTGCCACCACCAGAGGCTTTGGAGATGCTGCTGGAGCCCTTGGACAGAACCGCCGCAAGGTAATGAAACATTTCTCTTTTGTTTAGTTTTGTATGAATTTTTGTTGTAAAAATTTGTATGAGACAAAATGACATGAAATGCGAGGGCCCAAAACAGAATGAAACGAAACACCGTTGTTCTGTTTCGTGCCCATCCCTAGACCCAATTGTAGGTCCTGTAAGTGACTGCTTGATTTAAATCACTTTGATTTAAATCATGATTTAAATCACGATTTAAATCACTAGTCAGTAAGGTCCAATTTAAATTATGATCTTCTACATAAAGACTCATTTTTGCTGCAGTTGTTTTAATCTTTATATTTACAACCAGATGAAGGTTTCATTTTTAAAATAATAACTTTTCAGATTAATTTTACAGTTATATCAGAAAATTACTGATTTGGTGGTTAAACTGGTTATATGCTATTAGAAACACTTAGATAGATAATTGTGAATATAATAATTGTTTTATGTAACCAAAACAATAACATTATATAGCATTATGCATACTTGTATTTGCTTAAATATCCATGTTTGTTAACTGATGTGGTTAAAATATCTTTTAAAAAAACTTAGACTGACAGTCAAGATATTCCCAAACTGGGTCTCTTTTATGGCCTGCTGCCATTACAGGTTTTTCTCCTCAAGGAAGAGAATAAGAATGATAACCATCAGGCTGCTATATACATAAAGATCTCAAAATGTGGAGCACTGTGCTCAAAAAGTTTTGCTTTCATTTCACTGCTTGCCCCTCCCTCAAAATTTACTCCTTGTGCAGACCTACTCCATTCCAAACAAACTTCTATTCATTGAACTTCTTGAAACGTGGCACTTAAGAGGTATAGGGGTTGATTCTGTGTACATAGATTTGCAGAGGATCAAGGGGATTAAGGTCTTCTCCTCAATTCTGATGTTTATTTTATAACATTTTTAGCTACAAAGGAGGCATGTTATCATTGCAGACCCAAATGCACAGTTTTGAAATAATCAGAAACCATTGGAAAAGCATGGCATTGTGAATGGATTAATACAGTCTTATGCTACATAATTAAAAACTTTGGACTATAATGTATCTTAACTAGAACACAATCTTTAGAGAGATTTTTCCTCAAAAGGTATTTAATTTTTTAAAAAAACTGATTTAATTCAAAAATCCGAAATAAATAAATAAATATCTGGTTTTCAAAAAGAATCACTGATTTTTATTCACCCTGCTTGCAACGTAGCTTGCCTGCAGAAAGTGTAAGAAAGAGAAAGACCTCCTCGGGTTTTCCTAAACTGTCATTACCATGCACCACTCTGTCCTAAGCACACAAGTCCTATAAGTTAAAATAGGGTGCAATGAACAAGATGTTGTTTGAACTTTACTTGAGCAGCATTCAGCATGAGAATGGACAGCCTATTCCTGTGCCATGCTCCCACATGACACACTGTATATATATTTCAGACAACATGACACATAGCATTTACACCGGGACACAGATGAACTTGAAGAAGCTACCTGGCTGACAACTATAATTTGACAACCATGATATCCAAGGATATTAATGTGTATGTTTCAGAGCATAAATTGAAGAGCAACTGAAGAAACCCTGTGTTGTGTTGTGTCGTTATAGTCGTGACTGACTTTTCGTGACTCCATGTCCATGGAGTTTTCTTGGCAGGAGTACTGGAGTGACTTGCCAGTTCCTACTCCAGGCACCTACAGCACCTGGTATTCCCTGGTGGTCGCCCATCCAAATACTAACCAGGGCCGACCCTGCTTAGCTTCCAAAATCAAGCGAGAACGGATGTGTTTAGGGCATCTAGGCAACTCGCCATCAGACTAACCGTGGGCTAAACTGCCTCTACACGGGACCAACCCAAGGCATTTTGCTACCCAAAGTGAAGAACAAATGACATACCCTCAACCATGTGCAAAAGCCAAGTGGGATAGCAGTTGACTATCTCCTTAGCACTGATGACAGGACAGTGTTCTCTGCCACTCACCAGGGCAGCAGGCTAGCTTAGGAGATGCACAGCAGGTTGTGTGGTACACAAATGTCCTCTCCAACATACTGCCACCCTCTAGCCTCTGATGTCTAAGTTGGCTGCATCACTCTACCGCTGAGATTCCCGACCTTGGGTAACCCAGGTGTTCTTGGGCTGGAGTTCCAACAAGCCTTCACCACGACCTGTGCTGGCTGGGAGTTTTAGGGAGTTGCAGTCTAGGAACACCTGAGTTAACCAAGGTTGCGATCCTCTGATCTTCCCAATAGTAGGGCCACCCTTGCCTCTGAAATTTATTTGAAAGCCAACATCTTCTCCATAGCTATAGCAAAAGAAATGCCACCACCCTAGTAAGAAAATAAATCACACAGTCTCCAGAAATCTTAATCAGAGAAGAAACCACGATTGTGTGGCTTAGGTCTCTTGCTGGAGAGCCAGAGGCACTGTGCTTCCTTAAAAGGAGCTGGCCCCAATGATCCATAGGGTCCTTTACCTCTGCAGTTCAAATGTTGTTGTTTGTTGTTGTTCTTGTTGTTTATTCCCACAGGAAGAAAAACTAGATATATTCTATGAATTTAAGGGGATGTTTTGTCTTGGTCCTCTGCAGCTACAGCGTATTATTTGTGGATATCGTTTTGCAAATAAAAACATGATGGTAGACAGAGACTCTGACAGATGTGCACAGTGTCCAGGGAAGAATGCTAAAGAAGGGATGCCCCAACCTCTGTGAAGCAACAGTTGGACTACAAGGATCTTACCAAACTCTCAGAAAGAGATGAGGACAAAAGAAAGCCAGGGTGGCTTAGTAGGCACTGGTGTGCTGTACTTTGCATGGAGGTAACTCTTATCTGCCCCCAGAGGGCACATGAACTGATAGTTTTACTTCCTCCCATATACTACTTCCTTTCTTCCTCTCCTTCTCTCCCCCTCAAAGCAGACACATATTTCCCCCTATGTTTCTATGGTATCCTTTTCTGTAAGCCA
>JAHTLZ010000275.1:27631093-27675275 GCA_023846285.1 Phrynocephalus versicolor
TATGGTATCCTTTTCTGTAAGCCACAGTTTCTGAACTTTCACGAGTCGCACAAGCTCAGAAACTGTCCAGCTGCTCGCACAATCGACCAATACGAAAGGGAAAGAATGAAGATGATTCTGCCCATAATCATGAAACCAGTGTTCACTGACTTCTCTCCCAGATATGCAGTTCATCCTCATAATAATTTTTCTGGAGATACTCTGTTTGATGATTCTACACAGCAGCTTACATAGAGGCGACCAGAGCCTTGGATTCAAATCACTGCTGAGCCATGAAGGATGCTTGTCTGAATTGGCCAAATGCTCTCCCAATTGCATGTCTCACAGGCTTGCATTCTGGGGGAAAATATTCAAGTACTCTCATGTCCACTGCTGTTGTTGGACAAGATGTGGATCAAAAGACAGCAATGCCACAAATCTCAAAGAGGTGGGGTTTGTTTGTTTGTTTGTTTTTGGGGGCATCATCTCACAGGTGATCCTGGCAACCTGGTATTTACAGATTGACAAAGCTCCGTGACTGAGCGCCACTCAACCCCCTATTCGTATGGACAGATATTCTCCCAAGAGGGGCTGCTTAATATGCTTTCCTTTTATCAGTTGTTGTGGTGAGTTGCCATTAGTGGTGCCCACTCCTTCCTCTACCCCCCCCCCCGCCACTCTACCTCCATCATGCAGCTGGAGAAAAAGACAAGTCTGAGCTCATCATGGGAGCGACATATTAATTGTGCCTAAAGATGAAAAGTACAGAGAGGGGTATCAAAAAAAGTGCTTTGTTTCCCCCAGCCAGCCAGCCGACAGAGGCTAATGAAATCAAGCCAAGGGCATGTTTGTAATTAGCAAATCCTTTCAGCTCTCTCCACCCTGCCCACAAGGAAGGTATTGATTATCTTTTGTTGCTGCTTTATGAACCCATTCTCTAATGGGCTGGGAGCTTGTAAATGCTCATTGGATCTCCTATCAAAGTGGTCCGAGTGACTGAATGCAGGCATTTTTATGAGGGGGAGAGTTAAGGACCTGCTTCGGTCACCTGGTAGGAAGCAGCAATAAACTGACTTTGCCTACTAAACGCCTACCACACTTATCTTGACACACAAACCCCTCCTTCTCTGGCATCTTCAGCCCAAACTCTGAATTACCAAGACGAAACCTTTCTATTTGCAGGGGAGGTTTCATCGTTGTTGTCTTCTTTTCAGATTGTAGGTGTTACCACTCTGCGTAACTGTAGGTTTCCTGGGAAGAGCAGGGAAATTTTATATCCTTTTAATGTGTACTGGTGGCAGCATCTCCTGTTTGCAGCTGATATTTCTGTGGTGCTGCTGTACACTGAACTTTCATGTCTTGTTTTTAGAGGTATTTTGGTGGAAATGGGAGTGGACTATGAAGTTTAGCAGCCCGTAGATGCATCCTTTTGTAAAACAAAAGCTACTGGATGGTCTCTCACTCACTCAAAAGATCATGTCCTTCCTCTGATTCTGTTCCTTATTTTGAAACTGCCTCTGGGGGTTCTGGTAGGGTGCTATCATTCAAACTTTGACTCAGAACACAACTTTCTGTTTTGACTTCGTCCCATGCCCTACTGCACAGCTGAGTCTTGGGCCCTCCAGTTTTCTTGGTTCCCCAGAATGGCTGCTGCTTATTCTAGGACTCACCATCTGGAGCACTATTTGTGGGGGTGAAAAATCTCAGTCCCCATCTGGGAGTTTCCTGGATAAGCTAGGATCTCCTTCTACTCCCCCTCTTCAAGGCTCTGTCAAGTTGCTTCAAATCAATTTATACTAAGGTTCATTATGTCCAGGGCTCCAGCAATGTGCATGACGTTTTTCAAAGTGTGCAAGACAACGGATCATTTATTTTCAGTTGCATGTGAGTAGGTTTAGCTGCAGGCTCAGGTACCAGAAGGCAGGTATGGGGAAAAATAATATTCTCATTTATGTTTATGGCCATTTGGGGCGGATAACATACCTTTACACTACAACTCATGGAATTCTGAAAATCATTGTTCAAACAAGTAAGTTATCTAGCCTCTGTTCTGGAGGAACAGTGCTGGTTATTTGTCAGAAGCATCTGGCTTCGCTCATTTTCTCCTTACACACACACACACACACACACGCACAAACACACCAATGAAGGAAAGTAGCAAAGAATTTGCATGCATCACTGAGATGCCAAGGACAGCACCCTGAATTGATTCTGACAGAAGCTAAAGACCCCACACCCAGCCAGAGACTTAAAAACAGCACAGGGTGCCTAACGGCAGAACACAGCACCCAGTGCAGATAAATTTAAATTGGGAATAGAAGAGCTGTCAGCTATCAGTAATACATCTTTAGAATGTTTTTCTAAGGGCTTCTGGCAGGAAGACGGGAACTGAACCTTCTCTCACTCTCTTCCCCACCTCTATCTACACTCACCCATACATTTATGATTCAACATGAGCCTTATCTCCTCAGTGTAAGGAGGCTAGCTTCTGTGTACGTGAACCTGGAGAAGCCTGCTGAACCCACTGAGAAGCCTGGCAAGGCAGCATTTCCCTGGCAGACTGGGTCAGATACAAAAAGTTCTAATAAAGTAGCCAAGAGCCTCCTAGGCTCTCCACATACCCTTCTGTTCTGCTTATGTGGTTGTTGGCTGTCCGAGAAGGTGGTCTTTCTCAAACCGCTTGAAACCAGGAGATTATTGAAGGTAACAACATCTGACATGGTCAATAGCCTCCAGAGTAGAGATGGGCACGAATAGAAAAAATGGAGTTTCGTTTGTCGTTTGTTGTTTAGAGGTCCGTTTCGTTTCGTTTCCATTGTTCGTGAATTTTTTGCAAAAAAATCATTTTCGTTTCGTTACCGTTTCGTTACCATTTTGTTACCATTTATTCCAATTTTACATGATTTTTTTAGCATTTAAAGCAGCTCACTTCATTGCTGTAACGGAAACGAAACGCACGACAAAAATCCCCGCATTTCTGTTTGTTTCGTTTCATTTTAGAGACAAATTTCATTTGTCATTTTGTTATGTAATGAAACAAAAAACAAAAACAAAAAATTGTTCGTTCCGTGCCCATCTGTATTCCAGAGCTATTATTGACAGGTGGGCAAGTATGAAATGGATAACAGGTCATGGCTCTCTTCTGAAGGTAAAAAAGAGGGCTTAGCAGCAGCTTTACTAACACAGAGCAGGAAATTGCTGAGTAAAGAGGGCCCAGCCACCTCAGTTAAAGAAATTTGGCTTTGGAAGCAGCTTTGTTTGCACAGGCTCCATGGTGGGGAACTAGGTAATGAAGGCCTGACATCTTGCGGGAGTTGGAAATTCCACAACACAGTCTGTCCATCTGTACCAAGCACTGTTGTAGTGTTGCCATAGACATTGTCGGTAGATTACTGCTTTCAATTGCAAACTTGACTGTGGAGGTCACCGGCTCCCACCCCTCAAAATGCATGCCTGTTCCTTACCACACTGATTTCTCTAGTTAAAGGCTACCATGGTTCCCAAATGCTTGGGACTATTAACATTTTCCAACCCATTTATGGGCAGGGGTTTCTCCAGAAGACCAGAAGCACACAAATGCAGGCATTGGTGTTGGGATACCTGAAAAATGGTGTACATGGGGGGTTGAGAACAATTTGTGTTCCCCTGGTGCCAGGGAACCACCCTAATTTCTACTTGGAGGGACTGCTGTCTTAAGCAGCCACTTCACTCTTTCTAATGGTAATGTCATCATCTCTGGACAAGTTCATCTATGATGACTGTCCACCAGCTTTAAGTGTGTTAAAGGTAAGGAGGTTCACGTCCCGTGGGATGCATGACTTTGCATGCAGAGTAGATAAAGGGAGAATTTCCTACAGTTTCCTAAGCTACTCTCTGCCTGTTCTGATCTACCTTGATCCTACTGCAACCTAGAAAGACTTTCTTAAGGATGTTGATACCAGTTTCTTCCTCCTTGTATTTCCTTCTTGACCCTTTCTGGGAGAAAACAGAAGAGACATTTTTGCCTTGTTTGTGAGATGTGAAGGAGCAGCCATGGCTCCCTACAGCTTTACCATAGCCAGCTAGAACTAAGATTCTTATTTTTTAAAAATCAGCGCAGTTCTCTAATAAACACCAGCTTCCTCATTTTCTTAGAATAAGAAGTATGAGTGCGATATATTTCCAACGAGAGACATATGCTCCACTAAGCATTCTGATATGCAGGGGCTGAATCCATGCTACTAGAGATGGGCACGACTTATCGGAATTCCCGTTTCCATTTCCGTTACTCGTTTCCATTACGGAACGGAAACGGTAACAGGAGTTACTCCGCCAGAACTCGAACTCGAACCGACTAAAGAATAATTGGGTCTGATTTGTCGGCGATCCCGCGATGCCAAGCGGCACAGAAAAAAAGTTTTTAAAAGTTAAAAAAAAAACCCAATTCCTGGCCAAAAAGCAGGTGAAAATATGCCTGCCTGAGTGAGGGCTCAGGGCACCTACCAGAGGGGTGGTTTCTGGAGGGGGGTCCCCGGCCTACCCCCCTCTCCTCCGTCCTGTCCTGGGCTGCTCGGGTGGTGGTGGGACGCCGCAGGCTCGCAGCAACAAGCCGGACGAGTCTCGCCGCCAGCCGCCGCAATTCAAGCGGAAGCGGCATGGCACAGAAAAAAAGTTTTAAACTCCCCCCCCCCCATTCCCGGGCCAAAAAGCAGGCAAAAATATGCCTGCCTGAGTAAGGGCTCAGGGCACCTACCAGAGGGGTGGTTTCTGGGGGGGGATGTCCCGGCCTCCCCCCCTCTCCTGTCCTGGGCAGCCGGACTCGAGTCGCCATGCCATGTGGTGCGGGCGGGGGATCCAAAATGGGGCGGCAACAGGAATATTTTTTTTTGAAATCGTGGTCCAAAAACACACAACCACCATAGAAACATGCGAAAATTGCTAATGCTATTGCTAAAACTGCCAGTAGCAGTGGGTTTTTCTTGCAACAAAATGTCTCCTCCCCTGTCCTCTCTCCATTGATTTTATTTTATTTTATTTTATTTACACCTGCGCAATGATGGGCTGGCCGAGTGGCCATGTGGGAGTGGACCATGCAAATTTTTGGAGCCATCCCACCAATCGCATGGCCACTTGGCCACTGAGACTTCTGGGATGTGCCAAAAAGCCCACTAAACCCTGCCCTAGCCCCCTAACCCTAACCCTAATTCTTGATTCCTTACCCATATGCCACAGTACACTGTCCTCTTAGTGGGTCAGAGAGGCACCCAGAGGTGCACCCCACTACCCCACCCTAACATCACCCTTGCGCTAACCCGTCTTAACCCTAAGCCAGATCTACTTGCATTGCACTACACGCAAGTACGATTCCCTTCTTTGTGAGACACAGCGGCTGCGAGAGCCTTAGGCATCACCCTATGGCTCTGGGTTCTGCCAGTCCACTGGTCTCATAGTCTGCAACTGGTGTGCATATCCATTTGGCTATGCATGCCCTTTTGCAGCAGCAGGTGAGGAGAGGAGACCCCCATGTTGAGGGGTCTCCAGGAGCCTGCTTTCCCTTCCTAGCGGGTGAGGAGAGGAGGCACCCACGGGTGCCTCCAGGAGCCCGCTTTCCCTTCATAGCGGGCCAGAGGAGGCACCCACCCCACAGAGGTGCCTCCAGGAGCCCGCTACCCCCTCAAACCAGTACTAACGACAACCGAAAAATCGAAAAATGAAACGACAAATTTTTGTGAAGTTTCGCGAAAAACGGAAACGAGCCGACACGGGCCGCCTCTGACACACGACAACTCGAAAACGTCATTTTCCCTAGTCGTGCCCATCTCTACATGCTACTTAGTGCTGCTTTCTCTGCTCACAAAATGTAGCTATGATTTGTCTTCCCTCCTCATAAATCCACTTATTCATACCCCAAAAAGAAAGAATTACGTCTCTGCCCGCCTTTATCCTTACTCTTTGCTAGAAAATAGCGAATTCTTACCCTCCCTTGCTTCCACATCCAGTCCAATTTAGAACATTAATTAGTGATGAATTACCAGCGTAAATCCTATCCAAAGCCTCAAACACACTGTGATGAATTCCTGTGAGAATCCTGGAGAATCTTGTGTTAATATCTTCCTTTTCTTCTTCAAGCAATTACTTTGCACTTCATTTGTCTGCAAAGGGCCCACCCTCAACTATAGCTCTGAAATATGGAGTTTTGACTTCAATTAATTATTGAATGGCTTATTATTTTACACTGATACATGATTAGACATGCATACACACCACATGTAAGCAAGTCCGTAATTATTAAAAATTTAACAAATGTCACACAAATATTCCATTGGGTCTACGTGGGCCTTTTAACTCTATAATTGCTTGGCTTTTATTTTATTACTGTTCAAACAAATGAACAGTTGTGTACAGAGCTCCGGATGTTACATCTTAAAAGGAACTCATTGTGTTACCCATTACCTTTCCATAGCCAGGCTGCTGTTACCATTGCTTTTCATACAAGTATCCTGCTGTTATTCAGCAAGCCAGGAAAGTACAGGGAACTATCAATAAGCCAATTCTCATCTTACAACTTGTAAATCTTCATAAAAATGCAATAGAAAAAAAAGAGTACTTTCGTTGTCACAAAGGATTGATAGGATTAAGTCATAAAACCTGAAAAATTACAGTCAAAATGTCCCTAAAACTGCCTTAAAATGCACTTTAAAAGTAACTTCTGAAAGTAACGAGCTGTTAATTCTTACCTCTAAATAACTTAGGTATTACTCTGTATATCTAACATGAGACGTCGTAACGATTAGTTATATCATTCCTTATCCAAAGTAACTAGTTTCATGTAAATCTTTCTTGTAAGTAATTGCTTCCAAGCTGTCCTTTGTGGTGCCAGTTTTACAACTAGATCTTAAGAGCTCACCCCTCAGTCGTCAAGAATGGCGCCTTATGAAGCTGTTGCTTAAAGCTCAGCTCAAGTAGAGATGTTTCTTTATGTGTGGTGTTCTACTCTTACTAAGCCCTATCCCTGACTTTAGCCACTGAATTCTACATTCCTGAACCTCAGTGGCAAAAAATAACATTGTCTCACCTGGTTTCATCAGCATCTGCAAAGCAAAAGCTTTCACTTCTTGAAGTTCAGAGACCAACTTTTTGGTACTTGGAATGATGTTTCTAAATGAAGGGTAAAGGTGGTTGTAAGGGGGTGTGAACGTCATATACATTTTCTCCTGACACAACACAGAATCAAGTATATGAGAACATGTAGCCATTTAGAACAAAGGGAGGAGATGTTTCCAAATACTTGTCATATATTACTTCGAGTGTTGATAAGCATGGCACAATAGGCATCTTCTCCAGTGACTCCTTGGCCCCATTTCAGGTGAGACTTCCTTCTGCTCACTAGCTTTCCCAAATGCCAGCCAACACTGAAAATGAATTCACTCCTTCTCTCATCATGACTACATTAGCTGCTTCTTGTGGCACCCAATCTGTGTGAGTTTCTCCTCCAGAATCTTTAGCGTACATCCCTCTTTGTAAAGTGTATGGAGAGAGAGAGAGAGAGAGAGAGAGAGAGAAACAAAAAGATACATAGAAACACACACTCAAAATATTGTGGTTCATTCAGCTTGCTAGCTATCTTTTATGCTGTTGATAACCATATTTACTGAAAAGGGTTTAAATATTGTTGTCCATCATTTGGGGCATTTTATTGGTAAGAAGTAATAAGAAAAAAATATGGTAATCGATGAATAATGCCAAGGAATATAAGCTTGCAATCTGGAATATTTACTGAGTTTGGAGAAGTCTCCTTTTTGGACTACAGCTTGCAAATTTCCAGCCACCAAGCTCACAAGGATGTTGTCTTTAAAAAGGAACCTTTCCCACTTTTGAATATTTGTCATGTGGCAGCTATATTATACATCACTCAGATTTATTTTCCTTTGAAAAAGAAAGAGTGGGAAGTACCTGTAGATAGCAATGGATAGGGCTACCAGGAATGGGCCGCAGGTTGTTGGAAGACATTTTACCACCACAAGCAAAGTCACACCCCTCCATTTCATATAACAAAGGGCAGCCAGCTGACAGTTGAGTTTTACATTAAACACTGATAAAGTGGACTGACGCCTTACATGACACTTGAGGGCATCATGTTGACTTAGAAAACATGAAATAGGTTGTCTAGAACAAATTCTCTGTTCTTCGGCAGAGGAGAATAGCCAAAGCATCTGCTCATGGAGCAGCTGTTAAAATGCTGTACTGCAGCTGTAACTGTGCTTATGATCTGAGGTTCAATTCCAGGTAGGAGCCTCAAGGTTCACCCAGCCTTTCATCCTTCTGAGGTTGGTAAAATATGTACCCAGTGTACCGGGGGTGGGGGCCATGTGTAGCCTACATAATTACTTGTAAACTGCCCAGAGAGTGCTTCTAGTTCTATGGAAGGTATAGAAGCAGAACACTTTACTTTTTGCTTTTGCTATGTGAGGTAATCTCATTGTGCCTTGTGGTGAGGCTATTCTTTGTAGGGCTATGAAGAGCAGATTAGAGAAAATTTGTATCAAAGAGTAAACAGGGCTGGGAAGTAACATTGGAAGAGAAGACCACAGAACAAACCAGGAGTCAGCATAAGGAAAAAGCTAAGATTCTGAGGTAGATTTTGTTGACCCAACAAGGCTCAGGTGCAACAAGAACCTTTTTGTGGTTCTTCATCTCAGAAAGATCCCACTGGCCAGCCCACCTGGACTACTCAGTCCAAGTATGGAAGGTTTTCAGTGGCAAAACTGTAGTTTCCTGATTCACTTCAGAGGGCAGCTGCATGCAGTTCTTAACCCTCTGCCAAAAGTTTGCAATTACAGGCCTTTTGAAAACGCAAATTGTCATTTTTGCTGCCTAGAAGCCTGATTGGTAGCCTGACTGTAGGCCTGTGTTTCCATCCAGATACTTTCCAGATACATCAGATGGCAACTCCCATCATCCCCAGCCAGAATGTCCATTTACTGCTAAAAATTAAAATTAAAATATGCATGGTTAACCCATGCAAATGTACTAAACGAAGTGATCACATATCTAGACCCACTAAAAGACGGCAACCTTTCGGAAACCATGGCTTGAAATAATGCTTTTTCTATTGGAAAAGAAAGGCCTATTAGCCTCACTGTTAAGTAATGAAGAACCAATTCAAAAGGATTAATTTGGAGCAGTAGTCAACCTGGGAGAGGTTATCACTTGATATTTTGAGTAACTGAAAGCTAAGTGCATTTCTCTTTGAGTTAGCCCTATGGTTCTTTGTCATGTAGGAAGATCAAGTTCTACCTACTCAGGGGTTTTTCTTTTCTTTTTTCTTTTTTTTATTTTAAAACTTGGATACATTTGCAGCCACATTACAAAAACAGTGAATGCCAGAATTAATCTGGTTACCACTTATACCCAAATTAAATCAAATGCCAGCATATGTTAGCCGGCTTGCGGAGAACCCTTGGGAGCCAGCTTATTTAAAAAGCCAAACTCATCACAAGGCTTGGCGCTTGTTCTTTTCTCTCTGGCGGGGAGAGTAGGCCCGTGAAGCTTGAAAATGCTATTATGATCCCTTCTACAGCCTGGCAAATGATGGGAGCATGATCTGTGCGGCTGCCACAAATGTACCGTATGCTTTCCAAGCTCCAGTGGAGCAGAACAGGAAATGAACAAAGAGGTGCCTGGATGTCCTCTACTAGTTGTCAGCTGATTTACCCAATCAATGGATGCAACAGCTTTCTTCAGTCATTCAACAACTATAAACAGATGGGATAGACAAGGACACGTGTTGGATACAGGAAACTGCACTAGATAGAATTGTGTTCACCTACATATAGTGGCAGGAAAATTAAACAATATTTTTAAAGGCATTGGCCCTGATAAACACAAACAAAAAACCTAATTCTTTAAACCTACAAGTGCCTGCTCTCCAACCGCACAGCCTGTCTGCCCTGCTTTTTCTCACTCTCAGTTAAGCCCCCTCCGCCACCATCAAAGCTGCATTCACTACATATGTTTCCATGTAGAGACGGGCACGAACCGCTAATTTGGCAGTTCGTGTTGGTTGGTTTGCCACTGCATCAGGTCTTTGGCAGTTCAGTGCTGGACCGCCTCCGCCAAGCGCCCACTCAGAAGCAGCAGATGGAGGAGGCGGAGGCAGATAAGTTTGCTGCTTCCCAGGGAGGGTGGGCTGCCAAACCGCTAAACCCCTGTTGTGGCAGTAAACGAACCAGCATGAACTGCTGAACCCACAGTTCATGCCCATCTCTGTTTCCATGTTATAGGGCCAAAGTCAGGAAGTCACACCTTTGGCCAGCTACCAGCGATGATGCCCTGTCATCATAACTACTAATGCTGTTTCTCTGACATCCATAACATAGCTTTAATTCTTGAAATAACTTAATCTGTATTTCCTTTCTTCTGTCTCTCTTCTTGTAGTAGGAATTAATAGTTTCTACATCATTAATTAATTAATTAATTAATTAATTAATTAATTAATTAATTAAAGAGTATTTTACCCCACCTTTCTCCTTGGAAAAGGACCCAAGGCAGCTTACAGTAATGAGGGATAATACACAGTCCAACACAATTAAGACATGTTGAAGCATTTGAGAACAAGGAATTGAGGGACATTTTACAGCATTAATAGACAACATTACATTAAAGCAACACGGTTATAAGTAGTCATAAACACAAAGTCTATGTGAACTCATAGAGTCATATAAAATATACATGGTAGTGCATCATTCAGGGAAAGCTTGCCTGAAGAGAAAGGTCTTTGCCTGTTTCCGGAAGGACAACAGAGATGAGGCAGTCCTGGCTCATCATAGTTCATTTGGAGCGTACTGGAATCAAAGTCAATCATTTAATTTTTTTAAAAAAATCCTTTATATTTTTAGATAATTTAAGGCTATGGATAATTTAAGGCTATAATTTAAGTTGCCCAAGTTGTATGCCCTCCATTTTCTTCTGTCTCATTATAAACTCCGTTCAAAGGTCAGGCAGATTAATGCACTGCTTTCAGCAAGCACACAACCTTCTTTGAACAAAGAGGACAAGGGACAGAGGCAGGTATGTGTACACCACAGGCAATGATGATTTTATTATACAGTACAATGTTCACATTTCTTTAAAAGTGTTTCTAGCTCCAAGTGTCCCATTATATTTATTAGCCGGTCCGCAGAAAACTGCAAGAGAATGTGAGACGTCGTCTTAGTGTTCCTTGGCAGAAAACCAGCAGAAGTTATCACTCTGTGTTGAACCATATATCTTATAAACAGTTCAGAGGTAAACACATTGGTATAAAACCTAGTAGAGGACGGCCAGTCTAACGTAAAGGATCCCAGTCAATTTTTCCAAGTTTGCATTTGGAAGCTCATAAAAATCCACCTCAATGGAGGAATAAGATTTACAATCCAAAAAATATTCCCTGATTTGGATTAAAATCAGTGCAGGAAAAAAATCCCAGATTTCACACACACACACACACACACACACACACACACACATACTTCTCATGATCCCTGAAAGGCTACGTGTTGTTTGCTGTGCAGAGCTGCTGCTGTTACCATAGCTGCTTTAAAAATAATTATAAGGGGGATGCTTGTGATCTGATGAGGAGAGCTGCTAGAGACACTGAGATGTTAGGTACAAAAGGCATTTCTGGAACATCTTAAATTAGCTAAATCTATCTATGAGATCTTTCGCCTTCTCCTCACAAGATCTAAGATCAATTCTGAATTAGTGTTGAATGACCTTGAGAAGCCATTTGTCAGATTGTAATTAGTAAATGCAAAACTAGACACCTAGTGTGTGGTAGTGGATAGAATGATGGACAAGGACTCAAGCTGGTAAAACCAATCTTTAAAGATCTCTCTTACCCTCAAGTCCCATTAGGGCAGGCATGTCCAAACTTCGGCCCTCCTGATGTTTTGGACCACAACTTCCAGAATTCTAAGCTTAGATTGCCAATGGCAAAGGACTATGGGAGTTGTGGTCCAAAACATCTGGAGGGCCAAATTTTGGACATGCCAGCATTAGGGTCACAATTAAGTCAGTTGTGACTTGACAACACACAATAACAATGGGCAATGGGTCACAGGGACAGGGTTCCAAGTAGTTCCAATCTGTGAAGCTTGGAACATTGTGTTTGTTTGCAACTTCATATGTTGCCTTTAGAAGGTACGGGTGGGTGGGACCTTTCCAGGCTGAGGTGACTGTCAATCTATCCAACACTAACCAACTGTTTCATCCTGCCTCTGAGCTCAAAGAGAGCACCAACTCTCTATTCAGCCTTTCCCTCACTTTTCTTTTGTCTGCTGGAAGCAGTCAGTGAATTTATTAAGGTCTGTTGCTGAAAGCAGCCGTGTTTTTTTAGCACTGCTGTTAGATCTGTTCACAACTGTAAGTAAAGAAACATTTTTGCTTGATGCTACTATTAATGTCTCAGGGTGAGTTATTGCATTTGCAACTGTAAAATGTGAGCTGATGGGGAAAAGAGGCAAACTAAGCTGGGGAACTTGAAGCTATTCCGTTCATTGAATTTCTGCTCATCTGCTACTTAGCGGGAGGAATTTAACCAAAAATCAGAACCCTGCAACAGTTTCCATGTCTGTTATCGAAATAAGAAAATGCAGTGAAATGTAAAACCTGAAACATATTGGGGTGAAATGACATAAACTAAAACACAAGCCAAGGAGGAGGAGTTGACATGCACATTTATTCCTTCTCCTCAGAGAAGGAGCAAGAATTCTTTACAGCTTGAAGTATGCTTGAGAAGGTTTTACTCTGGTAAATGAACCCACCGGCTTAGCTTGATTATGCCTCTCCCTCCTTAAACTTTCATTTCTCTGTCAGGGTGAACTTGTAAGCTCCAGCATGTCAGTTGTGAGTGAACAATTAAAGCGACAAAGGACTGAAAAATACATAACAAAAACCCTGCAAATGGGCATCAGGCGCACCAGGAATGAAGCTGGCACATGTTAATGATGAACATGTTTTTGCTTAATTTTTAATGGGCCACAGCTAAAGTGAAGGATCTGTGATGCAAAATGGTGTCAGCTGGGAAGCATTCCTGTTTAGGGAGAAGGCCTTCTCCTCTGGTATGGCAGCCTCCCCTCTCCCTGCACTGTTATTCACAAGTTCACTTCTCAAGTTCATTTCTCAAGTTCAATAAGCTTTTCAGATACACCACTAAAATGGAATTACAGCATGTGGTTTCTGCCACTCCTTCTTCATGAACAGAAGATAAGTTCCCCTCAGTCACATGTTTTCTGGAAGTTAAACTCCAAATGAAACAGATGCTTATCCATCTGGCTATAACACTGAGCGCCTGCGCCTTGCATTTCTTTGGGAACATCTTTATTTTCTCCTTTTCTGGGCAACACCGGATGGGACATAAGCACAGGGTCTTTTCTGGGTCTGCTATAAACTTTTAATTCAGGACCTGTTGATCTTTCTTCTTTCAGCATTTCCCCTTAAATGCCTCAAGAAAAACTGGAAGATTGATTGGTGCCCTTAACCTTTTTTGCTTGTTCCTTTTATTTATGTCTCTAATAGTTCTGGCTGCCTGATCTATACTTAGAGGCAAACATGACATACAGCAACAGGTGACAAATGTGTTTTTAGACCAGGGTGACTGGAAGATAGGTTAGGACCTACTGGGAGATGTCTCTGGGACTTGCAGCAATTCAACAAGGGATATGGAACATTCAAACATTTAGCAAACATTGGCAACAA
The DNA here is from genome assembly GCA_023846285.1 of Phrynocephalus versicolor. Lineage (NCBI taxonomy): Eukaryota > Metazoa > Chordata > Lepidosauria > Squamata > Agamidae > Phrynocephalus > Phrynocephalus versicolor. The sequence continues at coordinate 27,644,789 of JAHTLZ010000275.1, forward strand.
TAAAATCTGATTTTCCATTTTTAAGTTACACTGCTGAAATTAAGAAATCTGAGATTTGAAGCCTTGGTATGGGTTGAATTGTGTTACACTCTGTCAAATTTCTTCCAATTTATGGCAGCCCTCTGAATTAATGACCACCTTTTACAGCCCTATGTATATTTTATAATCTAAAGACAATGGATTCCTCAGTTGGAAAAATCCATCCCATATTAAGTCTTCCTCTTTTCTTAATGTCTTCTGATTTTCCTACCATTATTGTCTTTTCCAGTGAATCTTCTCATGATATGCTCTAAGTACAGAAGCTTTAGTTTAGTTATTTCAGTTTCTAGCCAGACTCAGGCTTGATTTGATCTTTCATTTGTTTTTGTGGCAATCCATGTTATCCACAAACTCTCCTCAAATGCCACTTTTCAAATGAACAGAATTTTTTCCTATCAGCTTTCTTCAAGGTCCTGTTTTCACACCCATACATACTAATTGGGAATAGGAACAATTGTTCCCTTGGACGCTAGTGATTCTGAATGTCTCAGTCAGAATAGTCAGTGGCCATGTTGGCTGAGGGATTGGGAGAGTTTTTAGTTGAAGAAAATCATTTTGCATGATATTGCTTTCTAATAAATAAGCTACTAGGAAATTAAGTAACACTACAACTCCCCAAACAACATTCCCTCTAATTCTTTTTTCTGCTGCGCAGGAGCCTTTTCTGTCTGTGCACAGGGGGCAGGGTTTCCGGCTGAAACCTGGAAGTAAACAGACACTGATTTCGGATGCTTTCTGAGCAGTGCCAATGAAGCTCTGTGAACATCCACAGTTTACAGGGAACAAATACATGTTTTTGTTTTTTGTTTTGCTTTGTTTTTCTTCTTCTTTTTAATTTCTCTCTCTCTTTTTTTTTTGCAAATATTTTTAATTGAAAATTCACACCGGCCACATGATATAACTTGTTATATGTATAATATAAAGTAACACAACAAATTAAAACATTCTTAAACTATCCAACAGTCCAGTCCATATTCCAATTTATCCAGTTTTGGTTTGGGTATAAAAGCAAAGCGTTCTGCTAATCTACCACCCCATAGCACTTCAAGCACTCTCTGGGTAATTTACAATTTTTAAAAAATTATGCAGGCTATATATTGCCCCCGCCCCATCAAGCTGTTTACTCATTTTGCCGACCTCAGAAGAATGGAAGGCTGAGTCAACCATGAGCCAGCTACCTGGGATTGAACCCCAGGTTGTGAGCACAGTTTTTAGCAGTACAATCATTTATCTGTTGTGCCACAAGTCGCCTAAGATCTGCGGTCAGCAGAGGTTGCCATATTTTCAGGAAAATACCATGTTTTATCTTTTTCCTGTATGGTATAAACCTACTTCTTAGTTTTTCCATAACTGCTACTTCCCATATTCAGTTTACAAATCTTGTAAGGGAGAGATCCTGGGCATATTACCAAGTCTGAGTAATTTCCATTCTTGCAAATACTAATAAGGAATTGCTGTTAATTCCGTATTAGGTAGTTTTTCATTTTCCCTGGTATATAATGAGAATAACATTTCATTTGGAACTATTTTCTGTTTAGTTAATTTCTCTAACCAGTTAATTACCTTATTCCAAAATGTTTAAATGGGAAGAAATACAGTGAGGGACCCGACCTGACCCGACCCGCGATAATTGAAAATCCATGATATGTGGATGCAGGTTGGGTCAGGCCTGGGGTGCCTAGCTGGGGGCTCTTGTACTTACCCCCAGTGTGGCGCTGCCCCGAAACGCTCTACAAGAGACTTCCCGGGCCTTCTGGAGGCCCCAAAAGACCTACAAAGGCCCTCGGAGGCCTCAGAAATTATCTTTAAATAAACCATCTTTAAATCATCTTTAAATAAATGATTCATATAACCAAGTGAACCAAGAGAACCAATTTTCAATATTTTTTCTCTTTTGGAACCTTATTGTTTTGCTGCTCTTATTTGCTTGTCTTTGTTGGAGGATTTGGTCATGCTACATCTGATTTCAGCTGTGAGGTAGGTTCTCAGGGCAGAGACCTAGATACGCATGACCTGGAACTGAATGATAATGAGAAATTGAAAGGGATTGGAGAAAGAGAATTCTGCTTCTCATGTACCCGTGCCAGCCTTAATCTTGACAAGCGTTACTGGTTCCTTTTTGTAGATCGCAGAACTTACTGTCATCCAGTGAAGCTGCATACAACCTGGTGTCACACAGTTGCAAGCACTTGATGTTGACCTACAATGCTGTTTTATAATAAATGAAGCAGGGGGAGAACTCTTTTCATATCCTTGTAGAGAGATGAGCAACTGTGAATTAGCAACTAGTCCACAAGGTTCAGTGTTTGTATCCTCTTAACCAGAAAAATATTTCTGATCCAAACAAGCCGCAATTGTGGTGCAGAGAGAAGAGCAGCCACATTTTGCCTCCTCAAATGATATGGGAATTTTTGTCAAGGTTTTTAAAGAGTACAGGATTTTAAAGGGCTTTGAACTGAAGGTTTGGTATTTGAAGAGCAAGGGCAAGTACAGGTCAGAATTTTTGCCTTTAGCTAGACATCTGGGAGAGCCAACTTGTGGTTGCCCTTCAGCCACCAGGCTGCATTGGTTCAAGAGATCACCTCTGAACTGATGCAAATGCATTCAATTGAAAAAAAAAGTAGAAGCTCCAACAGGAGGGAAAAGAACTACTGATGCTGGGAATGGTTTCTGGGCTGATTTGCATTGTTTTGTGTATTGTATTGTCAAAAGAAATTAATGCAAAACTGACTGTTTCAGTCTGAGAGCATTTCCTATATTTATTTGTCAATGTTGTAACCCCTTGAAAAGGCAGCACACCTCAATGAACTAACCAATCAATTTGAAAAACTACAGATAATCAACAAACCTCATTCAGCAGAGCCAGGAAGTCTTCAGAGGTGGTAGTGGCCCTTAAGTATGGAGATCAGCCACGACTGTGAAAATCCCATTTGTAAGATATTGCTTCTGAAATTTGCCCAAAGAGTTCAAAATTGGGATTTGAAAAGTCAAGAAACTTGAGCTGTATCTTTAGCATTTGTAACTATATTTGTATAAAACTATTCATATGCATTATCTTCACAAATTATTTATAGTTACTCCTTTTTTTTACAGCTGGGATGGATAAGATTGACTTAGGTACTTGGAAACTTATGTATATAGCCAGTTCATGCATTCATGTCAAAAGCAAGATTTTACAGTAATGACTTCTGGTTCCAGATCCGGTCTTAGCCACAACTCTGGTTCTTTCACTGGGCAACGAATAAGAAATAAGAAGTCTCTATTACATGCAAATGTCTTCATATTCAGAGTAGAAAGAGCTTCAGTTTTTTTAAAATGAATGTGAGAGAAAATTAACTTGGCAAATTCCTCCATCCGTGTAGAGGTCACCTAGTGATTAAAAGTCTGGTTTTGAATCTCTGTGTATTCAGCCGTGCCTGTGCTGAATTAGGAGGGTGTTTTTTTTCTGAGTATCCTAACCTTTAACACATCATAGAATCATGGAAGACTAGGGCTGAAGAGGACCTCAAAGAATCCAGCCTCCAGCCAAAGGAGGAAATGCTTCTAAACCATCCCAAAAAGTGGTTATCCAATCTCTCTTTAAATGCCTCCAGTGTTTAAGAATCCATTACAGTGGTACCTTGTATAAAGGAATTCATTCATTCCAAATGAAATTCTGTTAAGCAAATTCTTTATACAAATTTCCCATGGGAATGCATTGAAAACAGAGTAATCCCTTATCGTGACCATTTTTATGTTGTACAGATTTGCCCCACAGGCTATTCTGTTAAGCAAATTTCCCCTATCTATGTAATTTTTTATGTTGTACAGATTTTATGTTATACAAACCGTTTCTTATACGAGGGTCCAGTGTATTCTATAAGGAAATCCATGCCACTGTCCAGCAGCTCCTGCTCTTTCATATGATGGGTCAAAATCTTCCTTAAATTCATTACTTCAGGTCTTCTGGAGCTACAAAAAAAAAACAAGCTTGCTCCAATCTTTGGTGTAACCGCCCTTTAGATATTAGAAGGTGGCTATTGTGTCACCTCTCAGTCTTCTGTTCATTAGATTAACTATGCTCATGCCCAACCACCTCAGTTCCTCTTGCAGTGTGGTTTCCAAACCTTTTATCAGCCTGGCTACCCTCCTCTGAACATGTTCCTTCATCTGCATACCCAGAACACACAGTAGCCAAACAACATAGAATAAAGTGGTACATGTATTATTATGTCCCTTGTTCTGAACACTATATGTCTAATCGTGTTAACTTTTTTGCTGATGCAGTATGTTGGCAATTCATGTGTAGCTTGTGATCTACTACATGTACTACTGCCAAGCCAACTGTCTCTCATCCTATATTTGTGCATCACAGCTTATGTTCTACTACACGTACTGTACTATGATAAATGAAACTGATTTCCATGCTATTTTTGTGCACCTGGCTTTTCCTGCCTAAATATAGAACTTTACCTCCCTCTGTAACTCCTTTTGAAGGTGGTTTTGTTTTTCGGGGGGAGGGGGTACTGGGAGGGCAATTTTCCAGTCTGCAAAGGTCTTCTGAATCCTGATTCTATCTTCTGAAGAGAATTCTATCTTCTGCCTTCCCAGTTGAGTGTCATCAAGGAGTGTAATGAGCATCCCCTCCAGATCCTCAACCAAGTTGCTTGTGAGCCAATTTAGAAAAATTCCCCTTCCTACCTAAAAGGTCACCAAAATTGCTTTAGTTCCACGTTTATTTGCTAGACTAGGCTAATTACTAGGCTGATTCTGGTAACTGTTGTTCCTCCTTAGCCTCACCCTAGTGAGCCTAGGATTTATATATTTATTTATTCTAAATCACACGTTGGCAACCTCAAGAATCCTGTGCTGTACACAACAGGATTAATGTGCCTACAATGTACAGAATGAATCTTGTAAAAAGGTCCCAAATGTGTCTCATTTGGTCTGTTTGAAAAATCAGTCATGCTGTGACTTTTCCTTTTACCCTAGTTTCAGCTGTAGTGATAAATTGATACCAGAAACCTAGAGGAGAGAATAATGCCACAGGAGCAGAAGATTGGTGAGAAGGCTTAGGAAAAGATCCTAATTTTGAAAAATTGACTGCGGAGCTCAGTTTCATGACAAAACATGCCACTTAGCAATAATTTAATTATGTCCCTCCTTGTCACCCACAGACAATATTTTTAATATGAGAAACACCAAGAAGTTGCAGAAGCATTTATTATCTGCACCACCAGCATCCCATTCTGGGCACCTGAATCTCTGCATGATGGGCCTCTGGTGAATGAAGACATACCCGCAAAGACTACCACACTGCCTTACCAATGTTGCATGAATGTCTTTTTTCCATCCAGGTGCCCCAGAGAATAGTTTTGCACCTGTCAAAGGTGCAAAGACCTTAAGAAATCAGGCCCACACTGGGACTGCTATTCCTCGATCATTATTACAATTTTTAATCATTTCTTTTTCAATAGAAAATATTTCCCTTAAGCGACCATGCAATGCAGAAGTGGCTGCCATGGTTACTGCTCCCAGAGAGCCAGGACTGGCTGCAAAAAGTCTAGCCTCTGAAGGGTTTTAACTCTTGCAAGCCATGCACCACCCTATTGTATTCACAGCAAACTAGTAGCTAACACCGCTCTATGCCATCTTCTTTATGTTCCAAAAATACAAAGCGTAGGAAGTTACTGCAAAGCCCTCCCTAGGACTCACTTAGAGGAGGCACTTTGTGACAGTCATCCTTAAGCAGGGGTAAATATAGGGAAACAAACTAGCATGGCTGTTGCCCGAAACATGAAATTTTAACAAAAGTTTAAAACATCTCTTTTTCAATCCAAGCTTACCGCAATGTGTTCTGGGGCTTAAATACCTTACTAATAAATGTAATAATTGTTGTGAAATGCACAGCCCAAAAACAGCTTGTGATGTGGCACATACCATACTTAAATATAAGCAGGGTTGGGAAAAGTAGTTTTCTAACTACACCTCTTAGCATGCTGATGGCAGAATCATGAGTCCTAGTCCAAACCAGTCTGAATTTGAATCTTTAGTTGCACCTAAGTAGATTCCATGATGAGGATGCAGCAAAAGAACTAGTTCCCATGATACGGAAGGATTGTTTGGTGCCCCAGTAAGGGGACTAGCTCTGGGCTGAAGCATCAGCAACATGGCTTTTCCTACAGCAAGTACTTTGGTTAAGATCACTTCTGTCAGAGTGGTTCCTCCCAAGAAGAACTGCCTGGATCACCTGTGCTAGCCAGGCAGAGATATCTGGGGGTTCCAACCCCGAGTGAGGCCCGGAAAGTGATAAAAAGGTAGGGCCTTTTCGGTGATTGCTCCCTAGTTGTGGAATCATCTACCTCCAGTGATTCACCTGGCACCCTCGCTTCAAACTTTAAAAAAAAAGTATTGAAAACTTGGCTTTACAGAATGGCCTTTCCTGACTTCTCAAACATCTAGTAAGATGCTAGTCTTCTTTTTACCGCTTATCCCCCCCATTTCTTATTTAATTAATCACCTGGTCAGTTTTACTTTCATTTTAGTCTTATTTTAGTTTATTGTTGTTGAATTATGTAGTTATATTTTGTTTATATTGTGATGTTTGTATTTTGGTTATTTAAATGTATCACTATGTTATATTGCTATTCTATGTTGTAAATTGCCCAGAGAAGCTTTAGGGCTAGATGGGTGATATAAAAGCTAAATAAATAAATAAATAAATAAATAAATTCAGATATGCAGGCTTTCCCCCAGCAAGTCCCCATCCATAGCAAAACCAAACAATGTGGTTTTTCCTTGGACAAAGTTTTACCAGACAATACTAGGGGTGTCACCATGCTTATGTGATACCATCCAACTGGTGAGGGAACAGTGGGAGGGTTGTCTGCGATCAGGTGTGTCCTTTACCTTTGGCAGTTCCTCCCAACACGATAGGAGATGGTGATGAAGAAAATAACTTTCTACTAAACAAACATATGAGCAATAACGTCTGCTGGAACAACTGGTTCATTAACATTTAACATCTCTGTCCAGCTGGCCACTAACTTGGGCATTTCCAATGAGGCTTTCAAAATGGGTATTTTCCAAACTGCTTCCGGTCTGTCAGTCTCCAGAGGCAAATCATGCCACAACCGTGCAAATCATGCTGCCACTGTCTGTGTCTAGCCCATTAGGCTTCGTGATCCATCAGCCCTGCTGTTGCCTGTTGCCTGTTCCATGCATGGGCCCTTCCCTTCATGTATACAAAACAAACACAGTGCATTCCACAGGATCTGCTTGCCCTCACTGGACCTGTACACCACTCTCCCTCTTCTCCACCCACTCTTCCCTTTTATCCTCCCAGTCTTCTTCACACTCCTCCATTATCAGAACCCCCTCTGCTATTGGCCTTCCTTTTCCCACCTCTACTTTCCCACTTTTTCTCTTAATTTTCCCATTCTCTTCTCCTGTATCCCCATATCACTCATCACTGGCAATAGTGTATACATGTTACCCACTCCTTCTCTTTGGCTGAAGGACAGGATGGCTCACTCCTGGGTTCCTTGCTCCCTCTGGACCTTTCCTCATCGCACTCAACCTAGTCCACCAAACAAGTAACCCAACCCCAGTATTATAGGAAGGAAACGATTCACAACTACAATTTCAGTCATCTCCCTTGTCCCTGGCGAAGAATATGGGGCTCTATTCACACATTCAGTCTGTAACAAGGTGGTGTCCTCTTGGAAATATTCTTATAGAAGCAATTTTGTATTGCAGAACAGTCTTCCCTTATGCTGTTCTGGTGATTTTACCCATGCCAGCAAAACACACAATTACCATATTTTTTTGCTCAGTCAAGAGACTCTGGACCATAAGACGCACCTAGTTTTAGAGGTATGTATGCGTGGAAAATATTCATACATACACACTGCAGTCCTGGTACATCTCCAGCCCAGTTTACTCTCCAGCCATGCTGCTCTTGGGAGGAGAGGCATGGCTGGAGAGTAACATGCAAAGACAAGCCGGCACCCCCCTGGCCAGGTCTCCACGCTGGGAAGGCTCCAGCACTTGCAGAGGCCTCTAGACCCAGTGCAGTTCCCAGCCCCAGCGGCAGCCCTAGCAAAGGCTTCCCGATGCGGCTGTTTTTTTTTTTTTAAATTACCTTGCATGATTGATTTGTTGCATAGAATAGAAGACGGAGAGTAAACAGCCCTACTGGGGACCATAGAAACGAGCTAGAGAGTAACCACCCACCATGATGACCACAGAGCTCCTCTTAAAGACAGGCTGAATGGGAGAGCTCCTTCCCCTGGATTCACATTCTGCCTGTCTTGAAAAATGGTTCTAGGGTCATCATGGTGGGAGGTTACTCTCCAGCCCATTTCTCATCTCTATGGTCTCTGGTAGGGCTGTTTGCTCTCCGTCTTCTGTTCTATGGGAAGAAAAATCAATCATGCAAGGTATTTTTTTTAACAGCCAGGTTGGGAAGCCTCCACTGGGGCTACAGCTGGGGCTGGGACCTGCTCCGGGTCTGGAGGCCGCCGCCGCAGCTGCTCTGGAGGCGCCCAGCAGGGGTGTATTCGCCCTATAAGACACACAGATATTTCTCCTTACTGTTGAGGAGGGAAAGTGTGTCTTGAAGAGCAAAAAATATGGTATGTTTTCAAACAGTTTCCAGGGCAGGACTAAACTACAGATGTGAATTAAGTCTCTGAGTATTCATAAGAGGTAATGGATGATTAAATTTGTTACTACAGAACAAAAACTGCTGTGGTAAGAAAACTTCTGAACACATATCTATATTTTCTTGTCTATGATCTCTGAATATCCATATATTGTGGACATTTCCAATTATTGTTCTCAGTGAAAGCTTGGGCATTTCATATTTCTTTCAACCAGAATTGCTTTTCTGTGTAGTATTATCCAATGTGTGGCCAATTTGAATTGAATGTGGGAAACAGCATTACGCACAGATGTCTTTACTAATAATTGTTTACTAAAGCCTTTGGAATACAAAGCAACGTTTTTTTTATAAAATTTAATTAAATAGGCCACAGCTTCTCTTGGCATCTTACACTTATTATATTATGCTCAGAACTGGGGGGGATCCCCTTCTGCCTATCCTATAAGTCATCCTAATACTGCAGAATTCTTTGCTTCGTTTTGAAGGGTCAATACACAACATTTGGTTACCAAACAGAAAAATTTCCCCACAAAGGTGCTACTGGACTAGGGCTAAAATTGACCCTCCTCATGTACACTGTTTATAAGTCACAGCAGAAAGCAGTAGAGGCAGATTTAGCATGATGTAGAACAGCAGCATATGAGTGCAGCTGCATCTTCTGTCTAATCTTCTCCAGCAAAGACCACACCAACAGAGTGCCATTTTCCAAGGTTCCATCTCCACATTACCCATCTGAGTCAGAAAGAGGGATCCTAGAACTCTGTGACTTTAAAACTTGCAACCAAGAGGCAGAGGTCGACTTTATCATGCAATACTGGAAGGCTCAGCTGCTTCATAAGTCAGCAGGCCCAGGACATGGCACAGCATCTTCCCCATGTGGGTTTGCACCTTGAAGTTCCACGTCAACTGTGAGCAGATCAAGGGCATAGAACAGGGGTCCTCAACCTAAGGCCCCAAGGTCCAGATTCCAGCCCCCAGGACCAATTGCAACCCCCCACCTACCCCGTGCTTTGCAAGCAAGCCAGCCTCTGCAGCTGCTTCTATTGCTGAGGCAGTTCAAAGCAGTGGGCTATGTCACTTCTCCCACTCCCCCCAACTACCGCCCAGATGATCAGCATGCTGGCTAGTGGGTCAGTCAAAGTGGGAGGGCTATGGCAAGGTTCCCCCACTCCCCCCCCCCACACCGCTCAGATGGTCGGGGCACCGGGTGCAGCCGAGTGGGACAATTTAAAACAGGAGGGCTGCGGCAAGGTCTCCCACTCCCTACATGGCCCTGGGGCCCCACCCCTGCTCCTCCTCCACCCTGCCCACCTGCCTTCCTTGTGGGGCTGCCGCCTGTGTTATTGTAGTTGTGAGGAATGAAGGGGGCAGGCGGAGGCAGCGCCAGCCAGCCTTCTGAGCCAGAGCAGCCATGGCAGTGGACCGCTGGAGGGATGGACAGCAGGCAACTGAGGGGGAAACAGAGCTACTTCCCACCCACCCAGCCCCCTCTTACCTGCTGCCTTGCTCCGTGGAGCGAGGGAGGGGAGGAGGGAGCACAGCCATGGCCGAAGGCTGAAGCTGCCTCCACCATCACCGGGTTAAACAGCAGTGAGGAGGAGGTGGTGGACAAAGAAGAGAAGGGAAGAGAAGGCCAATGGTGGCCTGGGCCTGGTTCCTGGGAGGCTGGTGGGGTTGTATTTGTCCCCGGTTGGTGATGGGCGGGCTGGCGAGCCAAGAGAGCACCGCAGCCCAGCTAGCCTCACCCAGTGAGTGGGCTGCAGGTGGCTTTGGCCATGCTTTCCTGCCTCCCCTCCCTCCTTCCCAGCCCTTGCTCCCTTGCAGCACACCAAGTCGGGCCGGGCAGGGCCAGGCCAAGAGAGGAGGCAGCTTTCCTTCCAGGGCACAGTGAGGATGTGATGGCCAGGGCACACGGCTGGATCTGCACGCAGTGGCACCAGCCTTGCTGCGTTTGCTGTGGCTGCTGCTCCTCATCCTGAGTGGCTCTCCTGAAGGTGATGAAAGGCCAGAGTTTGCCTGGGCTGCCACCTCTTTCCTGACACAATGAAGGAAGGAGAGCCGCTCCAGCCACTGCCACTGTAGGAAGAGGAGGAGGAGAAAGAGGCGCAGCAGAGGGATCCCAGCAGTGGCACCTCAGGGTGGTGATCTGGAGCAGGAGGCATTCCTGGGGCCCTGGAGACACAATGATCATGGGCCAATCATGGGGGGCTCCGTCCACTTGCCCCTCCACCCCCCCTTTTTTCCATGTTGGCTTTTTAAAAAAAAAACTGTGGTCCGGCCCGCAGTGGTGTCTGGGTGGTGGTGGACCGGCCCACTGTTTGAAAACTTTGAGAACCCCTGGCATAGAAAGTAAGTTACAGTCCAGAACAATTTGTTACATTTCATATTATGGCTCCTGATCATCAGTCAAGGTGGTTAAAGAATCACCTTCAGCTTCTCATTTATGGAGCTTGATCCAGCATGAGTCAAGTTTAACTCTGGTCTTAAACTCGCAGGTTTATCACTGAATTCCCGTGGTTCTTGAAAAGAAAATATCTCATTACAGTGATGTAAATCTTACCCCATGCTCACAATGTGTTTGGATCTACTTTCTTACAAGTTGGTCTACTTTATATGATATATGGAAATATAAAGAATTATTAGCAATTGTGAATTCAATTCAAAGTGAGCAGGCTTAATTTGTGCTTTTTAAAAATATATGACTCACCATACAGTTAAGTGTGGGTGACTACTTATAGTAACAATACCAACACTAAAAGTATTATTCTATTATGCTTTTAATTTATTTGCTAACTGGAACAAATCAAAATACATAATTGAAGGGCAGCACTTTTAGGATTGATATTTTATGATATTTTGGTTATAATAATTATTCTGGGTTATAATAATTATAATTATAACCAAAAGTCACATTCTACTGAAATGACTTTTGAGATAATATAAGAAGTCACAGGTACCTAAACATTCACTTTCTCTAAACAACTTTTATTTTATTTTATTTTTTAACTGCAGGTTCCACAGTAACCCAGCTAGTGTGACTACTCACTAGACTGGCTGGGGGATTCTGGGAATTAAAGTCCAGAAAAGCAGTTTTTACACACTATGTTTTTTCCAAAGGCAAAACACTAACCCGTATAAGATTTACATCACTACTTTAGTCTCCTTTTCCCACCTCTGATGCAGTCAATACAAAGTCAACAGATTCCATTTGCTTCCACACTTGCTGTGTAGACATCTGTCTCACAAAATATTTTCTTCATTTCACATTGTTACGCAAAGCAGTGTGGCATTGTATTTGGTACAGAAAAGCTTATTTCCAAGTAAACTTCTACCAGACTCTAGCACATTTCTTTGCAATTTGGTTATCAGTTAGAATGAATTGACATGCAAAATTATTTCATATTTGTTTCAGCTGACAAGTATTTTCTTATCCATCCCCTACTATGAGAAATGCTGGTACAGTAATCCCCCACCTATCGCAGGGGTTAGGGACCCGACTTGTGATAATGGAAACTCCACGATATGTGGATGCTGGGTTGAGTCAGGACTAGGGGGGCGCTATCTTGGGCCTCCTACACTTACCTGAGGCGAACGGGCCTCCGGCGGGCTTCCCGGGCCTGTTGGAGGCCTCATAAGTGGTTTCCAGTGATCTGGAAGTCACTTCTGGTTCACCAGAAACCACTTCTTTTGGAGGCCCAGGAAATGGTTTTGGGCGATCCAGAAGGCACTTCTGGTTTTTGAGAAGGACTTCCGGTTCACCGGAAACCACTTCTGGAGCCTCCAATAGGCCCAGGAAGCCCGTAGGAGGCCTGTTCGGGGCAGCATCAGGCCTGGAGTGAGTGCAGAAGGCCTCAAACAGACCCATGCAGCTTGCCCCAGGAGACCTTTGTTTCATATACTGCGGTCCTGCAATATACCTGGACCGCAGTATATGAAACACGAAATGGACGGGGACAACTCTATTGTACAGTAGGACCCCCGTATCCACTGATTGATTATCCACTGGTTCACTTATCCACAGTTGGCAAAGGGAAAAAAATTAATTCAGCAGCCACAAAGCAAGCTATTGTCACAAACAGCATCTGTAAAGCAAGCTATTGTCACAAATAGCATCTGTAAAGCAAACTACTGTCACAAACAGCAGCCATAAAGCAAGCTACTGTCAGGAAACAGCAGTTTGGGGGTGGGTGGGCAGGTGTTCTCTTATCCACGGTTTTCATTATCCACGGAAAGGCAGCAGATACTGGGGACCTACTGTATTTCTTGACTATCACCATTTAAACCTACATAGTACATAAACTCCTGAATCTATTTGTTTCAGGATAATCCTCTAATCCTTTGGGTTACAATTTCCCAGCCAATTTTAAACAGGAAGTGGGGGGGACATTATAGTAACGTTTTTATTCCCAGTGATTGGCACTGGGAATACAGTCAGGGTTTTAACTTCAGAATGAGGAACTGAAACACCTCTAAACAATTTTGCTGGTACTTCATCCGAAAGGATTTAATGAGGCATATAAACCTCCATAACCTTTGAACTGCCACTCAAAACTTCAAAGAGTCAACAAAGGATTTCATTCCAAAACAAGTGTGAATAAAGTGTATCAGTAGTTTTCATCAATGCTTTATGGAAATACATGAAGTGCTTATGAAACATGGAGAACAAAGGCCTAATGGTCAGAATCCTATTGCGTACTTACCCCAGAGAAATGTCAAGAGAAGCAAATTCCCATCAGTTAAGAAGTTAATGTTTGTTTGTTTGTTTTGTCGTGCACCAATTCATATGGATACCATGTGATTTTCCCCTCTTTAAAAAAATCAGCATTGACTTCTTTAACTGGAAGCAATTCACTGCTGAATGTTATACCACTGGAGCTACATCAATGGTTGTAAGAGGATTCTGGCCATTGTGTCAGTTTTTTACTTGTTGTAAATCTGGCAGTTTTTATTAGACCAGTCTGACATTTGTCCTGTTTGTAGGCTTATAAAGCATATTGTAAACGTCAACTTCTGTGTTACCAGCTCAGCATGTCCGCAACAGAATTTTGAGTCATGTTTCTTTCTCTTTTTCCCCCATAGAAATTCAACTCAACTCAAGGGACACTCCAGGGCTCTTACAAGCTATTACAGGCCACTTGTATCTGGTGTTTGAGGCAACTGCCTCATTCAACTTCATGATAGGGTCAGCCCTGCATGCAACAATAAAGCTTGTATAATTTGACCAGATGGTGTATTGCCCTGCTCAACAGTTCCTTCTGCTAGATGATTCTAAACCACCTTATTTTAGGAACAATTTTGAATCTGTTAACTAAGATTGGGTGGCGGGTTAATTATTTAACATTCTGAGTGCTACTTTATTAAATCGGCAAAGTGTGCCATCTCTCTGGAACAGAGCTGTTATCTCTGACAGAACTAAAAGAGGAGGCAGTGAAGGAGAGGTTTCAAAATGCTGCAGCATTTGGGACAGTGTGAATCTCACCCAAAATATATCTATCCAAGATCAGTTGAGATCTAATGGGGCCCGCTAAGACCTATTTGCCCTCTAGAACAAAGCATACCAAAGTGCAGCTACAGTTTATTTTGTTTCAGATTATTGGGAAAACAAAATACCAATGGGCCATAAAGACTTCAGGTCTAAGTTGTCACTTCAAATATATCCCAAGTCAATAGTGACCTAAAAGAGGAAACAAAAGACAACCTGTAGGCTCTCAGAAACGTTGTGGTAAAGGCACATGAACTCCAAACCTGCAATTATTAATGTTACTTCTGAATGCAAATGAACTAGCAGATAAAAGAGTGCAATTTTTGGTGGAAAGAGAGTAATATGTAAATGATGTGTATTGATTTTTTTGCATCTTGGGAAGCAACAGGATGGGTGTGTCTTGCATTTTGTTTGCTTTAATTTACTGTACACCACTCATTAGACATGGTTTATACATTCAGTAAAGAGAGAGGAAAGAATCTTAAATGTCATTAAATTCATAATTATACTGATGTATATTAATTTTTTAGCATATTTGAAGTGTTGCACTTTGAAAAATATTTGGAGTATAATTTTTATAACAGGCATGTGAGAAGTGGCAGTGCAGTTCTATGTCGCAAACTGAAGGCTGAGGTTAAGAGAGAGAATGAGATACAGAGAACACATTGCATAAGTGACAGAACAAATTAGGAGCCAGGAAATGTGTGACTGGTCTCTCAATGGCTTTTCTACTCTTGAACATCTTATCTACTCAAGTTTATGCTCACTGGTATAACAAATGTCTGCTGGTAGTATCATGCACATAGGGATCCTCTTCACTCTGAGAAAATGTCATGCAAACAAATACAATAGGATACCTGTATTCACAAGGGATTGTGTTTTTTTTCGGGGGGGGGGCACAAATGCTGAAATCCACTGACAGTAGAGAATGCTAAATATATAGTATAATAAAAGAGGGGGACCCAGAACTGGCGACTAGAGGACATGAGATAAAATGCTATGTGTAGTATTTTCAGACTGCAGATAGGTGAACACACTTACCCAGAGGTCCTACTGTACCCACCTAAGGGCTTCTCCACAATATGAAATTATACCCAGTTCTAGGATTTCTCTGAGTCATTTGGTCATTTTTCATTGCAGTTTTTTTTTTAACTTCCAGGTTTGTTTGGTGGATGCACTGGGTTTTCCTGATACCCCTTGACCTCACACGTGCAAAATTTCCTCCTAGTGTCTCAGTCCAAGCAAAGATGGGAATCTCCCCTTTTGCCTTTCTCCATCCTCTCCTTGCCTTCTTCTGTCCTTTCCCTTCTTTGTTTTACCCACCCATAGTTCTCGAAACCTCACTCTTTGACTGCTGTGCTTTTAAACTTGATTTCTGTTTTTATTTCAGTGTTACAGCGGAAAAGTTTGTGTGTGCCTGTACACAAATATCCATTCTCTCATTCTTTCCCTCTTGTTTTACCCATCCACCATTCTGGGACCTTTCTAATCCCACCCCCAAGTTTAGTTTAGTTTAGTTTTCACTTTTTGCTTTGGTGCAAAAGGAATAACAATTTTAAAAATCAAAAAGCAGATGGGAGGTAAAGCTGGAATATTCTTTTGCCTTCTCCCTGCGTACTTCATGCTCTCCCCCTGCCCCCGTTGCGTGTTTCTACCCACCCACTACTCTAGACCCTTAATTTTTAAAAAATATTTTGCTTTCTTAAAAAAACATATTAATCAGAATGCAGGGACAGCTGAAATACAAACACACATGGACAGCCCCACTATCTCTGGCTGCCTTAAAGACACTGCTAGAGAATCTTAGAATAGGCCTTTGTAATCAGTGTGTGGTTCTATCGCCTGGAGTTCCACGCAGCCCAAGTTAGAATGAGGCCAGCACACCTTTGGACTCGTACGGTTTTGTGGCAATTTAGCACCGCATTGTCTCCTCCAAGTTCCCCAGTGCTTCATTTGGCTCTGGCTGGTCTGTGAATGAAAGGAAAAACATCACAGGGCACGTTTTCACTTGTCCCTCGTAGCTGGGATGATCATTGCCAGAGAAACCTTTTATTCTAAGGCGTCAGAACTCCACCGCCCGATGTGGATTTCCCATTTTTCATTGCATCCCAGCTCCACAGTAAGCCCACCATGGCACAGGCACTGCTCACTTAAACCTGCCTATTTGCTGTGAGATTGGGTAACTATGGTAACAGTTACAGACTTTATTAGAGCATCTTGTTTACCTTCTCCTATTTATCTTGCTGGAAACTTATACACACAACATCTGACTCTCCTAGTAAAAAGCAGAGAGTACAGCACTAATATTAGGTCCACCTCACATGTTCATCCCCTACTGGCAATATTAGCCATATACCATCAAGATCTGTCCCACTGGATTACTCAATCTCCTTGCCTTGTGGTCAACCTAGGATCTTCCCAATTGGTATGTACGCTAGCAGAATAAAGCAGACTAATGGTGAATTTATGGCTATTAAATAGGAGTAACTATTTTGGTACCTCATACTTAATATGAGATAGAAAACTGGCATGCATTGCTTCAAGAAATCCATGAAGAAGTGGTATAAAAGAAAAACATGAACATGGTTACAGAAGCTACCGAAGCTGGTTCTGATGCATGGGTTTATGCTGGTAGCTATTATGAAGGAGACTTGGGGCCTGGTTACATTAAAGAAACAATCTGATACATTTACTAGTGTTACACAAAACGATGTGGCAGTCACCTGGTATTTGATTTGCTCTGCACATTCTCTGGAACAACTTTTAATCCTCCCCACTCCCCACTCATCTGGATCCCAATCTCCAAGTGGCCCCCAGCTGAAGCCAGCATGCCGATTCATAAGGAGCTGCACCCCTTCACGTTCCTTAATTCAGGCAGCCATCCGCCGCCACCCTTGCCTTGGTATTCTTCCACAGAACATAGACAGATGCAACGGCAGTGGCACCTGTTCCCATCAGCTGCCACCATCCATGCCCAACAAGCTCATGGATGCAGCACCCACTTAGTAGTGCCACCTTCACTTTGTGAGCTCCCAAGACTGATGGCGGGCAGAGCCCCATCTCACTGTCAGCTGGTGCAAACCTAGGGGTGAACACTCCTCCCTTCCTCCTGCACTGGCTTCACCAGGGTGCTTGAAGGCTCCACCTCCATCAACCATTTGGCTCAGCAGGGCCCACCCAGCACGGATGGAAGCACTGGTTCTGCTGAGGTCTAGCATCTGGAACACTCTGGGGTGCCCAAATCCTGGGCTCCATGCTGTTGCGTCAGCACCACCAGCAGTAGCGGTAGCGGTGGTGCCTTGCCACCTCTCGCTATGTTGCCCCAGCAGGTTCTCCTACTCTTTAGAGGGGTTTAGGGACAGCAGCCTGTTTTCTTCTGTGATAATGAAGAGAATCAAGGGAACTGCTGCAGAGAGCAGGCAAACAGCCACCTGCTGCTGAACAGTGTGCTGGACAACTAACCAGCAGGTCGTATGGAGAGCAGAGCAAAGCTGTTTCTATTTTTAATTCCCCCCCCCCAGTTATTTCTATCTGTTACAGGGCTGTATCACATAGAAGGCTATTTAAAAATAAAATAACAAATAACACAATAACAGCAGGGGCACATATCTGTGAGAATCATCATCTTGGAAGGGCTCCCTACCAATCAGCCAAGTTTATGTTTTCGGGGGGCAGGGGGAGGGAGAGATTGACCAAGGCTGGAAGGTGCTGCCATTTATTTTCCTATTACAAAAGGTAGACTTATGTCTTGATTTCAGTGCCCTCTAAATTTTGGTGGGTAGAGTTTTGCTCCCCTGTGGTTGCACCCCTAATTCCAGCCCTGACTGCAGCTCCCAACCCTTCCCTCTTTTGAATGAATAGAAAGAAGAAGATTTAGGATGCCATCAGACAGCAGGAAAGGCGTGCCTCTGATTGCACCAAAAAGGGTTGTTTCCCAGGGAGCCATCTCCTTTAAAGCGACTGTTCCAGCGGCCGGGTAATTGCTCCAGTTTGGCCTCCAAAAGCATTTGATCTGCAAGGAGTGCATATCCCCATGTGCCTTGTGAACGCTGGGAAACAGCTCACACTGGAGTGCTCCACAAATTGTCCAAAATGCAATTTGTTTCCCTGTGTGAACACGCCCTTACTCTTCTATCATGAAATCTACTTTAATTTGTGAGCTATATACATTCTGTTTGATCTTCAGCACAACTCTCAGCACTAATCCCATTGTGCCAGGGAAGAGCAAAGGCCAAGCGCAACATACACAAAGCTAAGGCTAGAGCAGAGAGGCGAGAATCTCCCACATCAAAATCCCGTCCTTTTTGTCTAGTTGCTCAAAGAACCAGCTTTTCCAAATAACTTATGTTTTGATCAAAACATGTAATAACCAAGTTAATGCTAACAAAACAAATGCAATTCTTTGGGGATGCAAGCAAGTTTTCTCTGTGATGTGCGTGTTATATTCTGTATCTGAAGCAATGATCATCTTCCCAAAAATATCCCCTTTACAGATGGGCACCAACCCCCAAAAGGAAAGAAAAAAATGAACCAGGAAGTTCATCAGAAATAGCTGGCTCCTTGGTTTGGGTCGGTTTGAGTTCATCAAAAGTGACAATCCAAAACAAAATGCAACCATGAACTTCTTGAGTTTGTTCTGGTTCAGTGATTCGGTGTTGTCCTTTTTTTGTCCCCTTCAGCCCCCACAGTCTGACTCATGCCCCCTTTCCACTGGATCTCTACCCCTACCTGG
Source organism: Phrynocephalus versicolor (assembly GCA_023846285.1). Classification (NCBI taxonomy): domain Eukaryota; kingdom Metazoa; phylum Chordata; class Lepidosauria; order Squamata; family Agamidae; genus Phrynocephalus; species Phrynocephalus versicolor. The sequence goes on from JAHTLZ010000275.1 coordinate 27,663,686, forward strand.
TCCTGCTGCTGCCTCCTTCTCCTTCTCCAATGTGGCCTTCCAGGAGTCTGAGTGCTGCCTTCTGCACAGGCTTCCAGGTCCCAGCTGATCTATCTGATCCATTGTGACCACTACACATTTGTAGAGCATGTGCATGCACAGAGATAGCAGGCCCGGAATGAAACCTGGGCTGCTGCCTATGAAGATGGCAGTGCTGGTGGAGAAAGAGGTGGGGTCAATTGTGCAAGGTAGGGAACCAATGGAGGTAGTGGGAAGTGGGCTGGTAGGTGGCAGAGGGAGTGTGGATGTAATTCCCCTTCCTTCTAAGCATGAACTTTTTTTTTAAGAACCAGGGTATGGTTCCATTTTTTTAAAAAAAGGTTCATAAAGTTCATAGTTCATGGGTAGTCACAAAGCACCAACTGCCATTTTTTCCCTCGTTCATGCCCTTCTCTCTTCACCTTCATTACTGGATATGGTATTCCTCTGCATTTCCATTGCACTGTCAGCGAACTGTCAAAACGTTTCTCCAGCAGTGTTGATGGAAATGTGCAAAGCACCAAAAAGATTCATTTCCTCCCCTTTTCCTGTAACCACACAAAACTTCTCTCACTGTTTCGTAGTGAAACAAATGCAAATACTAACAAAAATAATTGTATGTTTTGGTGAATGCTACATGTTTCCTGGGCTGGCGCTACCATTAAGGTGAACTAGGCAGCTGCCTAGAGTGCCGAAATGGAGAGGGCGCTGACAAGCCTGCTGCCCCCCGCCTCCCCCCCGCCACTGCCCTCCGCCCTCCGAGCTCCCGCACCCTCCGAGCTCCACCAGCCGTCCGGGAAGGCGTGCGTGTTCCGGCCAGGCGGCGCCCTCTCCCCAGCGGACTCCGGTCACCCCAGAAGCCTCAACAAGAGGGGAGGGACGGCCGGTGAAGCCCCCACGCCTTGCCAAGGGCTGAGCGGCCAGAAAGTGAGGGGGAGGAGAGACAGGGGGTCTGCCCCCCTCCCGCAGCTGCCCTGGAACGAGGAGGCTCGTGGGGGCAGCGGGGGGGGTACTGTGCTCTGTCCATGCTCAGAGCCGCCCCCCCAGTGGGCTGTCCACGGCTCCCGCTCGCCCGAGAGCCCCGGCTTGGGGGGGCTGGATAGGCTGCGGGCTGCGCCCTCGGAGGGGCTCTGCCTTGCTGGATTGGCTGCTGCTCGCCCTACTAGGCACACCACCCTCCTACTACTCCTCTGTGGCGCTTCATAAGCCCAGCCACCTGCGGAGCCCGGGCGCAGTGGAGGCACGATGATGGGGTGACGGGCACCCAGCTGGGGGCCGGTGGCGGCGGCACCCCCACCACCCACCACCCACCCGTCACCGTCCGCCCATCACTGCCCGTTGCCATCTGCCTGCTGGCCCCCGCGCCCATCACCGCCCACTCCCCATGCCCGCCGCCATGCCCCCGCCCGTTGCTGCACCCTGCCGCCGCCCCCCACCCCCTGCCCCCACCCCCCGCCCCTCACCTAGGGCGCAAAAAAAACCCTAGCGCAGACCCTGCATGTTTTGTACCCTATTCATTGATCTACTCCTGACCTATTGATAAATAATACGTTTTTCAACCACCTTCTTGCCTCATCCTAACAAGGCAGGCCCTGCACAAATTAGTTCATGGTTAACCTTACATCTGTTGTTTGTTATTGACACCTGTGGTGTCACGTAACATGTGAGGTGGCCCCAAATAGAATTACAAATCCCCACTGGAACCAGGAATGCAAGCAGTATGATCAGAACTCATGAACACTGCAAACTCTTCCTTTATTATCGTCACCAATAGGCAGACATATCTCCCTCTGGCTATATTAGTACTGCAAAGAGCCAAGAGCTCAGGTGATGCGTCCTGGAAAAAGGACCAGAAGATCTGTGCTGAACAAAATAAAATGGAACTACTGTATATACTCGAGTATAAGTTGAGCCGAGTATAAGTCGGGGGCCCTAATTTAACCCCCCAAAAACCCTGAGGAAACTTAATGACTCGAGTATAAGTCTAGGGTGGGAAATGCAGCAGGGCCTGGCAGCTCCTCCTTTGTGAGCTGAGGGAGTGGTGTGTGATGTTTAAAATGACTTTTAGCCACTGAGGCAAGTGCTTGCCTTGGTGGCTAAAAGTCATTTTAAACATCGAGTGCCATTCCCCCGTGATGTAGAGGGGAGACAGGAGAAGTGATGCACAATGTTTAAAATGACTTTTAGCCACCAACCCAAGCGCTTGCCTCAGTGGCTAAAATTATTCGCCCAAAAATAAGTCGAGGGCCCCCTTTTCAGCCCAAAATTAGGGCTGAAAAACTAGTCTTATATTTGAGTATATACAGTAAATAGCCTTTGTGTGGACTGTGTGGCTAAACCATGAAAAGCAGCTGTAGGAACTTTAAATACATCTTAGATGTAATGCACACTTTAAGTTATTAATAATGGTTATTCTGCACCTTCTGAATGCAAAACCAAAGACGTTAACATATAGAGTCACGACTTTAACTATTACTCTTCTTTTTCAACAAAAAAATCTGACATTTCCCATTTTTTTGCCTTGACAAACAACCGGCATGGTGCCATATGGAAACATCTGGAATAGTTCCACTATGCAGCCAGCCAGATGCCTTTTCACATATTTCCTCAGGCTGTGAATTATATATATCAAAACTGATTGTCTCTCTCCACTAATAATCTGTTATCTGAATAAATAATTGCTTGTGGCTGAGGCCCAGATAAGGTGCATCCATTCCACTTTTCTTTGATTTACACGGTTCTCTGTTGTTTCACACTCCATCTCATTTTTCTTTTTATCCTTCATTTGTTGTCGGGGCAGGGGAGGAGATTTTTTTGTATTTTTAGGTATTCCGTCATAGTCAGCTCTGTTGGCTTGTAGTCGACCGTTTTACCTTGTTGTTTTGTCAGGAAAAAGTGCGCAAAATGAAGGAGAATTTTTTTTCCCCAAACCTAATAATGTGAGATGAGACCCACAAGCACGTGGTATGGCTGCTTACCGGGTGGATGCTGGCGATGAAAAAATGAACATGAGGTGATAGGGGAGACCCCTCACATCACCACTTGGCTTGTACTGAAGCCCCTACACTAGCCTTAAGGCATGGCAGGGGATGTCCTGTTACCAGGACTGAAATAAGTTTCATCTCCTAAATCTAGTCAGCATTGGTAGGTGGATTGAGAGAGGGTGACATCATGTCAATCACGTCAAGTGGCAGATGTCCTGAAGAATCCTCATCAACCCTTGTAATGGGACGATGCCCTCCAACACATCTCAGTCAAGATGTGTTTGGGAAAATGTTCTCCTTTGTTTTGCATGTTTCTTTTGCTGACAAAATTACAAGGTTAAAAAGGGTGATTAGGAGCCACCAAGGATCGGCAACCTGCTTTGAACCAAGCAAGGGCATCCAAGAAGCCCACACCAGAGCATGGAGGCATAAATCATTCCCCAATTGCATTATATGGTATTCATATTGCCTGTGCCTAGATGCCCTAAGCACAGCCGATCTCACCTTATTTCAGAACCTAAGCAGGGTTGGCCCGGGCTAGTACTTGGATGGGAGACCACCAGGGAATACCAGATGCTGTAGGCGCCTGGAGTAGGAACTGGCAAACCACTCCAGTGTTCCTGCCAAGAAAACTCTATGGACATGGGGTCATGAAGGGTTGGTCACAACTGTAATGACACAATACACACACACACACACACACACATTCTGTTTATATAGCTGCTATATTTACTATCCTCCGTGGAATTATCATATGCTTTGATATATGAAGCAGCCCATGGATTCACTGTTGAACTCAGTGGCCCTACAATTGAATTCTCTGGAATATTTATTCTGCTGCCATGATGCTGGCAAAGCCATCCATTTTTATTTTATTTTATTTTATTTTATTTTATTCTATTTTGCCATGTAAGCAAAAAATGGCTGTAGACTTTATTTTTCAGGTGGCTCACGCTGTCAGAAGCCTTGAGAGACTGGTTCTGAGCTGTGGGTCCCTAGATGTTGTTGGACTGTAACTCCCAGAAGCCTTCACCACTAGCTGTGCTGGTTACAATTTCTGGGTGTTGTAGTTCAAGATTCTAGGGACTCAAAGTTGGGAGCCATTGCTCTATAGAGTAAAATTTTTTGTATTGTATTGGTTGATTGCCAAAAGTGCAATTTTACTGTTGACACCCTCAACACTGGTGGGATCTAGAAAAAAACTGTGGGGAGCTCATTCCCACCCCTCTTCTAATGTTATAAGGAAGTAAGGGGATATGCAGTGGTACCTTGTATAAAGGAATTAATTCGTTCCAAATTTAATTATGTTAAGCAATTTTTCCTTTATACAAATTTCCCATAGGGATGCATTGAAAACAGAGTAATCCCTAATCGCAACCATTTTTATGTTGTACAGATTCACCCCATAGGCAACTCTGTTAAGCAAATTTCCCCTATCTCCGGAAGTTTTTATGTTGTACAGATTTTATGTTATACAAACTGTTTGTTATATGAGGGTCCACTGTATAAGTTAATTTGAAGATGTGTAACACTGTCCTCTTCCTTTCTGTCATCCTTTTGCTCAGTTCTATCAAACGTGTCAGATAAGTATTCAGCCCATCTCCAGAGCTACATTTTTATCAAAAGGAAGGCATTTTTTAAAAACTTGTTGCCTAGTTTCGAGGTGTGAAATTAGTATCTCAAACTCTATTTACATGGGACTCACACATAATTTATTGGAAGAATTTTTTCCTATCACTTCTCTCACCCACAAAGTACCTTTGCCTTGAATATAATTCTGGGATCAACTTCCACCCAACATATCAAAAATTAAAATGTTGTACCTGCCAACATTCAAGACGAAAATTTTCCACAGACTGTGGTGTACATATATTTGCATATTTATGATCCATTGTGTATAACGATCTTGCTCTCATACACAATAAGGAATTATGTTACGGAGTTATTGATTCCATTAATACTTGTTAGAACTTGTTCAAGGCTAGAAATTATCAATATGCATATAAAACAGGTGACAAACCAAGGCACAAAACAATTAAATATCCTAATCTGAAAACTGCATAGAATTTTGGGTTGGTTTGATTTTGGTCCCCCCCGACATCTTAGTAATAATTATATACATATAATTGCATGGTAATAACGTTTTATAGATTTGTGAATGCCCACTTAGTCCAGAAATCGGCCAAAGCAAGTCACAAAGTTCTGTTAGGATCCCGGTCCCCAAAATATAGATAAGATGCCAAAGCTGAACAATTATTAAGCTGTTGTTGAATCGAATTGGCAAAATGGCTGCATTTTCAATTTCTGGAGGCTAGAAAAGAAAGCTTGGACAAGATTTGATATATGGAGTGAAAAGCGTCCGACGAAATGGAAGGAAGTCCTCTTTTCTTTTCTGACACATTCCATACAACTGTGACATTAAGTCACTTGAAATGAGACAGGCTAATGTCAGATCATATAAATTTCCTTATACTGGGTCCAGTGGTCCATCTAGCCCAGCACGGCCTCTTCACTCAGCAGAGGATTGTCCAAGTCCTAAACAGAGTGAGTGAATGAGTGAATGTGTCTCTCTCTGTTTTCCTCCCTCCCAGCTCCTGCTATTCAAGATCCCTGAACTGAAACGGATGGGGATTGAAACAGAGATCTTGTCCACGAATTTATATAATGGATATGAACTTACTCCCTCAACATCAAAACAAAGCCTTAATTTCATACAAAAGCTTCATGGGCTGTACACTACAGCTTGGGTCCTTCACAGAGTAACTCCAGGAGCTTATTAGAATTATCAGTGTTCAATTAGCAAGCAATGAATCAATGAAGAAAATATAGTTAATGTTAATCACTGGGGAAAATCCATAAATTTAATTCCTGTGATCAGGAAGGAACAATCATTAATTGTTATTAAATTAAAAGAATGATTTTAAGTGGTTAGCCCCCAAAGTGGCAAACAAAAAACCCAGTAATGTGTTTGAAATAAAATAATAACAATGTTGTTTGCTATGAATCATAAAAATTTGAAGTTGTTCTTGAAAATGTGAAAGAAATAGGCATGAATTAATTATTTCCCATTTTCAAGTAATTCTCCATGTCTGTATGTTTCAGCACAAGACAAAAAGAGAAAATGCATGGTGGTACTTTAAAAACAAACAGATTTATTTCAGCATGAGCTGTTCTGGATGGACTGGCTGGATAGCTCAGTGGTTTGGGTATTTGGCTGAGGAACTAGAGGTTGGATTCCCCACTCTGCCCCTTGAGAGAAGAGCCAGCCTGTGTAGCCATGGACAAGTTGTCTTGTCCCCCAGCTTCCCAAGAAGTGTGTCCATTTCTGTGCTCCTCAGTTTAGAAAGGATGTTGACAATCTTGAACGGGTCCAGAGGAGGGTGACCAAGATGACTGAGGGTCTGGAAGAAATGTCTTATGAGGAGCAGCTTAGGGAGCTGGGAATGTTTAGCCTTACAAAAAGAAGACTGAGAGGGTAGCTATTTGAAAGGATGTCACATTGAAGAAGAGACTGGTTTGTTTTCCATGGCTTCAGAGACTAGGACTTGGGGCAATGGTCTCAACCTACAGGAAAAGAGATTCAATTTAAACATTAGGAAGAATTTCATGACAGTGAGAGCTGTTGTGCCAGTGGAATATGCTGCCACAGAGGGTGGTGCAGTCTCCTTCTTTGGAGGTTTTTAAGCAGAGGCTGGATGGCCATATGTTGGGAGTACTGTGATGGGGGTTAATGCATTGTAGGGAGTTGGACTAGATGACCCTTGATTCTATGATTCAATGTTTCTAAGTGAAAAATGGTAAAGCACTTCTGTGTATTATCTACCTAGAAAACCCTGAAAAGGCCTCCCATAAGTCAGAGTTGACTTGACAACACAAGTATTATTATTTCTTGGGTTGCATTTCACTTTTCTCGACGTGAATCACTGAAGCATTGGGTTGTAATCCCAATAAGCTCACATTGAAATTACTTACAAGCTCTGCAGCTCCTGGATTGCAGACCAGCAATCCCCTGGGCTTAGTCAACCTCTTATCAGCAATCACTGATCATGGGTAGCAGATAAAGAACAAAACACACACACAGAGAGAGAGAGAGAGAGAGAGAGAGAGAGAGAGAGAGAGAGAGGCTGATACTTCACGTCCCTCTCGCTGCAGTTCGCGGCCCCGCTGGAGACCGGTTCAAAGGAACGGAACCTCATGTCCTTGTGGGGTCAATCCGAGTTCGAAGGAATGGAACCTCGCGTCCTTGTGGGGTCAATCTGAGTTCACCCTGACCACGCCCCCTGAACTGCGCTCCAAGCGGGGTGAGAGATTCCCGTCCTGGAGCTCGGGAATCTTTTCAATCCACTTCTCGACCCGTGTTGAAAACCGATTTCAACACGGAGGCAAGTTCATCTCGGCTCGAGGAAGGATGTGAAGTAACCACCAGAGAGAGAGAGAGGCAGGCTGGAAGTTCTCCATCCCTGATGTAAAAAATGGGATATTTGTGTATTAACGTTTGAACACATGGGCAAATAATGTGGCAGATGCTCTGGGATTGGGACGGTTAACTTCATATTATTTTCCATTGACTGCATGGAACAAGTCAATGGGAATCACTCTGAAGCACCCAACGCACACTTATGAACTTGTAGTTTTTCCTTCCCTGCTGTAGTTTCCACACTTTTCTTGCAAAATCAAATGCCTTCACATTGGTTCAAACAGTGTGATCACTTGAAGTGATGTGGGGGGAGAGGGGGTTGCAATTGTTCCATTTGAAGCCTCTCCAGCCAGTGACCACAGCAGTGAGAAAGGCAGAGCAGTAGGGGAAATTAGCTGCCATGCTGGGGGATGGGGGAAGGGCAATGTGTAGCCTGCATAATTACACCTAAACTGCCCAAAGAGTGCTTTAAGCACTATGAGGTGGTATATATGCACTACACTTTGCTTTTGTTTCGAATCCTCTCCTAAATAAGCCAGATGCCTGGATTTGCTTTCTACTTCCCTTCCCATCTCCTTCCATTCCATTCATTCCATTCCATTCCATTCCTCTTTCTTTCTTTCTTTCTTTCTTTCTTTCTTTCTTTCTTTCTTTCTTTCTTTCTTTCTTTCTTTCTGTCTCTCTGTCTCTCTGTCTCTCTGTCTGTCTCTTCTTCAAGCTTGTTGATCTAGTGCTAGGACAGCTAAATTAGCAAGCCATGAATCAGTAACAAATCAGTAGAGTGAGAGGACAAAGTTATCAGTCAATTTTCTTTGCAGCTGAAAGCTCTGCTATTACTGTTCCTTCTGCAAATCCGAATAGCCTGAGCAGAGCTACCTTAAGAAGCTGCAAACAAGGCTTTTGTTTGCCAATTCCTTCCCCTCTGTCAGTTGGCCTCTGCATGGTTGTCTGAAGAATATTAACCCAGGAAAACACAAATTCTTAGATAAGATTTCATAGTGGGTACATTCAGTTTTCCTGCTACATAGTCACACTCTAAGCAGATTTTTGTGGCTGCTAGCAACAATATTATTCCCTTAGAAAGCTGACACTCATACTATTTTACCTCCATATTCTTCAAAACCAGCATTCTGTCTTCTATTTTTTTCTTATCTATATGACTATGAAGGCTTCGTCCTTCAGAATCAGATATCTCCACAAGTAATCAGCACCACCAGAATACATCAGTCCACCACCAACCACTTTATGCCACCCCCGAAATCAGGTATCTCCATAATTATTTGCATGTGTGGAACAAAGTAAAATTTGCCAGCACACTATGCATTTAACATGCTGTGTGCTGTAATTCTGAGTTGATGCTGGACTCTGGGAGGATTATCATACTGCTAAACTATATTATATAATGTAACACAGTTCCCCCCACTTCCCAACCCATTGTATGTGCCTTTTGCATGCTCAAAAATAATAAACACTGTAATCCTGCCTCTTATACCTCCCATCTTGATTTTCCCTTTCCCTGAATTTCCTCCTCCGCCACCATCCACTTATCTGCTTCTTCAGCTTCCATCTTCACCCCTTTTCTAGGTGTCCTAGTGCTCTCAGCTAGGAATGGAGTTAAATCAAATGTGTTTCACAGCTCATTCGCCAAACTGTTCAGATGTGAAGCATTCCGCATAGGCAATAGGTGTCCTGGAGATGCTGCTATTTGTCACCCAGGAGAATGCATTAGCTCTGGCATAAAAACCACAGAGCCAAAAAAAGGAATGAAAGTCGTCCTTGTAGATTAATCAAACAGTGTTTTTCAAATCCATGCATACAATCTAAATACTCATTTTCTTGAACAGAACACCTGAAAAGTCTAACTTCCCTAGTCAGCATTGGAGTTACCTCTGTCCCAGACAATTGTCAGCAATTTTTGTCATTAACTCAAATTGTTCACTTGATAGGAAAGGGAAAGTAGAAAGCCCGTGTTTTTTCTCCTACAATTCAGTCCCAGAATGTTTTTCAGAGACTGACTTCTTGCTTTTATACCATTATCTCTATAATAGGTGTTTTAGTGGCCATTTCTGTACCTAAATATACATAGTTGAAGGCAAAACAATATAGCAAGTCCTGTTATATGGGTGGAAAAAGTAAAATGCCCACTTGCTTGTTAGAGAGTCACCTAGATATGTTGGCAGAATGGTCCACCAGCCCATCTTCTGTCCTAGTTAATAAATTTGAGTTTAATGTCTAGAACATCTTCATGCATGTTTTGTACATGATTTATCTCCTAGTTAGAGAACATATCTGTGTAAAGAAAACCTCCAGCACCAGACCAACCAAATATAACTGACGAAAAGTACCCACAGCAAGGAGAATTCGAGGATTTTAAAAACACATCCAAAATCATGGTCTTCACACTTATAAATGAGATGTTTGTCTCTTTAAAAAGGCACTGGCCATTTTATACAAACACGAGTTTGATCATGGTCAAGCAGGAATTTCAATTTTTCTTCCCACAGCATGTACTTTAACCATACCTTAATACACATAACAAACATCCTTAATGTGGATTTAGTAATCATGTTCTGCCCTTCACGTTTATGGTCATGGTAGGTAATGAAAAAGAGTTGGTTTATTCCAAGAATGGTACAACCCAGCACAGGAAAGGAAAACATAGTTGCATATGGTCTCCATTGTTCACACCGTACTTGCATGTTTAGCTGTGCTGCTTGGGGGATTCTAGGAATCGTAGTCCAAAAACACAAACTTGCAAACATCCAGTACTTGCTGTTTTCTGCTAGTGACACAATATGTTCATAAGATTTGGATTGTCTTCTTTGTTTCTCCTCCTGCCTAGATAGATTGTAAAGGATCCTTCACCAATGAAACACAGTGGCTTAAACTGTAGAAGGTATAAAGCCATGCAATGTTGACTGCATGCTGAATTCTCCATTTTGACAATTACTTTGCCTATTTGGCTAAGGTACCCTCTGGCAAACCAATCCCCTGAAATCAGAAATGCTCAAAGACAAGCAGCGGCCAGCACTCGTTATCCATGGCCTTGTCAATGAAATCCAATACACACAAATGTGGTCTCTCTGAGGGAGGCCGTGTATTCGTATCTCTTAAACTCCAGTCCATTCTCCATTCTGCCGGAGATGTTGAGTCATTACTTTGCATTCAGACCTTCCTGCTTTTGTTCAGATCATCCATCTTCACTGTGATGAAAGCTGACACTGTTGTCTCATGCTGTCAGAACTGTGGGGCATGACGAATTTGTCTACTGTTGTGTCTGGAGGCTTTTCAAAGAAGTAGGGCACCTGAGTTCTCTTTGTCAACTTGCCACCTGGATCAGACTCATGCCAGAGATCTCAACTGGGGGCATTGCTTCCCTTTGGTGAGACCTTTGCAGAAAATGGGGAGGGTGTGTGTGTTGCCTGCTAGTATGACTAGGTGAGGCTGATGAAATGTGAATGTGGCAGCTTGTAAAACCTTTAATCTCAGACCAAGGGGAAACGGTTACTCACATAAAGGGAAGGAACTAGACCTTAAGGAGTCAGCTGGACAAAGGGTCCAGAGATCGTCGGATTCTATTTTCAAAAGTTATTATTTCGTTAGAACAATCTGTAGTGTCCAACTCTTCCAATTTAATGACAATGTCACCTACAGCTTGCTGTCCCTATCCTAGCTAGAGCTTGGTATCAGAGTACCTGGCGGAGTGTATCTCTCAAAGGTCAACCGGGTTCAGACCCACAAGACTGGTGCAGGTGCGCGCACTGAGGGTGGCCACACCCAGAGAGGCGCGGTAATCGCGTACGCGAGACCGTGCCTTCTCTGTGGTGGGCCCCATGCTTTGGAATCATCTCCCCAGTGAGCTGCGCCTGACAGAGTCCCTGCCCGCCTTCAAGAAGGCCTTGAAGACCCACCTCTTCAGGGAGGCATTTGGCGACCTTTCCAGTTAGTTAGTTTTCTTTTTCCCTCCCTTGCTCTACTATGCATGGGTCTCGCCGCCATCTTGTCCCCTCGCATTAATTATGCTTGGGTCTTGCCTTTTTGTTTAGTGTTTTTATTACCTGTTTTATTGTTGTAAGCCGCCCAGAGTTCCCAGTGGGAAGATGGGCGGGATACAAGATAGATAGATAGATAGATAGATAGATAGATAGATAGATAGATAGATAGATAGATA
>JAHTLZ010000275.1:27675285-27687598 GCA_023846285.1 Phrynocephalus versicolor
ATAGATAGATAGATAGATAGATAGATAGATAGATAGATAGATAGATAAATAAATAAATAAATAAATAAATAAATATTCATTTCTTATACAGAAAAAAAATTGATGTTGAAAAAGGACTCTGAGGATGACACTCAAACAGACATTTCCCTGAACTGTGGCTGCTCTTCCCCCCCACCAAAAGGGATAGGCCAAATCCTAACTGGAAATTGGAAATGTCCTTTATATGTTTTACTTTATAAAGCTTATAGATTGCATGTCTTTGTGAAATCACTATTCAGAGAGGTTTATCAAATATAGCTATGCCATACAGTCAACAAAAGGGGGGGGGGCAGGGACCACATCCCAGTCAGACAAACAAATTAACAGAAAGGGGACCCTCTGCTGACACCAGCAACAAATGCCAGTTTAGAATATATCAAAAATAAATGCAAACCACTACGACAAATAAAAGTATTGAAACTTCACTCCAAAAATTGAAATGTAACAGTGGGTCACATAATTAATATTAGGCATTGGGCCCAGGTCTCTCTGAACAGTTAGGTCTTCAATAATTTTCTAAAGGATGGTAGGGAGGGAGACTGCCTGATCTCTGTCTCTGAGTGTATGTTTTGTGCCATCAAGTCAGAATTGACTTATAGCTACCCTAATAAGGCATGTTTAAGGAGTGGTTTTACCAGTTCTGCATAGACACGCTGTAGGTTTCCATGACTGAGCATGGATTTGAACCCTGTTCTTCAGAGTTCCAGTCCACCACTTTATCCACTATACCACAGGGAATCTAATTGAAATTTATTCTATAAAGAGGGCACCACCGTGGAAAAAGTCCCATTTCTACTGATGAGTACCCTCAATAGCAAGGCCAGACAGGCTCAGATTGAATGGGTAGACATTCTCAGGGAAAGACACTCCAACAGGTAGTGCGAGGTCCCAAACCATTCTGTGCTTTATAAGTTTCAATCAATAACTTAAATCTAGCATGTTACCTTTTTTGGACTCTAGTTCCCAGAATCTTCCAGATTATAATCCAAGAAGTAAAGTTTCCAAGCCAGGAACTGGGAGTTTGGGATCAGATGAAACCCATAGACTACCACTTGTTTCTTTCTCTAACATAAAATGTTATATTGGCTTGAATCTCCTGGGCAGTCCCAGCTAAAACTGGATGAATTGGATCAATAAGATTTGCATCAACATTGACTTGCAGTTAAGTCATTGATTCAGTGGATCTTCTCAAGTTAAGACTGCCAACTGGATTTCAGCCATTGTGGGTTGTCCTTTAAACCTGGGGTCACCCAATGATGCTATATGAGAGAGAATCAGGTTGGATCGTTAAACCATGTAATTTGCTTGCACAATATGAAGTGTTTGTTGTCTGTTTTGTTAAGTGTTTTATGCCTCTTGCCGTGTAGCTGTTGCATTATTGGGTCTTTTAGCTTTATTATTATTTGTTGTTCTTTATTCTGGTGCTTTATGTAAACTGCCCAGAGTTCCCTTTGGGGAAAATTGGCCGCGGTATACAAATGCAATAAATGAATGAATGAATGAATGAATGAATGAATGAATGAATGAATGAATGAATGAATGAATGAAAGAATGAATGAATGAATGAATTTATATAGCTTGTATGCCGCCCACCACCCAAAGGTCTCTGGGCAGCTCACAATCAATAAATAAACTGTCAATGGGGAATTAGGCAATTAATGGAGGAGATTAAGAAGACAACAACCATGTCTACATAACTATTATACTGACAATGAAAAAACTAAGATTGTGATAAGATTTTCTATCCTTTGGTTTACAAAGAAAAATCTCCAAGTGTAAGGATGTGTTACTGGAGACTGAGAGCAAGGCCAATGCCACTGCTCCTTTCTCTTAATTTATCTCTAACTTCTTTCTTTCCTTAGTTAATAATTAGTTCCTAATTAAGAAGTGTTGGATAACTCAGTGGGATTTTGATTGCCCACTAAGCCTCCCTGACAGGGTGGAATTTCATGATCTATTCTATGAGATCCCTTCCAGCTCTACAGTACAGTTCTAGGAGGAGGAGGAGGAGGAAGAGGAGGAGGAAAAGGTGAGGATGTGAAAGATGGACAGTGAAGAAGGTCAACAGGAACAAAAATGATATATTTGAAATGTGGTTTTGGATAAGAGCTTACTGGGGTCACTATAAGTTGGTTCTGATTTGATGGTAGATATCCCACAGAGACCAGTTGAAGCCAAACTCTCCCTTGAAGCAAAAAATGATTAAGCTGACACTACCCTATGTTGGGCACATCATGAAAAGTCAGGATGCACTGCGGAAGACAATAACGCTGTGAAAAGTTGAAGGCCGTAGACAAATAGCAAGACCAAAAAGGAGACATGTTGATTCAGGGTCAGAGGCAGAAGCCTAGAATTTGCAAGAACTAAGTAGAGTTGTCATCAACAGGATTAATGTATAAGATTGCCATATATCAGAAGCAATTTGACAGTGGATGACAACAAAATGCTCTCAGTGGATACCGATTATAGTGCCAATGATGTGTATGCAGATATTTGTTTTGGGACTAAAGCTTCCAGAATTCTGGGAAGTTGGTTGCCGTCCTTAAACACAAATATACAGGTGAGCACTGTACCTACTATCTTCAGTATTGGAGGCACTCTGTTTCTGAAAATCAGTTGCTGAAAGATGCTTTTGACCTTGTGTCCTGATTGTGGCCTTCCCAGTGAGACACCTAGATGGCCATTGTGAGAACAGAATAAATTGTAAAAGTTCGATCTGTCGTCTGATCCACAGGGACCCCTTAGATTTTCATCTGTTACATGGACTTCTACCCACATTGTAAAGTGCAAAAGTAGTCCCTTCCAAAGGCTAATGGGTGCTAACAGAAAGTAAATTGTACATCTGATTGGCAACACGTCTTCTGAACCCCGAAGTCGCAAAAGCCAGGAGAAAAAGAAAGAAAAGGAGCAGGAACTCAAACATCTTGATACAGTTTATTCCCTCGGGACAAAAGTTAGAAAATTAGCCTCTTTCATCTCACAACAGCTTGTTTGGAGTATTACGAGATCAGATGTTTGCAAATATGGATAGCTCTAAATTAATTCTTTCGTTAGACAGTTTTGAATAAATATGTTGATTTTACGATCCATGCTGGAAATCAAGAGGCGACGGGTAGCACAAGGGAGCCAGGCCTTCTGCTGAGCATTGATTTGCAATTTGCCAAATCTTATCTTAGATGCCTAACAGATAATTCCGGCTGGATGAAGATCCCATTGCTACTACCTTGGGTTGTGTGCATATTTAGCCCTACGGGACAGTGCAGTAAGGAATCTATATTTTTATTTCAGTATAACGTGTGCCCTGCCAGAATTGCACTGCAACTGGGCCAAAATTGTAGTGGCACAAAGCAAAGGAGTGGTGGAAAAGTGACCCTTCATCAAAATCATATACTGATTGTCAGGTTAGTTCTGCCCTTGGTGTTGGTACAACAGAACACCAGCTTTTCACAATCCAGTGTCTTCTAGCTACATTAGGCACTGTGAGGTAATGGAAGGGGGAGGTTATAGTCATAATTTGTATCTAATATGGTAAGTAAGAATAGGAGGATTGATACAGCTGTCAAGTGCACAAATACAGCAACTCTGAATAGGGGTTTCAGAGAAGTGTTGAGCCAGAATAGATTTCCACATGAAAGAAAAGTGGCTGAGGAGGAAAGTCTGTCCACTGGTGTAACTGGGGAGGGGGGGCAGAAGAGTGCATTTGCCCTGGGGTGCACAGCAATCTAGGGGTGCCTGGAGGGGGAGCAGGAGGAGGAAGCCATGCCCCATCCCACCAGCAGCCCTCCTTTTGCCCCACTAAGGCTTGGCGATCCTTAATCAGGGAAAAAGAGGAGAGGGAATCAGGCAATGTTTTTTTTTCCCAAGCAGCACCTCCATCGATTGCTGCAGTGAAATCCGTTCCTCTGGGAAACCGATCCCCGACTTACAAGCTAATTGAGTTACGAGCCTGCCCTCGGAACAGATTAATGTCGTAAGTCGGGGTACCACTGTACTACTAAAGACAGCCCTTCCTTGCAACGGTTTCCCCTGCATAGGAGGTGCACACCTGAATTATAGTAGTAGACCTTTATAGTATCTCATGAAACCACACACACCAGAAATCCATGGGGCAGAGCAGTGAAAATAGGGTGAAAATAGGGTTGAATTTCTATAACTTTTTAGTACAGAAAAACTCTAGGTGATGAGGCTTATCGGTTGTGGATATTTGTAACGTTCAGCATTTCTTCTTTAATCTAGAAACAGAAAATACTGTGACTTCAATGGACCATGAGCAGATGGTTCAACATGACCCTGCTGGTCACAGAATTCTGAGTTCTGTCATTTGTAAACGTAGCAATTTGATCTTATGCTGTCTGTGAGCTTTCTGCTGTAAACCCAACATCTTCCTCCAGTTCACACAATAAAGAAGCCATGGGTTGTTCCATCAGTGGTGATTTATTACTCTCTCACAGGAATATTGAGGTGTCCACTCTTAAGTTGGCAATGGGTAACAGTTCAAAGAGGGTGAGGAAAAGATTGTTAACACGTTTAACAGGGGAAGCAACGGTTAAGGGCTCCAAACAAAAACTCAAATCAGGGAGTGACCCAGTCCATACAGTTCTAGTCCAGTCTAGATGATTCAGGTTCTCCTTGCACCTTGCACCGGGTTGGTGCCTCTGGTCCACCCTTGGCTCCTTGAAGGGGTTGGGGGTCCACATGCTGGGTACCTCTTTCCATCTCTTTTTCGGTGTAACTCCGGTCTGATACACTATGGGGTTATTCTTATTTCTCTTTTGTCTTTCTACCCTTTCTAGTATTCTCCCTGTTCTATCCTTTCCCTTTCCTTTCCTATCTTCTTTTTGTATTCCCCGACTTCTCATTCCCTCCAATAGGAGCAGCCCTGACAATGAGCTCTGTGCCTCCAACTCTCAGCCTCCTCTCTGGGTATCATTATTCCTTCCCATCCTTGTGTGTCAGGGTTCTCCATCCAAACCCACTCCCACTTGGGCCGTAGGATCCTTCTTCCCTCCTTTATATATCCTTGTCGCACCTCAGTCACCTCCTCTTTCTTCTCTCCCACCTTTTCTCCTCATCTAATCCCTGATTTCTCCTCCCCTTTCCTTCTCCCTCCTCCCCTTCCCTTCCCTAGCTCAACCTGCCTTTGACACCTTTCTTCTCTCTCCTTGTGCAATTCCCACCACTAGGTGTAGTTGTCCTTGGGAGGGGCAGACAGGACTCCAACTGGGGTTAGCATCTTCTTGCCCACTTCTCCAAGTTGTCATCCATGTGTAGGTATCTCTGCACACCAAATTCAGAGTACCTGGAGCCTAAAACCACACAGAGGAACTGTGCCAATGACAAGGTAAACAGTCCACCAACTTAGCATTGGAATATAAACACTGTTCAATAACTGGTTCCCAACCAACTTGATCTGAATCACAGTAGTTCTGTCACTACTGTGACAAATCGGGGGGGGAGGGGGGTGGAGAGAAGAAAAAGCAAAAAGGGCATGGAGAGCTGAAGAAAAGTCTCTCTCTCTCTCTCTCTCTCTCTCTCTCTCTGTTATAAACAGGCCTCATGTTTGAGACTAGGATTATATGTGCATTTCTAAGGTACCTAACTAAACTAGCATGAACCTGGCAGTCCAAACCACCAACAGCACTCATAAACTCCCGTGTGAAAAAATAAGAAGGGAAGGACACCTGTTTTTAATGTCTGGTCCTTGGAAGTAAAAATACAGGCTTTATTCACAAGCCCAGTTGCTCAGGCACAGACGTTTGAATCCTCCAGGCAATTTTATGCCTAAAGGAAAAATGCTGCAATAGTAGGGAACACATATTTATTTGAACAACATTCTCTTATGTAGCTGTGTAGATGGCATTGCTGAAATAAGAGGGTGTTCCAGGAAGCTTCTTTGACAAGATCCTATTAATCTTTACCTTCTGATCCTGTCTTGAGACAGAACAAGTCCATTATGTCTTGTGTGGGAGTTTAAATTCTAGTGCCACATTTGCAGGCAGCCGCTTGACAGATGAATTAGGTCCGTCAACTGTTGTATACCATGAGCAGCATGGTTTGGTGAAAAGAACAGTTCTCCCCAAATGGTCCAAATTTCTTTGGGCAAAAAGCCAATGCCCGGACCTTCCATTTGAAAGAAAATATATGCCTTCCCAATCTAGCCCACATAGTGTTTAGCTGGCAACGCAAATTGGGTGGAGGAGATTTCATTTGTTCACTTGTTTGCTTGTTTGTTTGTTTGTTTCTAGCAGAAGAAGCAACAGATGCTTGCCATATCATATGGAGAGAGTCTCTGGCAGTTTGTTCAAACACTCTGTCAGCAGTCAGCATTTTAAAATCTGACAGATTAAAAAAAATTGGCCAGCAAAGAACGTTGACAGAGGATGTAGGTTGCTGAGAATCAACTGCCACCTTTCTTGACATCATGTGGGACTAATTCCAGAAAAAGATAATAGCTTTTGTTGGGGCAGAATTACAATAGGAGCGGCTCCTCTTAGTAAATAGCATTTTATTACATGTGGGTGGAAGAACGAAAGAAAGGGTTAGGCAAGCAACAGTCTTCTTACCTCTCTGTTTTTCCAATAGCACATCAAAATCCTTCAGCTGCTCGACGGGTTTGTGGGTAATATAAGCACAGACAGAAAGAACCAGGCCATTGTGCCTTGCACAGGAGTTTAAATTCCAATGCCCTGGCTGCCTATTTGCAGACAGCTACATGACAGGTGAATTGGGCCCATCAACTGCTTTAGGAGACA
Source organism: Phrynocephalus versicolor (assembly GCA_023846285.1). NCBI lineage: Eukaryota > Metazoa > Chordata > Lepidosauria > Squamata > Agamidae > Phrynocephalus > Phrynocephalus versicolor. Next base: position 27,682,077 of record JAHTLZ010000275.1, read on the forward strand.
GAAATTGCACCACAGGTGAAAGGAAGGGAAAGAAGTTACAGAAAGAGAAGTATTTATAAAGGGGTGCAGACTGAGATAGCAGGTAGATCCAGGAGGGGGTTTGTGGGAAGCAGAAAATGAAGTATCAGATGGAGCTACATGCTTTTATTGTGCAGTTACAAACATGGGTAGTACTGTATTGATTGCATTAACCATCAGCTTTGAAGCATATGATTCCTTGAACTGGCCTCATTACCATCACAACCGAAACAAACATATGTAAGACTCCTGTATTTTAAAGAAATGTTCCAAATCTCAACATTTGATTTTAAAATTTTTGAATTGACAACGTGAAAGCTTGCTTCCGACATGCAAGTATTGTCAGGTGGTGGGGGTGGGGAACCCTTCCATTGGAACGAATGAAATAAACTTCCAAGTCAATATCTAGTCTATTTTGCCCTTACATGTGAGGCCATTCTTTACAGGAGACATCAGTGTCTATTACTAAGGGGTAAGTGAAACCCTCCATGTGTTATTTTACTTAAGTGTCTTTACCCCAATCTGGTATCAAAAATATAATAATAATGAATTTAAAAGTCTGCTGCCCATTCAAAGAAACTAAAATCAGCCGCCTGAGGTAACTGTGCTCCTTGTATGGAATGACAGGTTTAAGCCTGGGCCTGTGGGTCCCATAATGAAATAATTAGCGATCCAGCAGTGTAACTTGCTCTAATCAGTTTTACACCAGCAGCAAAGCCCCTCATTTCATGTTATGAATTCTCAGTTCTACAGAACTGGGAGTTCTCCCCATCCCAATACATATAGCCTTCTAGAGCCTTCCATCAACCTGAGGTTGGTAAATTGAGTACTCAGCTTGTGGGGAGTGGAATGGCAGTGGGCAATGTGTAGCCTGCATAATTAAAATGCAAACCACCCAGAGAGTGCGCTAAGTGCCATGGGGAGTATATAAGCAGCACAATTTGGTTTTTTGCTTTGCTTTAATGCACAGAGCTAGTCACATTAGCCTATTGCCGCAAAAATAGTCCAGACAAAGAAACAACCAAAGCCTCTTGGGGCACCTTGCCACTAATAAATTTTATTTAGACTCAAGTTTCATAGACACAGAATACTTTTTCGAAACCAGGATTTTATATTCTTGTCACCATCCTTTATAATGCTAATTCACTTCCAACTTCTGGCATCTCTGATTGGCTTCCTGTCCTATGTGAGGTCTTCAACGTGTGGTTTCATACTGTTGCCTCTGTGAATTTCCATGACCAAGGATAGCTGAGTGGTGGGCTAGGAGACCTGAATCTGATTTCAGGTCTCCTAACCCAACTTTTGCCCATTACATTATACTGGCTGTCATGCTGGTTCTATGCACACTGTTCTTGGAACTAGGACAGAATGAAATGGGGTACAGGAAATAACAACTGTGTTATTAATTCTGGTGATACACTGTCAAAACGTTCACTTACAGTAAGTAAAACTTTCACTGAAGTAAAAATCCTGTTAGTTGCACTTCCACTGGCAATGCTGGCAGTGTAACTTTGAGTGACCAGTTGTCACAAGTTAAGTTGTTAAGGGGTTGGGGGCTCAATTCCCCACTTGACAAGGGCTCGGCTTGAGGATACAAAGGGTCCCTTTCAGTTCTGCAAGTCTACGACAATGTTGATGATGATGATGATTTCCTGCTGCACACAAATTGCACAGCTTGATAGGATCATACCATTGTTTCCTAGTCAATAAAACATCATGACTCTTGTTAATGCCTTTAATTGTCATTTTGGAGGGTTGCATTTCGTTCTGTTCCAACTCTGGAGCCCATAACCAGAAACAGAACACATGCAAACCTCTGGCTTGAATGCTGCACTTCTCCAGGCATCTCAAGACAGTGGACTATGTTCCCATGTGCTCATGCCAATACAATGAAATAGTTCTGGAGGTGCTATAAGATTATTGGCTGTTTAAGAAAGGTTCTTTTCACACAGAATTTGTTTCCATGCAGCACTGTGTAGCTGGCACGACCGACTATGCCAGGATAGCAAGTATTGGGCACTCCAGATTTTTTTTTTAGACTACAGTTCCCACTGTCCTTTATTGTTGGCTGGGCGTTCCAGGAGTTGTCATTCAGAAAAACCTGGGATGTCAATAATTCCCTCCCCCAGCAAAACATTATATTCCCATATGATCTGTTATTATTTGGCATCATGGCCCTGCATGATCTGACCCAAAATATACTGGACAGAAGGAAAAGGTAGAGAGAGAGAGATTTCCCTGCTGTGTCCCCATGAGATGATTTCCCTTCAAATTTTTTTTCAGATCAGATCATAGAAAGGATAGCATAATCTGACATGACAGTGATGAGAGCCCATTACCAGCTTTAAAAATTAGCCCCGGGGTGAATGGACAACCTAGCTGCTGTCAGCCTGATTTCAGGTTAGGCTGGGAAATTGTCAGCCGACTGACAGAACCCTTGTTTATTCATTTCTCCCCCGGAAAGAATATACCCAGGCAAAGGAGCTTAGTGTGCATTCGATTCCTTAAGCTTGGAGGTCTACATATGCTCACTAGCAGAAGAGAGACCACTAAACAATTCCTTAACCTCCTGATATTAAAGAAAGGGGGAGATTCTGCCCCACTGAGCTCAATTAAATGTACATGCATCCAAGCAATGTGCTGTGTGACGAAGATCAAGGTGGCAACTGTTCTCTTCGTTTGGAGAGAAAAACAAAGAAAGCAAGCAGGAAAATGGATTCCTTTTCAAGAAGAAATAGACATAAGGATTAATGGAACAGTGGGTGGAATGGTCACAAATGTCCAGCACAACGTAACTTGCTGGCTAATAATTGTGGGTAGTATTTTTTGTATTTCAATGGAAGCTAATGGCAGGGAACGGTCTCCAAATATCTAGAGCAACAAGGAGTGTTCTAGTACTTAAAGACTGATAAGTTTCATCTGACATCAAATTTTAAGGACTGCACTTCATCAGAGGCCCCCGTGAAAGCATGACAGAAGACTTTTACCATATAATCATAAAACCATAGAGTTGGAAGAGACCTCAAGGGCCATCCAGTCCAACCCCCTGCCATGCAGGAACGCTCATCACAGGACTCCCGACAAGTTTCTTGTTCCTTAGCTGTATCTTATGATTATAAGAACCACATGCTGCCAAACCAATTTTGACTTATGGCGATCTTTTCCAGCATTTTTTAGGTTGACACAGAAGTGGTTTACTATTCCTTGTTTCTGGGGGCATCTGACAAGAGTTATGCAATTTGATCTTCCAGTGGAAGCTAAGACTCAGGGTGACAAAAATCCACATCAAACAGATGGAGTTTCTTAAAACCAGTTATATTACATACAGTATGTATAAATGTAACAGAATTTCAGCAGCATTTCACAGAGTACATAGAGACAACATCTCAGCATAACGAGAGTACAGACATAAAGCATGGCAACATGGGTACCTTGTCACCAAAGGTCCAAAGGCTACTTATTACTGGAGCTTTTTATATTCATGATAACCAATCAGAAATCTGGCGACATGCTATTGCATCTACATTGCATCAACCTTGTCCATTACATCTATTCTATACACCTGGCAGCAATTAGAAAACTTTTACTCCTGTGTTACAATAACTCAGTATTACATACTGGACTCCATTTTACAAATCAATTAAATATACCTGCAAAACACCTGTAGACAAACCTATTCTGTCTAACACAGGCATGTCCAAAGTCAGGCCCGGGGGCCAAATGCAGCCCGTTTTCAAATTTCGAGTGGCTCATGGCCTCTTGTTCCCACCAGCTCAGCCTGTCACTCATCCCCACCAGCTGCCCCTTCCCCATACTGGATAGAGGCATCAGCTTGCAGTTTTACAGTTCGCCTGCCCTCCCTGCCTCTGTCCATCCCCCTAGCCACCTGACTAGCCTACCATTGTTGCAGCATCCTCCCTGCCTCCTTGCATGTTATATAGAGACTTGTCCAAAATCTGGCCCGGGGGCCAAATGTGGCTGAATGATCGGCCCCCACACATTTTCACCTCACCAAATCTGGCCCTCCTTGCAAAAAGTTTGGACACCCCTGGTCTAACACAATATGTTTTTGTGACAGCATCCTGGGACGGAGCAGGCTACACAGGCTGACTCTTCTCCCAGAAGGCACACTGAGTAAGCAGACTCCCAACATCTGGTCCCTTTGAGACCCAGGATTCTCCTTCCCAGTCAACCACTTTGCCTAATTAGGGTTTCTACCAATGTTTGCTTAAGTTCACATTCAAATTATCCGTTTAATGTAATTTTTATGGGAGTTTTTTTCAATCAGGGCCAAAGACACATAAGAGTTCTGCTTGCATTCAAGTACATGCCAAACCAGACCCAAACCATAAACCGCCACAAATAGAGCAGAGGTGTAAGAAGGAAGAGAGTGAGGCGTCTGCTGGGAACAGATTGAGTATGGAGGAGGAACAAGCAAAGGAAATAGAAGCAAAGGAAATAGAAGAGAAAGTGAAGATCTTGAACACAGAAGAAGATGAAACAAGAAAAGGGACGGAAGCAGAAGGGGCGGGAATAGGGTCAGAAGGGACAGAGAGAGTTGAGAGGAAAGAGATGAGGGCAATTGAAGGGTTTTATACTGACAGTAGGAACGTGGATGATGTGAGGGAGGTAGAATGAGGGAGGAGCTACGGGGAGATAGGAGGTTATAAAAAGGAAGGACAGGAGGTAGAATGCCAAGTCAGTCCCCAGACCCGAGATGCTTACATACAAGTATGCGAATGCAAGAACAAGATAATTTTTAGGGTGTTGGAAAAAGGAATACAGACAGATGCATTGGTCCTTACAAAAATTGAAATGGGACTACCCTTGCCAACCCCTACCATGTGGGTAGAGACCTGGAAGGATGAAAGCAAGATAAATCTCCCTCCAGTTGAAAATATATAAAACACCTCAGGGCCAATTGAGGGGATGGATCCCTGGATGGGGTTAGAAGAATCCCCAAAGTTATGTATGACATCCTTGCTGCGGGACAAGATGTGCAGGTTCGTTGATAGCCCATGGGGTCATGAATCGCTAGTAAGAAGTAAAAATCCTTTCCTTAGTGAAATTCATGTACCACCAGGATCGTTTATGAAGTTGAATTCTGAACAGTTATTGATACCAAATGTTGATGCAAACTTAAATAAAGAAGCAAGAGACTGTTTTCAAGATGTAGCTAATAAAAGTTTATTATGTTTTGAACAACCTCGAGAGTCATCCAGTATTTCTCCGTTAGATCCGTTGGTGCCCATTAACGAATTCTCACAAGAGGTGGTAAACTGCACCATCATCCCTGACTATTGGCTATGCTGTCTGTGGAGGATGAGAGCCCCAACATAAAACACCTGGAGGGCTATAGATTGCTCAACCCATATTGTGTGTATTTTAGACTACAATTTTGTGTACTTGGAACAGTTGTTACTGTATCTACCTAGTCTCTTTCAGGAGTTCTCCTGAATAGATAGATAGATAGATAGATAGATAGATAGATAGATAGATAGATA
>JAHTLZ010000275.1:27692873-27780286 GCA_023846285.1 Phrynocephalus versicolor
ATTATTATTATTATTATTATTATTATTATTATTATTATTATTATTATTATTATTATTATTATTATTATTATTATTATTACCTCACCTTTCTCCTTGGAAAAGGACTGAGCTCCTTGCCCTCTAAAGATGCTGGCCACAGAGTCTGGCAAAATGTCAGGAAGAAAAACTTCCAGAACATGGCCAAAGAAGCTTGAAAAACTCAGAATATCCATCAGATCCCAGCCATGAAAGCCTTTGAGAATACATTAAAACATTAAAGCTACAAAGAGCACACAAAAAGAAAAGAAGAATCCATTATGAGGGGTGGAAACGAACATGGAAAACACTGATGTTCTTATGAGTCAATGCAATCATGTCTGGTAATCTATATAAAGTCACATAGTAGGTAGTCCATCATTCAGGGAAAGCTTGCCTGCTTCCAGAAAGACAGCAGAGATGGGGCAGTCCTGACCTGCAGCAGGAGGGAGTTCCAAAGTCTGGGAGCAGCAACCAAGAAGGTTATATAACCAATGTTATACAAAATCTTGAGCAATATTTTACTTTTATTTTTCACCATATTCCCAACTTAGCACTAATTTACACTCCCAACAACATATATAGCATAGTAAAGTACTGCCATCTGGATACAGTGCTATACATGTAGGCAAGACTGTGAACATTCTGTGATCTTCGTTTGAAGAGCCAGTGAACATCAGGCATTGTGAAGCCAAAAAGACATGATGTCCCTGTTCTTCTTGTTTTGTTGTGAGCTGTACACCTTTGCCCACCAGGATTCAGTTGTGCTTCTCGAGTCTACAGTCTATCAAAATCCAAATATGATTCCATATCTTGTGCCTGCACTCTGTCCAGATCCATCAAGTTCTACTTCATCTCTTCCATGAGGTTGGATCACCATGAAGCATTCAATCTATGGGGTTTTTCTTTTGCTTTAACCTGCTGCTGTTGCTTCACTACTCACTTAGCCAAAAGAGCATTTTTTTAAAACATTGTTAACTTACAGCCACCCTTGGTGATCTGTCCCAGGAATAAAATTAAATGAGAGAGAGAGAGAGAGAGAGAGAGAGAGAGAGAGAGAGAGAGAATAGACTTTGCAGAAGCTCAGCTTATCTCTGTGTTAACTGGTAGGGTTACTTTGAAAACCAAGCTATGAGATCAAACCAGAGCTCCTTCTGAGAATGTCTTTGTGAGTTTATAATTAGGGAAAGCAAGCAAAGGTTTGTTTCCAAGTCAATTAGGAGGAACTAACAGACCAGAACAAAAGAGATTTAAATCTAGCCTTCAGCTTTAAAATATGCAAGGTTCCTTGAAGTGTGTTGCTTTAAATATACATATCAGGATGTGATCTTAATGCAAATCAGAACATACTTGGCCTCAATTTATTCATTTTGCTTTCCAGCAACAGGGAGAAAACATAGGAGTCAGGGTGGGGGCTTTGACATGGAGTAGCATTCTAGAAGGAGAAGGCGACAGTCAAGACATTTCACTTCATGTATGCCTTGAAAAGCATATTAATTTCTCACCAGGACAATTCTTATCCTCTTCCTCTTCACACTAACTTGTATCACCTGCAGAAAAGCTTTCCATTGACAACCAAGCTATTATGTTGGCTTTGGAGTCTATACTGCTTACTGTGGGAACAGGAAGCATTCTGGTTTTAATTACATCTGAGTTTTTTTAAGCCTCAGGTTCTTCCCATCCTGAATATGAAGACATTCATGATTTGGAGTAAATTCTTCAAATCATGAAGAATGTATCCCTTGATTTGCACTTGATGAATCCAAAACACAGTGGTGAGAATCATGCTGTACCTCTCTGCCATATCGTTAGCATTAGCTATGAGGGAGCCCTAAGGAACAAATTAGATGTCATGGTTACAGCTCACATTCCAAAGCAGTGGTCCCTTAAGTGGTGAAATATGTCCATGCTAACATATGCTTCACTTCACCTCCGTATCTTGCTTTTGGCTGTGGTCTGTTCTCCAATTAGTCACTGCAAGGTAATCCCAATCTAATTTTGCAAATTTGATAACCAAGGCAGGCATTTTTGAGGAAACGGTATCACTGGTGGAAACATATTAATTGCATGGAATGCATGTTTCTCTTAACATCTATTTAACTCTTAAGAAGGGGAAAGTCTTTCCATCTTCATGAAGAAAAGTGTGGATTCTGCTGAAGTCTTCCACAATGGACTTGAAATCTTCATCCATCCCTAGGTTGCTAAACTTACTGAGAAAAAAACATGAAGTAAAGAGGTGGGTACCTCATCACCACAAAATAACACACCCTTAAACAATAGCTAGAGCTTCAAAAAGCAAGCTGCATGTTCCAAAATGTATATATAAATTTTATTGCGTGGCACACAGGGCCATTGCAAAATGCATTAAGTAAAAACAGTACAGTATAATGCAATAAGAAATATATCAGTAAAATAAAAATAAAAGGATAAAAGAGAAGCCCCAAGAGTGCAAAAACCTAAGTATCAATTTCACTGTTTTATTTATTATTTATTATTTATTTATTACATTTGTATACCACCCATCTTCTGAAGTGGAACTCTGGGCGGTTTACAATTAAAAACAAACAGGTGAACAACAACAACAACAACAACAACAACAAAAAGAAAAAACTGAACAAACTACCAGTAAAAATAGGGGGGTATAAAACCCTCCAAAGGAAGAGGTGGATGGCAAGAAGTAGGGAAAGCAGATTTCATTTTTATAAGTATGGAAGAGAACCTTGCCATTCGGAATGTGACAAATTTATCTCTATCAGAGAGTGTTTATTTATTTATTTATTGGATTTTTATACCACCCATCTGGCAGCGAGGTCACTCTGGGTGGTTTACAATAATTAACAAATTCAAACAATACATACAATAAAACCATAAAATAGTAACACAATAAAAATAATATATAAATAAAATTAATATTAAAGTGACAGTAGGATCCTGAGCTTCAAAAAAAGTAACTTTCCCAACCTCTGGGTATCTTTGTAATTTAGTAGAGCAACCTTTGTGTGGCAAGTACTGAGAGCTACACTTTAAAAAGTGACTTTTTCATGCTGCCGCCATAGAACTCGGAGCGATCTTGTGCTTTCACATTTCTCTACAAAGGAAGGATCCCAGCCCGCCTCCTGCTTGCCTTTTCCCAACCTTTTGCCTCCTGCTTTTGAAGCCGATGGTGCCACAAGGACATGCTACTTAGGCTGTCCTCTATCAGCTGTTTTTTTCCTGTATTGTGGGTGGGAAGAAAAAGACGGCTGAAATAAATGAAAGAGCCAATTGTGCTATTTAAAGGCCAGGGCAGCTCCAGTGGTGCAGGCAAAGGCAGGCTCCCTTTGTACAGAGGGTGATCACTGAAAGGACAGCTCCGAGGAGAGATGAGAAAAACAGATCTGCTATCAGCTGGAGCCATCCACCAGTGTTGAGAGGCTGCCTCTCCGCTGCCTGGTAAATAGACGCAAGGGTTATTCACCCACCTGCGGCATTTCAGATGACACCTCCGTCCTGTCAAACAGACATGTTATCACTCCCTGGGAAAAGAAGGCGCCATGGTTCTGAGGAGAACAGGCTTATCAGAAGCTGTTCTTTTAAAAGAGGCAGATGTCAGCCTGTGGTACGCCAGCATTCAGCTCCTGCCTGCCCATTCTCTGCATAAAGGACCCGATTATCGTATCAGTACTTTGGACAACAAGGCTGCCCAGCTGTGACATCTGCTGACATGTGTGTGGGCAACGGTGATCCCACAAAGGCAAACAGAGTGTGAGGCTTTGTGTGTATGCGTTTCCCCTATATACATCACTCCCTTTATAATCATCGGCTTGGAAAAGGTCAAGTTCCAACATTTATAGTGCAACCCCCCCCAAAAAAAAATCTGGAGATAGGAAAACTTGTCAGGAAACTCAGACGGAGCAATGGTTCATAATTAGGGGACATCAAAACAAACACTGTGTTATGTCCACACCAAAGAGTCTCCCCTAACACCTGGTAATGCAGTGGTAAATTTGGAAGTGATAGTTCTCATAGCCATCTCACATACACATATGTGGAGTTTGAAAATGTAGGCAGATAGATCAGTCCACACCATCAAACAAGGAAGATAACTTTGAAGCCCAAGGAATGATGAAGGGTATTGCATTTAGGCAGACCACCTTGCCAAATTGATAGGGCAACTCACAGTACAACAATCAAAGTGGCAAGGACTGTGACATCGCCTGCCATCTCATGGAGTCTTGGCTCTTTCCTCACCAGTAATTCCTAAGAACAGTGTATTGTTGCATGTTGCAAGCTAATCTTGTGAAGCATTTACATGTGGTTCGGTCTTGAATGGGCAAAGAAGAGCCAATGGTTGAAACCCTGTTGCAGAGATACTCTTGTGTAACTTGACATTGTACACGCATGGAAGTGATATTCACAGTATAGTTATATTGCTACAGGAGGACCCCAGTATCCACTGATTCATTAACCATTGATTCAGTTATCTATGGTTGGCAGAGGAAAAAATAATTAAATAATTCAGCAGCCACAAAGCAAGCAACTGTCACAAACAACAGCCATAAAGCAAGCTACTGTCACAAAACAGCAGGGTTTGGGGGGGGCGTTCTCTCTTATTCACGGTATTCATTATCCACGGGAAGGCCTGGAAGCAATCCCCAGCGGATACTAGGGTACTACTGTACTCAAAAGATCTTGGAGCTATGATCCTGTGAGCCTTAGCTTGGCTACACCACTGCTGATACCTAATTTGCATTCTTCTCAGCACAAAGCAGAAGCCATTTTTCATTTCTTTAAAAAGTACCTCTGGCTCTTTTGAGGTTTTTAATTGGTTTTGAGGTCCCACTATACTTGGTTTTATTGATTCTCAGCTGTGATGCACATTCCTCTTGCCGAGGTTTTTTTCTTTTTTCTTTTTAGAACAAACTTTACCTAAGTATGACACTTTGGTTATGGATCAGCATAGAAATCCTGTTAACAAGCAAACAAGCATGGCTGAGTGACTGAATGATCTGTATGGTACTAAGTAATCTCACAGAGTGAACAGTGTAATATTTCCCTTTGTTCCTTTGGATGTACATATCAATTTATTTATTTATGCTTGTTAACCGCTGAATTTTCCCACGGGAACTCTGGGCGGTGTACAACACGTTGTGAAAAACAACTGCCCAGACATACAAACCCTAGACAAACCTAACCAAAGTACAAATAATGTAAAAAAAGAGAGATAAAAATAATAGAGTATTAAGAATAATAAAAATGTTACAACAGGACCTATTCCCACACATAAAATCTGTTATCATAGCCTTTTTTGTTGCTGGGACATCCAGCTGCATTTTGCTATGGTGGAACTAGTGCAAGGGGAGGAGTATACAAATGTCAAAGTTTAAAAAAAAACTGTTAATATTCTTCTGTTCACTTTAGGCTTGGATGTGAAACTTTTTCAGTGTTTTTGGTTTCACCATACACTCAGGAAAAGTAGGCTGAATGAATGATACCATGCAAAGGTCTGTGCGGTAGTACTGCCTTTCTTGAATCCATTCTGGTTATCAGTGCACTTATAGAAACAAATGGATAATGGAGGTGACCCTAGCATTCCAAGAGGGCATTGGTATGTGTGGCACCCATTTTGGGGGTAGGATAGAAAGCAGTGATGAAATATTGGAGGAAGTGGTGGTACGTGCCACATGTGTGCTCCTGAGCTAGGCCACTGCCATCCGCTGCCAGCAGTGATATAAGATTCAGCAGCCAATCTAGTTAGGTTCTGTGGCCACATTGAATGGTAATCTAGACCCTTGTTTCAGGTGGGACATGCCTTGAACCAGCCCTGATTTTGTAGAGGAGGACTTAAATGTTCTAAATGATCATAAGGATTGTTATTTCCAACAGACATAATATTTCAAGCTAGATCAGAACATAACCAACAGTTCAGGCAACAACAAATCATCTTGGGGAGAAAAAAGATCATAATGAACTCTTGCTTTCCTAAGGAGATGGTTGCATGTGTTTCTTACAGACACCAAAAGTGCTGTTTTATCCATGGCTCTTTTTCTGTTATCTAGCTCTCTCCCTCTCTCTCCTCTCTCATCCTGTTGACAGTATTTATTGATCAGACTGTAGCGTCTATCTTTCTGCAACATCTCCCTTTTCTTAAAGCCAGCCTTCTAAGGTGCTGGTTTGATGAGGATTTTTTTTTCTAAACGTCTTTGAGAGACAGACAAGACAGCTGTGCATTCATTCTGCCCTGTTTGATATGCCCCTTTGATAAGCTTTTGTTTTCTTTTCGGGTTGCCTTCTCACAAAAACATGTGCTATCTGATTTGAAAGAGTCACATCCAAGTAACAGGAGCAATTGGGTGTGCACCCATTCACATAATAAAGGATCTGACTGAGAAGACAGCTAACGGTAGTGACATCACCATGCAGACAGAGATATTAACTTCCTTTTTTTTTTAACCCCGAGCTTGTCTATTAAAGGCTTGTGCAGGAAAAGAAAATGTAATTGATCAAATGTTGCATATTCTGTGCAGCTTACAGCAAAAGGACAGAAGTGAGTGCTAGACAGAGAACTCAGCATTCTAAGAAAATCCTGAGCATCTCTTTATTTTAAAAAATAATCTAGATTAGGACTGAGCAAAATACAGCTTTCCCATTGTTGGACTACAACTCCAGTCATCCCCAATCAACACAACCAATGCTGAGGACTGATGGGATTCACTGCAAAAGAAAACATCCAGACTGCTTAGCCTACCCCTTCCTAGACTTCATGGCTATGAATAACAGCACAATGCAAATTTTGTATTGCTGTGGTTCCGAAGAATTTACCCCATTTAGGCTGGTGAATGGCCCTGCCGTGACTTGGGTCTCCAGCTGAAGATTCAAATAGTAAAGAGCATTTCATTTATGTATGAGATTTTGAACATCCCGACTCAGGCTTTTTTGCTGTTTCCATGAGTTGTTATTTGCATGAGTTGCTTCCCATGTCATGAGGCTCCTAAGTACATGCACCCACTCCCATTTCCTTGCTTCTTTGTGGCACACCACTCTTGGGCCCATCGTGGCATTTAAAGCAAGGCAAGGAGGAGGGGAGCGCCCGAGTCGTGACACATGTGTTGTCACACAAAACTTGGCAGCAGTGGTGCACGGGGTGGGGAAAACCTTCCCTACACCTAAGTGTTGCCTAACCTGCTACTGTAACATCACAAAAGCCTACCCCATCATCTTAGGCTTGAACCCTGAAATCACAGTAATTGCAGGTTGCCAGGCTGCTGCTGACCAGGCAACCTGCATTGTCTGCACACTTTGCTTCTTACCTCTCACCATTAACCACAGAAACAGACAATTCTTCTCGTTAGTACAAAAGAAGCCAATAGAGAATAAGGCACATAAATTATACAAGTCACAACAGCAGCTTTTTTGAGTTACATAGAGTCTTTTTTCCTGCTTCTTTCTTGGTGTAGAGTATTACAGCTCTGATTATTGGTCCATTTGTATTCATATTTGTGCTTTATCACATGATCTAAAGATACAGGTGCTCCTGAGACTGTAGACATGCTCAAAATATACTCCTTACAACTCTCAAATGATGTTGTATATCATGTGGTTTTAAGCAGCTTCTGCAGCAAGTACAAATTAATTGTTTTCATTCATATGCTTTGGCACTGTTACTTATTTCTGTCCTGTCAAGCATGTGAAGTACGTATCTAAGGAAGCCAACTGTTTCCTGAAAAAATACTACCCATCACGGTCACAAGAAAGGCCGTGGGTTCCACAATTTCACAAACAAAACGATACGTGTACAACAGCTAAAGGTACAGGAAGGGTACCTTAGGGCTGTGGTTCCCAACCTTGGGTCACCCAGGTGTTCTTGGACTGCAGTTCCCAGGAACCTTCACCACCGCTGTGCTGGCAGGGGTTTCTGGGAGTTGTAGTCCAAGAACACCTGGGTGACCCAAAGGTTGGGAACCACTGCCTTAGGGTACGGTGATATAGAGATAAAAATTGAAATTTGGACTGCTTGGGGAGCTATTTCTTGGTAACCAGACCACACATCAGGAAATGCACTTCAGCCCAAATGCAGTCTGTGCCCAAAGTGGACCTTTTTGTACAACTGTAAGACTTCTTCTTTTGGGGACTGGGCTGGGACAATTCCCTAGCAGATAGAAGGGTTGCATTAAGAGCAAGCATCCCCATCACAGTGACCCTATCCATAGTGGCATAGCGGGGGATACAAGGGGAGAGCTCTGTCCCAGGGCACAGCATCTGGGGGTGCCAAATTGGGCACCAAACAGCTCCCAGCCTAGGACTTGGGGGAAGGCATGTTGCAGGCAACCTGTCAAAGCTGGCGCAGAAGGCTCCCCAGATGAATGCCAACGCCTTCTCCGTGGTGCCTTAGCCTCTCCACATTCCTTGGGGGGTGGTACAAAAATTGACTTTGTCCCTGGGTGCTGAAAACCCTAGCTACGCCTCTGCCTATCCAGTGCAATCAGGTTCCCTATACACCTCTGCTCCTCTTCATACAGGGCGTATCTCCCTCCCTCCTTCCACACAATGACCATTCTTGTTCCAGTAGCAATGGAACCCATGCGGGAGGGAGTCACACAGGGGAACAGGGGAGTGAAACTGCACACCCAAGGGGCAGAGCCCCACCCAGCAGGGCTGAAAATTAGAGGGACTGTTGGGTGCACACCTTTGAAGATGTTTAATCACCCCCTAACATGGTCAAGGCATTGGAACAATTCCTCTGTACAAAATGATTATGATAGTGGGGATGGGCCTGAATAAAATTAGATGTGTGATGGACAGTCCAAACATTTGTCTACTTATGCATGGGTGCGATGGTCACACTCATAAACCCAGTCATGAACATTCCTGTGTACCTAGTAGCATCTTAGGTCTTTGTCTAGAAGTTGAGTCATGGCAACTAGACTTCTTTTTCTTGAGAGATTGAAATGTTTCACTGCTCATCCAAACAGCTTCATCAGTTTGAAGAAAGCTAGTTGTGAGTCCTCCATTTTATAGTCAGCTTTGACCTCTTGTCACCCTGGTCTGAAATAGGCTCATAAGATGAACAACGGCCTGAATAGGCTCCTTAGGTAGACAATGGTCTCAATAGGCCTTAAGGTGAACAATGGCCTAAGATGTATGGGTTGTTAGCTATGGCCTTGGTGATGAAGGCATGAAGTATGTTTGATTTGTCTGGGTATTGTTGAAATCACTGCCTGATAAGTGGCAGATAGACTGTCCTGAGGTCCCCACCTCTGTTGAGAGAGGGGGTTTCAATGCTCACATGAATTGCTTCCCTGACCCCACTCTCAATTTACCTATCTTCTCTGTCTAATATGTGTACACCCTCATCTTTGAATGAGTGCCCTTTGTCCTTTAAGTGGAGGTGTACTGCTGATTCTGGTCCTGAGCTGTTGCCCCTCCTATGTTGGGCCAGCCTTCTGTTTAATGGCTGTTTAGTTTCTCCATTGTAGAGGTTTGCATACTCCTCACTACATTGGACTGCGTGTACTATATTGTTCCTTTTGTATTTTGGTATTGAGTCCTTTGTTTGGGTGGACATGTCTCTGCCTTAGTGTGTTTGTGGGTTTGAAATAAACAGGGATGTGGTGTTTGCCAAAAATCCTTTTAAGCTCCTCATACTTCTTGTGTATAAGATAAGACAGTATAAGATAGTGAATGGTGGTGGCAACATAAAAAAGATGTTTTCACAAAGTTTAAGTGCAGGCTGGGTTGTCAAAGAAATGGACCGGTCACAGATGTGGTATTTGCTAAAAATCCTTTTAAGCTTTTCAGACACTCTAGCCATGTAGGGAATGACCAGGTTCTTCCGTCAGGTCTGGGTCTCAGACTGATCCCTTGTTCTTCTGGGTTGGCACACTGCTTTGTTGAAGTCCCACTTTGGATATCCACGGGCCTTAAGTGCTGTCTTCAGGTGCCTGCCTTCCTCCTTCTTGGCTTCTGTGGAGAATGACACTTGCAATCAGCTGATATGGCAGCAAAACCAGAAGCAGATAATGGAGCCAGCTAGCCCAGAGAAACTCCAGGAAAAGCTGAAGAGCAATTCATGTGCTCCTTTGTTTTGAAGCTGCCTCTCTGAATAGACTGGTCTGGGTTCTGTTCTCAGGTTTTGTGACCTCAGTTTTGTTCTGTATCTGAATGCCTTCTGACCTTATCTCACTTGTCTCATTATAGAGTTTTTGAAGCACAAATTATTCAGACATGGCTTACCATCTAGTGGCTTCTGCACAATGTTAACAAGAGCCCATCTGAGTGTCACTGATTTGTATTTAAAACATCCCCCACTGATGTCATCTTTCACTATAGGTACCATTCAGGATTTTTTCTGAAGCCATCCCACCACTGATTCTACTGTTAATTTTTTGACCATTCCGCCTTGCATGAGTCTAGGTGGAGATTTCCTTCCTGAAGGACCCTAAGTCATCGTGAAGGTATTGTTCTCAAACGTCCTGACATGCCCGACACATTAAGGCATGCATCAAAGGGGGAGTAGCAAAGTATGTGAATGTCAAAGGGCTGACACCTCATTTTGGTCACATTGTTTTAATTACTGAAGTTATTAAAGATTACCTGGCCATACTACACAAAATTAACATTACTGGTATTAATGAAAACTCTCCTCCATTGATCTGAAACAAATGAATATACTATATCAAAATGGTACGTTCATAATCATTGATGCCTCATCCCCACAGAATTTACTATTATTGAGTGCAGTTTAATGTCTTATGAGAAATAACTCTTGGCAATAAAAAGAAGCCACAAATTTTATTCTTAAAGAAATCTTTGCACATCGGCAGAGCTCCTGTGACACATACAATCGGTAAAGGTTAGGAAGAGCTAGCAAGGGAAATCTCAGCATGTGTGGACCAAGTAAAATATATTTGGATGCAGCAAGGTAAATGTGGGTTCCTTGCCAAAATCCTCCATTGAGACCTGGAATCTGGCTCTGCCCTTCCCTTTAGACAATGGATGAAAGGGTCGTCTTTCTGGGGAAGACGTTATTGAGAATGTCAACTTCTATCCTTGTCACGGTATGACAGCAGGCGTGCAGCAGCATCTACTGCTAATCTGAGAGTACTACAGGCTTCTTAATGAACAGAGGTGACAGCAGTAGCCCAGAGACCAGATGGCACCCTTTCAATAGACAGCTGAGTTTCAGATCACCGCCTTCCTGTGGCAGCCAGCACTGTGAGAGACTGATCGCAAGTCCAAGAGCACTGAGCAGTAATTAGAAAAGGTGATATTTGAGTGTGTTTTCTTGCATTCTGTATATCAGAGCATTGCAGGGAGAGACACACTGGGTGGATTTTTTATTTACTTGTAGAAGGGATTTGAAATATGCATTTCAGTTCCTCTGGATGGTAGCAACATTGTCAGGGAGCAGGAGCCTTCTACAAGGACCCCAAATCGTTCAGGATAAGTCACGGGGTTCATCGTAGGGCACTATTACACGACCTCTAAAATCCGCTGGCAACTTAAATTCGGACCAGAGATCATTGGGTTTTGTTCTGTTTCCTGTGATCCCACCCTTCCGCACTCCATTGCTCCTGTCTGCAGTGAGGGGAGGGAGAAAAAAGGGGAGAAAAGAATGCAGGCTCACCTCCGCTCACCTCTGCCTGCTGTTAGAGCAGCCCTGTAGGGATTCCTGTCAGTTAAAGGGGTGTCGGGGACAAGAAAAACAAACAGAAGGCGAGGAGAGCCTGGCATCCACAGCTTTACAATCCGCATCGGAATTTTTTTAACCTCCGGAGACCAGGTACTTGTAAAATGCTCTGGGGCGCGCTTAGGTGGGCGTGATAGTACTTAATTTTTTTAGAAGTCTGCAGCTGGTGGGAAAACTATTTTAAGCTCAACATCTGGGAGCCCTTTACATCAGATTTTAGGGGTGGTGTAAAAGCAGCCCTAGTTGATATGTTTCCTTTGATGGTTGCTTAACAGGAAAGCCACACCACAAACCGTATTAAGATGAATGGCCAAAAAGGGCATCCCATGTCCAATTAGAAAGCTCTTTAAGCTTTGAATCACCGTATGTCATAAGGAAGTGAATATGTTCAAAATGGGAATTATGACCTCATAGAATGCCTGCCTTTCTCTGGATTTCATCCAAATTGTTTAACAGTTGATTGGCACATGGGCAGACAGACAGATAGGCACACTCAGCCCTTCAGTAAAGCTGCCGACAGGCAACATGTCTCAGTAAACCAGTGAGAGGTAATAAAACAACTATAGAAACAAATTTAAAAACACCTTTGATTACATCCACTGTTCCGCTGGCAGTGGCAGGAGAGCTTAGTTTCTTCTCCTTCCCTCTCTCTTCTTCGGTCTTTCGCGCTGCACAAAAATGAGTTTCTAGCCCTCACTGGTTTTGTGGTTACACACACAACTCAAGCATCCCTCCCTTAGGCTCCTGTTTCCCACCGGTCCTGGATCGCAACACTGTCACTGAGTCCTGCTCCAACACAAGATATCACACACAAAGCATTCAAGGTACATGTGGTTTTCTTTATATAAAAAAAGATATTGCTGATATTCAGGATGACTGGCAAAATCAACACATCTGTGGCATTTACCTGTTACGATGAATAATGAATGAGAAGTGTATGTGCTGATTGGTGGGTCTGTAGACCAATGAGAGAGTCTGGGGAGTGACCTGAGAGGATTTAAGGCATTGCTCAGCATTGTTTTAGTCAGATAGGGTCCAACACTTTCTGAAGAAAAGTCCATGTAGGGACAGATAGGGTCTGGCACCATCTGAGTTTCAGAGAGAGCTAAAGAAGAGATAGGAATTTAGAGTGTCTGTGAGGAAAATGAAGTGTCTAGAGTTTGTGAACTTAGGAACTGGGTGTGCATTTATTCAACTTTATTAGTAATCAAACTTAAGTGGGTTTGAGCTACATTCGTCTTTTTCTTTATACTTCAACACATTACCATTAATGATTTTGATTCAACTTTGTAATCGATAAACTTATTTTATTTTTATTCAACTTAAAATCAGTCTGAAGGCTTTAATTTACTAGCTAAGCTAGTTAGTGGCAGTGGTATAAGACTGGGGGCAAGCACATTAATGCTTTCCTACAGATCTGGATCACTGAGTCCTGCTCCAAAGTAGCAGAAGCAACAACAACACAAGAAGATCACACATACACACAGCATTCAAGGAACATTTTTAAAAAAGGTACTGCTTAGGACAGGCATGTCCAAAGTCAGTCCCGGGGGCCAAATGTGGCCCATTTTCAAATTTTGAGTGGCCCACAGCCTCTTCTCCCCTCCGGCTCAGCATGTCATGCATCCCCACCAGCTGGCCCCTCCCCATACCAGATGGAGACATCATTTTGCAGTTTTACGGTTTGCCTGCCCTCCCTGCCTCTCTACGTCCCCCAGTCACCTGTCCAGCCTACCTGCCCCCGGCTCTATTGCTGCAGCATTCTCCCCTCCTCCTCACATGTCCTAGAGGCTTGTCAAAAGTCCAGCCCGGGGGCCAAATGTGGCTGACTGGTCAGCCCCCACACATTTTCACCTCAACAGATCTGGCCCTCCTTGCAAAAAGTTTGGACACCCCTGGCTTTGGATGACTGGCAAAATCAACGCATCTTTGCTCAGTTCTCCGAAAACATCACATTTGAGGCCCAATGATCTCCCTGGCGAAACCATTCCAGAAATAGAGCACCAGAACTGTTCTCACGGTTTAGCATCTATTTGCCTTCAGAAAGCAGGGTATCCCTAAAACATCCTCGAATGAAAATCTTCATCCAAGCATGCGTGGGAGGGAAGACATGGGCGGTCCTTCAGGTACTCACATCCCAGTAATGGGAACACTGAAGGTGAGCAGCAGCATGCTGTATTGTACGAGGAAATCAACCTACTCCCACAAGAGCTATTTCAAAACTGGCAGGATATGTTCCCTGGGGTGGTTCCATTAAGCAACCCAGCAGCTGTGTTCTTGATTAACTTTAGTTTCTAAGAAGCATCCAGCCAAGAAGAGTGAGAGTGGGGGCACTGGAGTTTCTCACCAACAGTGAGCTGAGCACAAGGACACCAAGACTTGGGTAGGCACATGGGTTACCAAGTGAGTGCCTTTCTCACTAGGGTGAGATATATGCCCTACTTAAATTTACTGTAGATCTGTATACAAATGAGCATATGAAGATTTCAGAAATCAGAGTTCCCATTCTCCCTGTCTTTCAGCGATGCCCTTCTCCTTTTTTGCAGTAAGTGAAGTCCCCATTCTAGTCACAGCTGGAACTGAAACAACAGCATTGTTCACTTTCTGTTGCTGGAGGCCTGATTGTCTCCTATTATAGCCTAAGGAGAGATTGCCAAAGCTAGAAACGCCCCACGTTGGTTGAACTGCAGGTTGTTCCAGGCTGGCCAGGGGAAACACCGGTTTGGGGTGGGGGGAGTGCGGAATGTTTAATGGCAAAACATAAATCAGTGAAATTTATTTTTTACATGTCTCACCTTAGCACTTCCATGATATGTGTAAAGACCGTACTACGTGACATCTATTTCCACTTTGTCAGCAACAGTAACATCTCGGGATTGGATTTTCAGTTTTCTTGAACTATAAACCTTGCAATTCTCCACCCTGGGATTGTGACCTGGCAGGCTGACACTTGACAGGCACCTGTTGCTAAAGTCCTAAACCAAAATGTCTGAGGCCTAATTAGGCCTAGCTTCCTTTCCAGAGAGAGAAAATTCCCAGCCAACACTGGGGCAAGAACAAAAAGCCTGGATGGCAATAGGCTTCTGGGTCTTTCTCCCAGGCAAGCCATGTGTTAGTACCTATCTTTTAAGCAGAATTTATTGGGTTGACCATTATGGCATTTGCAAATCAAGAAACAAACAGAAAAAAACACCCCTATATCATCTAACTTCATGCAAAGATAGCATTAACCAAGAATGCTACTGTACCTTGAAATATATACAGTAATTTGGATTTCTTGTTACCCCTCACCAAGTGCAGATGCTACTTTTCTTAATTTCTTTATGGCATCTGTAAAGTTGCCCTAAATCATGCTTAATTTAGCCTTGCTAAACTATTGACAAAGCACAACCTGAATAAAGGGCGCTTTTACACAACCCCTAAGATCCGCTGGCCACTTAAATTCGGACCAGAGATCTTAGGGGTTTGTCGCTCTTCGTGCGTCTCCACCCCTCCGTACTTCCTGGCTGCTGCTTGCGTGAGGGGAGGGAGGGAAAAAAGGGACAAAAGAATAAAGTCTTACCTCCTGGTGCTGGTGGAAGCTGCAGGGGGAGCCCCGGTCACTTCCTGGTTCCTCTTAAAGGGGCGGGAGGCAAAAAACAAAAACAAAAAGAAGCGAGGAGAGCCCAGCACATCCGCATCAAATATTTTTCACCTCCCAAGAGCAGGTACAAGAAAAGTGTGCTGGGTCGCGCTTAGGTGGGCGGGGTCGCACTTAATTGTCTGCAAACTCCGGAGCTGGTGGGGAAACATTTTTAAGCTCCGGAGCTTGCAGCCATTTGCAGCGGAGGTTAGTGGTCGTGTATAAACGCCCAGAGATAAGAGGCACGGAAGCTTCACCTGTTGAAATTTGGTCTGTTGCAGAGTTCTTAAAGGTGGCATGGCTGTAACTCTGAGCTGTAGCTTATTACCACACTGGGTTCTCCCCCCAGCCTGCTGCAGTGCCTGTCTCAATCAGAAGAAGAGGGGATGTAATTGCTCAGTTGATCCAACAGGATTAGAGAGATGTTATCCTTGATTGGACCAGACATCCCTCCCCCAACTCCTCATCCCCAAAGAGGGCAGCCTTTAGCGAATCCTGATGGGGGAAAGAGCTGCACAGCCGTCTTGTGTCTGTGAAAATTGGTTTATTTGCGACTTTATAGACTGCAAAGAAATGGGAAGAAGGGAGGGAGGTGGAGTGACCTGCACAAACACTGCAGAAGGAATTCAAGAATATGCTTTCGTCGCAGCCCCATATCAGACACTGACGGTGCTTTGAATGGTTGGCTGTTTGCTTTTGAGGATATTCTGGAAAACATGCAGGACAAGCTGATGCATGCTTAATCAGACGTACGTCCAATTGAGTTCAGAGAATCTAAACTCCCTGTCTGTTAAGGCTGCATAAAACTGTAGCCCAAGGTACCGCCTAACTTTGAGCCTACAGCTAGACTGTGCCCTCGGGGACTGTAGAAGAGCCAGGGATCACAAGGATCAAAACAATCTGAGTTTTTGATTGACGCTGACAACAGCATCACCTGCCAAACACGATCCCCCTTCCAGGCTTCACTGTTTTTACACTGGTTGGTGAAGTTAGGGATCGATGTTCCCAGCAACTGTATGCAATTATATGCCATATCTGTTGCAAAGCAAGATTTTACAACTCAGTGGGTTGAAGCATCTAGCTGTGGTGGGGAATATGAATCCCCACTGTGTATGCCTCCTCGGAGAGGGGCCAGCTGATATCACTTGACATCTATGTGGCTGCTGGGGTCACATGCCTTGGGCAAGCTGCAGAATCCCAAAGCACCACCACGAAAAAGGACAGAAGAATTAAATCACATCTGAGCACTTGGTACCAAGAAACCCATATGGGTCATCACACATAAAAAATGAGGTGATGGAAAATAATAGTAATGAAGATCCATTGCCTCTACAAAGGATCTGCAAAGGCTGCTCGAACTCCCTGGTAGATATGGATGGGCATAGTTGCCTGTATTTTTAATCCTATTTTTGGAAGAAAAACTCTAGAATCTGACACAGTGAGCAACTGGACTTCAAAATGACCCCCTACTCCACTGATTCCCTCCACCACCACCATCAGTAGCAACTGTGACACTGTATGCGTGGACTGAATAAAAACTATGGATGGTGCTCCAACCTACCATGGAATTTAATTGCTATCATTTAGTGATCTCGCCCGTGCAGACCAAACATGGTTCAAAGTGTTTATGGTACAACTATGCACTAAACAGAGAGTAGTAGCACTAAATACTTCTCCAAGTGACAGGAGGTAAAGAGTGGGGTCCCCCAAGGTTCTGTACTGGGACCCCTGCTTTTCAACCTCTTCATAAATGATCTAGAAGTAGGAGTAAATAGCAAGGTAGCCAAATCTGCAAACAACACTAAATTATACAGGGTAGTAAAAACTGAGAGAGATTGTGAGGAGCTCCAGAGAAATCTCTTGACACTGGGGGAATGGGCAAAGCAGTGGCAAATGATTTTCATCATTAGTAAGTGCAGAGTGATGCACGTTGGGGCAAATAAATAAATAAATAAATAAACCCAAATACATTTATAAACTGATGGAGTCCGAACTCTCTGCAACAAACCAGGAAAGGGTCCTTGGTGTCCTGGTGGACAGCTCAATGAAGGTGTCAACCCAGTGTGCCACAGCAGTGAAAAAAGCAAACTCAATGCTAGGGATCATTAGGAAGGGTATAGAAAATAAGTCAGCAAGTGTCATTTTGCCTATTTATAAATCTATGGCGAGGCCCCATCTGGAGTATTGTGTACAATTCTGGTCACCATACCTCCAGAAGGATATTATGGAAAAGGTGCAGAGGAGGGCAACCAGAATGATTCGGGGACTGGAACATCTTCCTTACCATCTGAGGCTGCATCAGCTGGGCCTCATCACTCTTGAACGATGGTGCCTAAGAGGTGACCTGATTGAAGTTCATAAAATCATACACAGTGTGTACAAAGTGGAATAAGGAAAAACGTTTTTTCCCTATCACACAACTCTAGAACTAGGGGGCACTCCATGAAACTTTTGGGTGCTAGATCTCAAACAAATAAGAGAAAGTACTTTTTCACCCAGAGAATCACTGGTCTCTGGAACTCCCTGCCAGAAGAAGGGGTGACAGCTGTCAGCCTTGACAGCTTTCAGAAAGGATTGAACAAGTTCATGGAGAACAAGTGTATCAATGGCTATCATTGTGGATGCCTAAGGACAACCTCTGGGTTGGAGAGACAGGCAGGATATCTCTCAATACCATTTGTGGGGGATCATAAGCAGGTGAAGACATCTGCTTGGGAATACCCTGAAGCAAATGGTGAGCCGCTGTATGAGACAGAATGCTGGACTGGATGGGCTGTGGGCTGTTCCAGCAAGGCTGTTCTTAGTTCTTATGGTGTGATTCTTGCCTCATCTTCCTGCTGCAATAGTGGTAGTGGCACCTCTCTTTGCTCCTGCATTGCCATCACTCTTTTCCAACCAGGCACTCAGATAGTTGGGGATAGTGGGAGTTGAGACCCAACACATCTGACCGGCAACAGCTAGAGCAGTGGTTCTCAACTGTGGATCCCCAGAGGTTCCTGGGCTGCAATTCCCAGAAGCCTCCACCACGTTCTGTGCTGGAAGGGATTTTTGGGAGTTGTAGTTCAGGAATATCTGGTGACCCACAGATTGAGAACCACTGAGCTAGAGGAAGGTAGACCTATGTGGTGGTATTGATAAAATCATATCATGTGTCTAAACAAGAGGATTTTGATGCACAAAGCCTCATGTCAAAAGATATCGGATAGTCTTGATAGTGCCAGAACATTTTGTCCTTTGCTTTCCTTCCCTTTAATATTTCCCCTTTAATTTTGGCAACATGCTGAAAGAGACAAACCCAGATATCTCTCTAGTGATTGCTATCAATTCAATGATGGGATTTTAAAACAAATAGAGAGAAAGAGTAGGAGAGCACAAGGAACAATAGCTCTGACAGTTAACAAGTAAGGAGGAGCCAAAGCTAAAAAAAAAAGTTAAAATATTTTCTAAATTATATGAAGGTTTGGCCTCCAAAAAGCTGATTCAATAGGACAATGTATTTCATTGTTTCTAAACAGGAAGTGTCATTTTAATTAATTTTTCCCCTGGATATTCTACATCTGGTTGGATGAATGAGTTTATATGCATATGAAGTTTTAAAATATGAAAAGGAAGTGCATCATTACTAATGCTAACACCACTTCTTCAGATTGATGCCACGGAGAGAGCTAGGAACGTGGGATTAGAGCTCTCTGCTCCTGACATTCAAAATGACTGTGGACTCATGAACGAGATAACGTGTCAGCCATAGTTCAGAAGCAGCATTCAGGCCAGAGCAATTTCTCGGGGCAACATCAAGGCTGTGTAATTTCTCTTCTCAGGAAAGCTAACCTGGCTCTTCCATGGTCTCCTTCTGGATGCAGGTGGAGAACTTTCTTTAGGTAGTTTGGGGAGAAAGGCAGGGTGTTAATCTTAACAATTGATTGCCAAACAGATGAAGGAAGGATGAGAACATGATTAGGCATTCCTCTGCAATTCTAGCACTGCCTCTCTGGCACTTATGCCTTCCTCTCTTCTCCTTGTAAGGCCAATCCTTGAGGTAGGAGGACAGTAGGTTTCCAACGCTTTGCCTCCTCTGAGGTGACTTCAAAAGGTGCCAAGATGAAATGCATCTTCCCTTTCTTTTCCTTCAACCCTGTCCCTAAGGAATGTTTCCTGGTTTTATTCCTGTGTCTCAATGCAGAGAATTAATTAATCAGTTAATTGCATTATACCCTGCCTTTCCTGCAAGGAGATAAAGGCAGCATACATGGCTCATCCTTCAACTTTACCTTCACAACTCCCTTGTGAAGTGAGATAATCTGATAGACAGCAACTCTGCCCAGATATCACCCAATATGACTCCCCGGTAAGTTCAGAAAAGCAATGCATCAGCAGCACTAAAGGATTCTAGTGTGGAAGCAACCAATATTTCATCTCTTTGATTGTATTCTCATCCCTAGACAGCTATGTTCTAAGATGATTGTATTACTATGACTCAATAACTTGCAATTTAGCTGAAATAAAAAAGGTCCAGTAAAAGATACTTTTCTGAACCACTGATGTATTTCTATACCAACACAGTTCCCCACCCCCACCCCCCAAAAATTCAGATTTCTATGGTGTTGATGCAGACAGTTGTCACTACCCATTAAAGGAAACAAAATCTGTAAAATATATATAGGGTTATAAAAAAAAGAATGGAGAGCTAAGATAATTTGCTCTGGAAAGTAGCCTGTCTCTGGGCTTGTAATATAAAGCTGGAGAAAAGGAGTGCAGAAAGATGTATGCATTATAACACTTGAAGAAATTTTGCATAGAAAGTGGTTTAGATTTTTCCTAAAATTTAGCATGGAAAAGTGAGGAGTGTACATTTTTAAAAAATCTGAACCACAGGCAATCGATTGTCAAACAGTGATGTAAGATTAATGCCTGGTTTTGAATCAAAAGTGTTAAGATCTTGCAAATCCTTTTAAATAAAAAATCCATTCCACCAACCCTCTCTATCTCCAATCCAATCAGACTTGGCGAGCAATTTCACTACACAGTTTAAATATCCTGAACAAGTTCAAGCCTGATCGGTGCACTCAACAGAATAGTGTAAAGGATTTTGTGCCAAGTCTCCTAAGCCAGTTATGGTATATGCAACATCTTGTTGATCTCTGTGTTTCACCAGAAGCCAGTGGGACCCCAGCTACTTTCCCCAACAGCCAACCAACTGGTGAAGAACTTTGATCTCCAGTTTCCAAGACTGCTGCTTATCATCTTTTAGTAAGCAGGTAAGTTCAAACCAGTAAGTCAAAAGCAATCTGTAATGCAGATTGCTGGAAGAAATGAATGCACTGGAACATTTGTATCCAAAATGGATGAAATGTATGTGGACCCAAAATGTCAAACGTACATATATGCACTCTTCTAAATATAAATAGCAAGATTTAATTGTTTAAATGTTTGTTTCAGGTGCTATGTTTCATACAGTCTCAGAACTTTCAAACAGATCAAAGAAAACCAGCATGTACTCCAAAATTCAACAACAGAACTCCTCAAGATCCACAAATATAGGCCAGATCTACTCAGAAGTGTTCCACCAGAAATACCTTTAAACATTTCTTAAGTAAATTATGTCTAAAATAATCATGAAAAATATTTAATTGCAGAAGTTAATGCTTTGAGCATACCTTGTTGACACCCATAAAAATTATTCTGAGTCTTATCCCAGCTGGGCCAATTTCAGTCTATGGAAGGAAATCTATTATTATTGTTGACGGTATCCAGTGTATGTGGTGCAGCAGGAAGTTGCACTGAAGTTGATCATGAGGTTGATGGGCTGAATGCCAAATGTGTGTGTGTGTGTGTGTGAGAGAGAGAGAGAGAGAGAGAGAGAGAGATCTCATCTCCCCATATTTATAGTTCTTTTAGTTGTGTACACCTCCCCTCTATCTGTCAACAATTTTTTTCTGCATGGCTTGGAGGTCCAACAGCCTGGAGAATCAAACTAAACTCTTTCTAGGAATGCCAATTGTTATTGAACCTTCTATAACTCCAGAGGCTTGTAACTTAATATCTGGCAGGCTGTCACTAAGAAAATAATGTCATTATTTTGAGCAACATTTTTTGCAAATATATAGAAGAATAAGGCTCTATCTATCACATCAGGATCCTGGAATGCCAGAATATTGTCGCTCCGAGGTACTGAAACTACAAAGAGCCCAAGTTATAAGGTCTGCATGTGTCACCTCTGTATTTACGTATTTCCACATGCTTTTTGTTATTTTAATATTCTTTATAAGCAGAGAATCTCAAACCTTGACAAGATGGCTTTATAACATTTGGAGGTGCATCTGGTTCAAATGCCTAGAAGCAAGGTGCTGTAGCTGCACGAGAGCCCAGATCAATAATAGTGAGTTAAAAAGAGAAGTTCCCAGGCAAGGGACTTCCTGTAGATTACGGTAGTACTGTAGTAACAATTGGATGGCACCCGTGTCACAGCTGCACTTTCTTAAGTGTACGGCAGCAATGAGAAAAATAGTCTCGAATGCAGGTTACAAAATATTCCAGCTAACACAGCCATTAGCTCTGTGGGGTGAGGTATTTAGAAGGTCATAGTTCAAAAAAAGTAACTTTTCCCATCTCTTGTTTATAGTCCTCAGGAAGAGATGTTGTGGTATGTCAGAAGAATGTGGTTAGAGGTGAACAGGCACAGACAGGCAAATATAAAACAGAAGGGAATGCTGAGATTGTAGCTGCCTAAGACTGACAAAGCACCCCAAACATATGTATTTGGAATTGGCTTGCTGACATTTTAACATCATAACTGACAGCCAAATGTGCGCCCCTCCATATTATAGAATCATAGAATAGGGATGGGCACAAAATGGAAACATTGTTCTGTTTCGTCATCTCCCCTGCGTATTGTTTTGTATTGTACGTAACAAAATTTTTCAAAAAAAAATCATTGCTTACAAAACAAAACAAAACGAAGTATATCCCCCACTGCACCAGCGCTCAGCTTATGTAATGGGGGTCTCAAAAAGCCTCCTTGCAACCGCCTCCCTGCTGATTTTGACAGATTGGTCCCAGCTGGAAGGCAGGCGGGTAGGAGGAAAGGAGAAACCAGGCAGAAGTAAATTCCCTACCTGACTGCTCCTTTCTCCCCTGCCACCACCTCCTCCCAGGGGGATATTTTAGACAGGGAGGGCTGTGGGTAGTGGGGCCAGTACCAGCTGTCCACAGCCCTCCCTGTGCAGAAAACCTCCCGGGAGGAGGGAGAGCACAGGAGAAGGAAGGAGGCAGCAGTAAATTCAAAGAGAGCTTCACTTTACCACTACTTCCTTCCATCTTCCTTATGATCCCCGCCTACCAGCTGGAGTTTTTTGACAGATTGGGGTTTGGAGAGGGGGCACCCCTCCCCCCCGACCTGTCAAAAAGCAGGCAGAGGGGTGAAAAGCAGAAGGGAGTAGGTTTTTCCCCCTCACTGCTCTATTCTGCCTTTTGCCCCTCCCCCACCTCCCAGCTGGGGCTTTTTGACAGGTTGGGGTGTGTGGGAGGAGGGGTCCCCCCTCACCAAACCCTGACATGTCAAAAAGCCCCAGGTCAGGGTATGTGGGGGAGATTTTAGGGAACTCCCTGAAATGTGGAAAGATTTGGGGGTAGGGGGACTTAGTTATGAAGCTCCAAAGGGGCTGGGGGTAGTTAATTGGCAAAGTGTGTTGGGGGCGTGGAGGCAGTTAGGAAGTTAATACTAAACAGTAAACTCACTGATTTGCCTCCACGCTCCCAGCACACTTTACCAATTAAAGTGCAACCAAGAATCACATTGGCTAATTATTAATGAAAGGATTAGCTTCTATTAGCTAATGAAACTATGAAATAGCATTTCATTTTTCATTAGGTGCCCATCCCTATCATAGAATCAAAGAGTTGGAAGAGATGTCAAGGGCCACCCAGTCCAACCCCCTGCCATGTAGGAACCCCCATCACACTATTTCCGACAGATGACCATCCAGCCTCTGCTTAAAAAACTCTAAAGAAGGAGACTCCACCGCCCTCCCTGACAGCATATTCCACTGCCAGACAACTCTAACTGTCAGGAAGTTCTTCCTAATGTTCAAATGGAATTGCTTTTCTTGTAGTTTGAAACCATTGCTCCGAATCCTAGTCTCTGAAGCCATGCAAAACAAACCTGTCCCCTCTTTGATGTGACATCCTTTCAAATGTTTAAACAGGGGTATCATATCCCCTCTCAACCTTCTTTTTGTAAGGCTAATCATTCCTAGCTCTTTAAGCCGGTCCTCGTACAACATTTTTCCCAGACCTTTAACCATCCTGGTTGCCCTCTTCTGGACCCATTCAAGGTTGTCAACATCCTTTTTAAATTGAGGTGTGCAGAACTGGACATAGTACTTCAGGTGGGGTGTGACCAGAGCAGCATAGAGTGGTACTATCACTTCCCTTGATCTAGACACTATGCTTTTGTTGATGCAACCAAGAATCTCATTGGCTTTTTTGGCCACTGCATCACACTGCTGACTCATGTTTAATTTGTGTTCCACCCAGACTCCCAGATCCCTTTCACATGTGCTATTTTCCAACCAGGTGTCTCCCATCCTGTATCTATGCAATTTATTTTTTCTGCCTAGATGCAGGACCTGACATTTCTCTCTGTTGAAACTCCTTCCCTTAGCTTTGGCCCAGCACTCTAATCTGTCAAGGTCATTTTGGATTTTTATCCTATCCTCTAGGGAATTAGCAACCCCTCCCATTTTGGTATCATCTGCAAATTTGTTCAGTCTACTCTCTATTCCTTTATCCAAATCATTAATAAAGATATTGAACAGCACCGAACCCAGAATGGAACCCTGGGGCACCCCACGAATCACCTCTCTCCATGATAAGGAGAAGCCATTTATGATCATCCTTTGGGTATGATCAGTCAACCAATTACAAACTCACCGAACAGTTGCACTGTCTATCCCCCATTCTACTAACTTCTTTGCAAGTATATCATGGGGAAATTTATTGAAGGCCTTACTGAAATCAAAATAAGCAACATCCACAGTATTCCCCTCATCCATAATCTGTTCTAGAATCTTTCCAGGAAGAGATGTCAAGCTGACTGGGTGGTAATTATTTGGGTCCTCTTCCCACCCACCCCCCTTTTTGAAGATGGGGATATTTGCCCTCCTCCAATCTATGGGGACTTCCCCTGTTCTCCAGGAAGTTGCAAAGATTATTGCCACTGTTGGACAGTGACTCCCATCCTTTCTCACCATTGGCTGTCTTGGCTCGAGCTGAGAGGAGCTGCAATTCCCAGTTCAATACCCAAATTTGAGCTTGACGAGGTGCTGACTTTGAGATGTCCCTGGACAGCAGCTTCCATCAGCTTGAGACAGTGTAGCCTCTGAGGAGGAGTTACCATCCAAACACATTGGGAAGGTAGCACTTTGCCCTCTCTGCTACAAACACTGTCTTCTAATGTAGAGATGAATCGGATGCACAGTCCTCCCTGTGATCTTAATTGCAAAATAAAGGTCACTCCCAGACATCCATTTCCCTTTCAAATAGCACTAGACTGCTTCTAATTCGTTCAGTTCCTGACTCCTATAGCACATTATACTGTACCTGCCATGCTTACCCCTTTGCATAATTCTTGCCCAAATCCCCTTATACCCAAGTCCTGAAATAATTCAATAGGAGAGTGATGACAGATATAATTTAAAAAAGGAACTATTGCCGCAGGTTCTTCACCCAAGGTGTGAGCTCACTTCCCTCACACATCATGGTCTGCATGACAGGTGGACATACCAGCAAATTGAATACCAGCTCACCTATCACCTCTCTTTGTGCGCTCCAGCTGGGCTACCCAATTGTTCAAAACAAAACAAAGGTTTAAGGTAGCACAGAATACAACTATCATTACCCTTTTAAAAGGCACACACACATTATTAGAAGGCCTGCAAAGTTGCTCATGGGATTCGGATTGGGAAGTATAGGCTCTGAGTATCAGAAGTGACAGCCAATAAGTACTATCTTCAAAAAAATCAAGTTCTACCTAAACAAAGTCTACCGTATTGGGGGGGGGGGGACCTGCAGTCATGTTTTCAAAATGGCTTCCCTCAGAACAAAAGAACTATGCCTGTTTACAAAGCGGTACAACAAACTTCTGCTTATGTAGAACTCCGTGTACAGCCGAAATGTTGAAATTTTTGTTCTTGTTACATGCCATCCGATCACTTCTAAGTTATAGAGTCCCCTGTAGAGCTTTTCAGATAGGTAGGATGTTTAAGGAGTGGTTTGCCATGAACACACCCAATGAGTCTCCATAGTGAACCAGGGATTTGAACCTAAGTCTGCTGAGCACCCAGTTCACTGCATGATGCTGGGCTCCCTGCTGAACACAAATGTCCTCAAACTGCCTCTTTTGCAACAAAGCATATGGGATTCCTGACTCCACCGGTTTTTGGTGGGGCAAGACTTGTACATGCCTGAGGATATGAGAAAATGTTTATTCTACATACAGCACCTATAGACCGGCAGTTGGAGCCAGTCCAGTAGAGAATAGTCTTGCTTTTGAGGTGGGGCAGAGATAGGGTGACAGGATAGTTTTCTTGGCCTACAGAACTCTGTTTACCCTAAAAAGAAACAGCAGGTATATTTAGGAGGAATATCTGCAAGGCTGCCAACATCCTTCTCCCTCAACAGCATCAGCTGCCTGAGGAGGTCACCACATCCTATCAAATGGTTGTGGTGACTCTGATACCAATGTAGGTGAATTAACAGTCTGTTTTCTAAGGCAGCTTTGTATGAATCCACCCTTAAGAAGGAAATAAGAACAGCTACTACAAGCCACTACTATCTCTTCAGAGATGCCACCCTTGATACAAGGACTTTTATAAGTGTAACATGTATTTTGTATGACTCTTGAGATTCTTGAGAGTCCCCTGGACTGCAAGCAGATCAAACCTATCTATCATGAAAGAAATCAATCCAGAATGTTCATTGCAAGGACAGATTTTGAAGCTGACGCCCCAGTACTTTGGCCACCTCATGAAGAGAGAGGACTCCTTGGAAAAGTCCCTGATGTTGGGAAAGATTGAAGGCAAAAGGAAAAGGGAACAGCAGAAAATGAGATGGGTGGATGGTGTCATTGATGCAACCAATATGGATTTGACCATGGGAGGCAGTGGAAGACAGGAGGGCCTGGCGTGCTCTGGTCCATGGGGTCATGAAGAGTCGGACACATCTACAGGACTGAACAAAAACAACAAATTGACCAAGGACTGTATGGGGTGGTGGTTTGGATGTTGGACTAGGATTTTGGACTTGGGAGATCCAGATCATGATTTCCCCTGAGGTATGAAACTCAGTGGGTGACCCAGGGGCAGTCACACTTTCTGTCAGACCTTCCATACAAATAAAGATAAAGAGACGAGGAAGGAAGGAAGCAGGACCTTGAGTTCGTTGAAAGAAAGGGGAGATTTACTTGTAAAAATAACCTATGAACAACAACAATGGTAAATTCTTAGATTTCCATTAGAAGAGCCCAGCTTGCTCAAACATAAGCCCAGCATCCTGTCTGAGACAGTGGCTACAAGGCCCTTAGGGAAGGCCATGAGCAGAATGGGAAAACAGAAGCCACCACCTCTGTCACTGTTGATCCCCCCACACGAATACATGACAACTGGCATTTGGAGTCAAGCTGTGTCAAAACATGGACATTCAATTTTGCTGTCCTGCTCATAGATGAACCCTCCATGAATTTCACTTGCCCTCTTTCAAAACCCTCTCTGCTACTGGCCATTAGTACCTCCTGTGACAATCAATTCCATCCATTATATGTTTGTGTGGAGAAGCAATTTCTTTTGTCTGTCACGAATGGATTGTCAATAAGTTTCACTAGGTGACCTTGATAAAAGGAGGGAAAAACCCCTCTGTCCATCCATTTAATTTATAAAATTTTATCATGCCATTATTCCCCTCCTTTATTACATCCATTCTTCACTCCCCAAACTAAAAAGCCTTCCATGTTCCAACCTTCTCTCAACCATTTTAATGGCTTTTCTGTCCCCTTTAAGCTGTATGATATCTCTTTCTAAGAATGGGTGAGCCATGTTTGTTTGTTTGTTCATTCATTTGTTTATTATTTAAAAAATAGCCACCCCACTACCAAATGATATCTGGGCAGCATGTTGAACTCATGAATGTTGAAGGGTTTTTTTCCATCAGAACAAGACCCTAGCTTAGTGGTTCCCAAACGTTTTTGACTCCCTTGATGAACTGGCCACTGGCTACGGCTCCCCACTACATTAGAAATGCTGTATCCATGGAATTAGTACCTGTTAATTGGATACAGGACAATTTTTCTGTGACTGGAGAAATGCAATCAACGCAGCAGTTATGGGTATGCAATTTATGCCCCACCATGTATACAAAAGGAGATCTAGCAAATGGGTGAGATAATAGTAATGAAGTAGCATGCTTCTGGACAAAAATAGTCTAATTACTTTAACTTTTTTTAAAATCTTACCTACATTTCATATACAGAGTACATTCATAATTTAAATCGTGCAATGCTCTGAATAAAGTGTTCTACATGGAGCTGCACAATAAATACATACAATGACATAGTAGGTACCTTATCCTCAACCCCTTTTTATATGACACTGAACATGGTTAAAATTTTCTTTAGGGCGAGGGTTCTTGGACAGGGATGGTCAGAAGTGATTATGTTGGAACTGTCACTTCGGGGTGTGTGTGAATAATCGTGAAAGTTATTAAAAGGCACACTCAGAAAGGTTCAGTGTTAAAAGGTTAAAGCTTCATTTGACAGATAGTGAGCCTGAGAAAATGTAAAGTAAATGGGTTGCTAAAATGTTTTACATTCATACTTATCATGGGTAAGGGGAGTTACCGTTTTAATGAACAAGGATGTATCATCTCACTTATGGAGTGTTCCAACTGCTGATAAAGAACCACACATTAGACCTACAGGATTAAACAGCCTGGAGATAGATATTATAAATTGTGAGGCACCAAATGGGAAGAAATTGCCCTTAGAAGTCATTCTTGCTTGGATAAATCAGGAAAATGGCTAAAGAATATTGAGCAAGATTAGGGCTGAGGGGATTTCCTGGCTTGTCTTTTAACTAACCAACAGATCCTTCACAATCCTTCAACGCCAACAGCTTTCAAGGCTTCTTTGTTGACATGGAGTATCAAGGGAGGTGCATGTGCAAATGTAAGCCCCTTGTGTTTTTACTGTTTACAGTGACACATTAATCTGACTAGTACTGGTCTGGAGCAATGTGTGGTCCTCAAGGTTATCAGAAACGTTAGCACCTGGGATACTTGGGCAGGTGGAAACACCCTGCTAGTGCCTTTTCTGAGCTCTTCTGACTGCCCATGCTCCTTGGCTCAATTTGAACAAATGGGAAAGTCACCATTTTGAGGTTCCCTTTCCCACTATGCCCTAGAGCAGTGGTCCCCAACCTTGGATCCCTTGATGCTCTTATACTGCAACTCTCAGAGTCCTAGCCAGCTCAGCTAGTGGTGAAGGCTTCTGGGAGTTACAGTCCAAGAAAAGCTGGGGACCCAAAGTTGGACACCACTACCCTAGAGTGATGCTATGTCAGGCCTTACTGGAGGTTAGTTCAGAGGGACTCACTGGAGAAGATGGTGGTACATGTGATAGATGGCTGCATGAGGTGTTATACTGCCATGGGATGGGGACGCTGGGTGGCGCTTGCAGAAATGAACAACAAATAAAGAGTAAAGAAGGATGGGACGGGATAGGAGAGGAGGGATGAATTCTGAGCATTGGTGAAATTAGAGAACAAAAGCACACACAAAAAACACCCCCAAAAACGCTCTTTCAAAAGTTCAGTGAAGCTCTTTCAAAAACTTTCCATCAAGAATCAACAAAAGAGCAACCTGTAGTGATTGAGGAGCACTTTTGTGTGGGGCTTGACAATGAGCAAAATCCTGTTCACTCTTTATTCTTCCAACTCCCACGATCTTATGGGTTTCTTTTCAGTCATATCAGAAAAAGGGCAAATCACACCATTGCCAGTATCAGGCAAAATAAGTTGGACTTCAGATTCCTGCTATACTGGTTACAAGTGACGACCAATTCTTTCCAATTGTCTGTGGGAAGTACAGCACTATAATCGTGACAACACCATTCTAGTAGGAAAGTTGGATTGTCGCCAGCTGCAACAATTGAGGAGAAGCCACAAAAGTGTATTCAGAGAGCTGCATATGAATGCCTGGTGTGATCAGTGTGAGACTGAACCCAATCTGTCTGAAATTAAAGCACTATCCAAGGTCCTGAACTCTATTTTTTTAATCAGCTCAGCACTTAGATAGCGCCAGTAAAACTAAGGTCCCTGACCACTATTCACTAGCTGCTCCTAATCTCAAACTCCAGAACTGGTGTGGTATAGTCTCAGGAATGCTGCCTGAGGAATTCTGAAAGTTATAGTTCATAAACACAAATTTCCATACACTGAATTAGAACATTTGTTCTCCAAGTTCCATGTCCTCGTGAAACATTGGTGATCAGTGGCATTATATGGTTTTTATCCAGAATTAGAACACTGGACTAGGGAAACCCGAGTTTCAATCTCCAGTCAGTCATGAAGCTTACTAGTTAAACTCAGGCTAGTCGCTATATCACAAGTTTGGTTGTGCAGATAAAAAGAAGCAATGCTGTGAGCAACTTGGAAGAAAGGTAAGATGAAATGGCCAGTTTGGTTGCCCATGTGTTTCGTGACGAAATCCAGTAGGTGCTGCAGACACATAACACCCTAAATGACCAGGTATTTAAAGGAAGGTCTCTCTCTTTACTTGTCTGCCTCTTCTGTTTAATTTGGAGGAGATGGGAAGTCTTTGACCACTATTTGTCCAAGTACAATGCTAACATGTAAATAAAGCACCATATTTATTTACATGTTAGTACCAGACTAAGCCCTGTCTGTTTACTCTAGCATTTGTGAGTGATTACTTATTGCTGCAATCAATCTCACTGATGATTGTTGCTTTAAATAGCTATTTATTTATTATATTCTGGCATTGGCTGTTTCTACACAGTTGTTATAACAAACTCTCCCTGGGATTTTTATGAAAGATGTAATAGAAATAGAATAACATTTCTTGCACTGCATCTTAGACCCAAAGATATTTCCACAGTGGACTTGTACAGGCTGAAGAAGGAAAGGAGTGAGCATCATGACTTAAGAAAGAGAGAAAGTGAATGGAGATGTGGTAGATGTGACTATTTGTCTGCATTAAATGAGCAGTCCCACAAGGAGTCTAGTGAGCATCATAGTATGGGAAGGAGAAACTCACTCAGCATCACAAGAGTGATGTGTCTAAGCAGAGGGCACTTGGAAACATTGAAGGACTTGTTTATGGAGCTTATGGCTGTGGCATTGTGTTAGTTCTCTCATTCTGTATAATGTTGCTCGTGGGCCACTCACATGAGCTGTTTTATGTGGCCAATTGTAACATATTAATCAGTGCTAATTTTTCGCAAGTCTGCACTGCAGAGAATGCTTCTGGGGGACGTAAATGTCACATTCAGACCTGTTCATTACAGGCAATAAAGATGAAGCATTCTCAGAGGCTGAATTATCAAACCCAAATTAAGGGAAAACAAGTGATCAGTTTCCTAGTGGCACATCAAAAACAACAGTGTGTACGTGTTCTCGTTACTGCCAGCTACTATTTCACAAAACAACCTGATAAGTACAGCAGTGTCATTGTGCTTACCTCTTTTGCTGTGCCTGCATGTGTGTTTTCTGTGTTGTTGTTTTTTAAAGAACTCCACTTTGAGTCACTGAAGTCAACTCTATAATTATCTGATTAACATCGTGGAATTGTCACCCGCAAAAACACTGCAAGCTGGATGGTGAAAGAATTATACAATCTGTTCTGAAATTATGAGAACAGGTCCTGGCATTCATCACATAATAAAGCAAAACAACAACAACTTGGGTATCTGTTTTGTACCAATTTGCCTAGTTCGGTATGGGCTACATTGTCTTCTTCAATAAGACATTTATTTCAGAAATGAATGTACAGTACATGCATTCTCTCGCCAGGCCCGGTTGTGCCATTAGGAAGAGTGAGGTGGTTGCCTGTGGAAGCCAAAGGTTGATGGAGAGATGTGTGCCAAGCAACTGGGCCTTTCCCCTAAGCTCAGCTGATATCTTCAGGAGTATCAGAGGATGTACTTCTATCACTAAGTTACCACTCATGTTGAAAGCATGATCAGTGAACAATCTGATTGTCTTTTGTACATGGAATAGGGGAGCACCATCTTGGTTTTCACCCAAGGCAGCCCAATGCATTGCTTCTGCCCTGTCTTTTCCATAAATATTTCAACTTCTGTGTTACTTGTGATCAAGCTTACTCGTAGCATCTCTTCAGCAAATCAGGTAAGGGCCCTTTCCCAGCCCTACCTGAAAATTGAGAACTTCTGCATTCTGTGGAGATGCCCAGCACACTTATTCCTTAGTCTTGTTTCAATACTCCTTAGTCTTGTTTCAGTACTTCCTTAGTCTTGTTTCAGAACTTCTGCATTCTGTGGAGATGCCCAGCACACTTATACCTTAGTCTTGTTTCAATACCTGCTGGTTCTGATCCTGTACTTAGAATGTATGATCCTTGAAAGCAAGATCATAGACTAGATAGAACTCTTAGGCCCACAACCAACATAAATTAAAGTCCTGTAAAAAGCAAATGTTCTAGCAGAACATCTCAGACATTTCCATTTCCAACAGCTAGAGCCATCCTCATTAACTCCTGTCTTCTAGGATATTTTAGCAGACCATTGACTTTAATAACACTCTGCCCAATATAATTCATGTTAACTTCTTATTAGCATGTGCATTATTATCATATTCAGTCAGGTCAAGGTGAGAGAAATGTTACAAGTTGCACACTAAAATTCATTGGTGCTAACCGATTTTAAAGCCATAAGCTAAATGATACATTTTGATAGCATTTTGCACTCCATGAAACACTCTTCTCTCTGAACATCTCATCACACATTGTTTCTGTTAATTGCAATAGAGCTCTTCTCTGTTGGTTGCAGGCTCCATCATTTGTGCAGCTTCTTTTGCACTCAGACCTTTTCTGGAATGGTGAAATTGAGGAACAAAGAGAATCTCCCACATCTCACCCTTACTCTTTTTCTCCCTCAGTCCCATCAGCCCCTTGTCTTATGAACAACCCCAAGAAAGGCCTTAAAATCTAGTTGCTCTTGTATTTTCCATAATCCAAGAAAGTGGAGAGTTTCTACAGTACAACTGTAATAACTCCTATAATTTCTCCATACTACTGAGACATCCAGATAGATAATTAACCAACTGGATAACAACCAACCAAAAGTCCTATGGCGGAAGTACTTGTGCATTACAGTGAAAAGGAGTTCTCTGACCTCTCTATCAAAGACTTCATGTTGTCCAAAGGTAAATGTAAAGATAAAGGTTCCCCCTGCACATGCATGCTAGTCATGTCTGACTCTAGGGTGGTGCTCATATCATTTTCCAAGCCAAAGAGACAATGTTGTGCAATTCTATGGCCATGTGGCCGGCATGGCTGAACCCATTTCTGCACATGGAACACTGTTCACCTTTCTGTTTTTTATAGCAGTACATATTTATTTACTTGCATTTACATGCTTTTGAACTGCTAGGTTGACAGGAGCTGGGTTAACAGCAGGAGCTCATTCCGCTGCATGACATCCGGGATTCGAACCACCGAGCTGCTGACTTTGCAGCTGACAGTTTCAGTGCTCTAGTCCACTGAGCCACCATGCCCCCCACCACCAGTGACCCAAACAATTTGTATGCCATATAACTATACCTCAAGTTAACACTTCAGGTATTAGATGAGGTGGCCTCTAGCCAATAAAGTATATGGCCTAAATGTATTAAGCCAGAATTCTCTTCAGGTTTTCCACACAAGTCAGAGGGTTTGTGGAAATACTTGATGCATTTTGGGCTGCCTGGTCCATGACTGGGCACATGACCACATGAACAGAGGATGTATAGAAGCACAGCGGACAGCACAGAAAAGGCTCGTGTTGCTTGTGCAACTGGCTATCTGCAAAACAATTCTGACCTTTGTCTTTATTGTTGTTGTTATATTCAAGTGATTGCAATATAATTATTAAAATAATAATCATGGGCTCTCAAGTCAAATTTTGAATTATGGTAACTCTCTTCAGGATTTTCTAGATAACAAGTATTCACAAGTGATTTACCATTTATTTCTTCTGGGGTTACCGTAGCCTAACCAAGGCCACACAACCTGGCTCTTCTTCCTGAAAGTCCTCCTAAGATACCTCACTGGGCCATCCATCCATCTAATTATTAGGCAAGGAACAGACTGATGAAACTACTGTATTGTCTCCATCACTGCTCTCAGTCCTCTTCCTTTCCACAGATTTTAGGTTCTGAACACACCAACACAGTGACACACATGTTTTAGCTGTTTTCTGGCCTGGAGCCATGGGCAGACTGAGTGTCATCATTAAACTAGAGGTGATAAACTAGCAGTATGATGCCTATCTACTACTAATTATTATTGCTGCACAAGAGTACAGCAGTGATCTTGTGCTGACAAAGTAAGTCAACATTCTATAAGGCAATTATAAAAACAGGGAGAGCACATAATTATGGCTTTTTAAAAAGGCCTTCAGTTTAGTACCAATTCTGGCACATTTGTAGCTGAGAATCTGCTTTTGCTCTGTGCCAAACTTGAGCAAAAGGTATTTGAGTTACATATTTTTTACAAGTAAAACTATTTTACCCCCTGTTAAGAAATAGACTAACTAGCCCCAATTTGAGAACACAATGACTAAACTGAAAAGACCAATCTTGTTTATTTTGAAAGAGAATCGTTCATCTCACCTGCTTTTTTAAATTTGGGATGCTAGTTAGTTATCTTTATTTACGGTCAATAAAGATAACTATATAAAAAAGATAACTAACTAAAAATTTGGAATGAATCCATGCAATAGGGGCTGAAATACTGATCCACAAAAAAGGCCTTTGAAAGACTCCCAGAAGGTGACTCCTTTTTAAACCAGTTAACCACTTCTTGCCCAAACACAAAACAGCTGCCAGGGCTGTTTTCAACAAGTTTTCTAGGTATCAAAATGCCTAGAAGAAGTTGTAGTGATCACAAGAAGATATTGAACCATTCAGATATTCTCAACCTTTTTTTATTCTTGGCCTTGGCCATAAACACAATATGAAATATAGACCGAATCAGGACTGTTTAAGTTCTATAATGAACGTTATAAGGTAGTGCGTGAAGAATTGTTTCCAGCCTGTGGCCCCTTCAAATGTGTCAGGTCCCCTTTTGAAAATGGCTGCTATAGACCATCTTGGCAAATAACACAGGTGTCATCAAGATTCAGGCTCCTTACAGCCTGGCATCCTTTTCTCTCCTGGCAATGTAGGCATTATATTCTGCAGCCATATTGGAGCATTTCATGGTGTTTCAAATCATGGATACAGAAGCAGACTATCCTGCATTCATAAAGTGGAAGAGTTTTGAAGAACTGAATTTAATATATACTAGGACCATAGGCTAGATTTATACTACTGTGAAGCTTTACTGTGGCCACACTTGTCATTTCTATTCATGAAAACTGATGATACAGAACCATACATAGCTGCCAATGGGAAGTTTGTTTTGCTCTGCTTTCTGTTCTCCTGGAGCTGTGAGGCTGTCATATGTGGCTGAAAATGTACTCATTGGCAAGTGTCTACTGGTGTTAACACCAGGATAAAGGAACATCTGGTCAACTAGTATATATACAAGTGGATAATATTGCTGGAACACAGCAGCAGAGGTAACATGCTCTCTTTTGGGGAAAGTGACTTTTTTCACTTTAGTGTAATACTCTGGCAGCACACAATAATGTACTTCTTATAAATATAAAGGAGAAATAATATAGAAATTGCTCCAGGACTGAAACAATCAGATTTCTATTATTTTCTCTTGATTACATGAAGTATGTGAATTTGAATTAGCCTGGAGTTTTTCTCCCTCAATTTGAATGTGTCCCTCCATCTTTGGGACTTATTTTCCCCCCAGACAATACACCATTAGCTCAGGTGGTGAGATCCTTGTGTCAATCCAAGTAATTCCAGAGCCTTATATGGAAGGCTTTGTAGCCATTCTGTTTCAAGCCATTCCACTCAGTTGCATTAGCAGTTAAAGAGACAGGGAAGAACTAGCATTTGAATTCTCAGCTACCCAAACCTGGTGCTTGGATCTGTTTGTTTTCCTCTCCCCTTCCTGTTCCATTCTTTTTAAAATGAAGGCTTACTCATGCAGCTAAGTGACCAAATGGTTTTAAAAATAGAATGAGGGATATTCAGACAAAGAAGGGGAAGTTGTCCATCAACCTTGTTCCCAACTTCTTAAGATTGCTCTAACCATGTATCCTGTAAATGTTGACATTCAGAGCCAAGCTATTTTAACAAGCTGGAAACAAGGCTGATTACTAATTTCCTCTTCTCTCTCTACTAGCTCCTGTGTGGTCAGCCAATGCAAATTCACCTGGCTACCTGGATACAACTTCACCCAAGATGCATTTGTATTTTTCCTGTTGTGTACTTGCATCCTAAGAAGGGCTTGACTGGTTCAAATCAAGGGCCAGTTTATTTATTCTTTATTTGTTTAAAATATATTTACCCCATCTTTCTCCTAAAAACTACCCAAGGAGGCAATATTGAAAGCTACAGTATATGTGGATTTGGGAGCTTAAGAGCCTGTGGTGCTAGTGGAAGGGATATCTCCCCAGTTTCTGCCCCTCAACTAGTAAGACATGACATCCCTGAACATGATGTCTCTGTGCCTGAGACAACATTTGCAGGTGCACTGCAAATTTATCCTGAGATAAGCATCTTAATTTTTGTTTTCTTTCAAGACGCTACCTTGCAAAATTCAGAAAAAAGTGTAAGTACTGAAGGATAATTATATTCTAGTTTGTATACTAAGGAAGTATGAATTTGATAATTTGTTTTAAGCTGTAAATGGAATGAAATGCCCATCTCTTTTGAAACTCCATGAATCTGTGAATTCTTACAAATTTGTCTTAGCTGAGGGCTACCAAAACCTCATGCAGAAACAAATGTCATGTGTGTAAAGAAGCACTTTCATTCATTCATTCATTCATTCATTCACTTATCACCCCATTACTGCAAATATTACTCTGGGCAATTTGAAAGTTAAAACTTATAAATCCCACAGCCCCCATGTTTCTTTGTCTTGAATGCCCCATCATTTGCTGGGTGATATTGGCTTCTAGTAATACAACAAAATAAGAAAAACCTTACTCCATCCACTTTTCCTTCAGCTTCTGCAATTTTGTAGATCATGTAGGTGATAATAGTACCCATATATGGGATGTGAACTGTGTTGCCAAGACCAAAGATGAGAATATGAAGCAAATAAGAACTGTTTCCCTTAAAGGGGAAATTTAAAAGGTTGACAAGGGTCAGAAATTCCGTCCATGCAGTCCAGAGTATATGACCTTGGAAAACATCTCTAGATTGAGTGACAAATAAGGTGGCACGCTTATAATAGACATGAAAATGGGGCAAAGGTGCTTTGAAACATTCCTCTTGGAGCACTTTAATAAGGTTGTTTATTACCCAAGTAACAAGGTATCTGTTACTTTGTTGTCTGCACAACAG
This sequence comes from Phrynocephalus versicolor, assembly GCA_023846285.1. Taxonomy (NCBI): domain Eukaryota; kingdom Metazoa; phylum Chordata; class Lepidosauria; order Squamata; family Agamidae; genus Phrynocephalus; species Phrynocephalus versicolor. The sequence goes on from JAHTLZ010000275.1 coordinate 27,729,874, forward strand.
AGAGATTACCACAGGCAATTATGTGTAGAGGTAAGAGGTTAAAAACTCAGGAGAGTGTTGATATCCTGCTGGGATAGTATTAATTAAAGAGGATTTAAGGCAGGAATTTAAAAGTCTGGAAAAAGATATAAAGATGTATGGGAATTCAAGAAGCCATCAGGCTGCTGCATTCAGGTAACTGTTACCCAAGGCTGTAATAAATGCATTTCATTAGCTGTTTAACCCTTTCATTATGCAGCCTGTGCAATGAGGCATTCAACAAGGTGCATAGTCATCTGCATTTAGGACTTAGAACATGGTTAGTTTGTTCTCCCTCACAGTCAGATCTTTAAACTACAAATTCCTTTCTGAGTAGGAAAAAAAAATTAAGAATCTTGCTCAAAGGCAAACTGAAATGAACTTATTCTCGGTGCATAACAGTAAGATGCAATAGGTACAGCTTTTCCCAGTGTGCAAAGAACCATGTTGTGCCAGCTTCCCAGAGAGAGTTTCCTTGTCTTGAACACCTGAGAAAAAAGAGGTGTCAGCAATTACTCAGCACTGTGAAAAAGACAGAATATGTCAGAATTCAAACCCTTTTTAGCATTCCAAGTTCAGGGTTGAAGTGGACAAATCTGTCTGTTTCTGTGCCACTCAGACAAAAACGAAAATTTAAGCTTAAATTATTTGCAGGTACATGACGAAATTTGCAAACGTTGGTAAATTCCTCTTACAAGTGAAGTGGATGCAAATAATGGTGCACCTCGTTGAATGCCTCACCATGCATACTGTCTCATAAAGAGGTTCAAAAGCTAATGAAAAGCATTTATTCCAGCCTTGGGTAGTGCTTACCTGAATACATTAACCGAATGGCTTCCTGAATTCACACCAACCTTTACTTCCAGGCAATGGCTGAGAAAATAGCCCTCTGGCAGCAGCCTATTATGTTTCTGTCTGGAAATACTGTACATCCTGGTGGGAATAACCCATTGATTCTTAAACTTTCCAGTAGCTCCCTAGCCTATGGTTCTGTGCACTGCAAAAAAGGAAGAACAAGAATCCCACATGGTTTGCTTGTGGGAAGAATTTGCCAGACTTTGCAAATTTCTTCCTATTGGGGGAATAATTTATGCTTAAAGTGTCATTTTGGTTTGCCTCATCAGCCTTCCTTCCTTTCAGGCTGGTGCTGCCACGCTGGACAGCTCTGCACCATCTTGAAGGCTTAGCTCCATTCAGTCTTTCATCCCCAAAGGTGGGGAGCTGTCCAGCATGGCATAACTGGGTTAAAGGGAAGAAAGTCGAAGGCAGCAAGGAATCTAGCAACAGCACAGGGTGCAAAAGGATATGGCAGCAGCCACTGCTGATCATTCGACATTCAGAAAAACACACCATTGGTCTCCTTCCCAGAACAAGGTCTTCTCAGAGATGCAGGTCTTATCAATCAGACTGTTAAATGAAGCCCATGTTTACCTTCCAATGATCAGTCACAAGGGACAGCAGGATCGATGGAAGACATGCAGTCGAAAAAAATCATTTGCTGTGATTGACATCTTTTAGTACCTGAGGAAGCCCCTGTGCAAAAATTGTATTAAATGTGCAGTCTAGTTTCTGAGGCAGCAAGCAAATGATTTTATTGTCTCCTGATGTCTCTCTCTCTCTCCTAAAATAACCAGTAGGAATTTAATCTGAATTTTTTCCTCTTTCTTTCTTTCTTTCTTTCTTTCTTTCTTTCTTTCTTTCTTTCTTTCTTTCTTACTTACTTACTTACTTACTTACGAGGACCCAAGTTGGCATATGACAATTCTTGCCATCAACCCATGAGGAGGGCTGAGACATGGGAGGATTCATGTTGCTAATTAGGTGCCATACATATTTATCTGGATTTCGGCTAATGCCAGTACTTAGGAAATTTACTTTTTTTAGACTACACCTGCTAAACTCTCTCAGCCAGTACTGCCTGTATCTATGTTGTATGAGGTATTCCAGGAAGTGTAGTGAAAAAAGTGATTTCCCCCCAACTCAGCTTTGATGAAACTCATTGATATGTCCTCTCCCCAAGTGTGATAGTGGAATGCTTGTAGATAAGATGCAAGTCCATTGAGGGATATCAAACCTCTGTTTCCATGGATTTCCCAGGTGGGAAGTCCTCTGTGTTCCCTTCAACAGGCAGCAAAATGGATATGGGGACAGCCAGCTCATTCACAGCTATGCCTTGCAGAAACAGAAAAGTAGGGTGTAGTGGGAGTACACTTGCCCTAGGGCACACCTTGGATAGAAAAATGGTAATTAATGATCATAAACCACACTGACATTTATTAAAATAAATAAACAGACTTGAGTCTGCAAGAGATAAGGACTGTTGAAGACAGGACATTTAGGAGATCACTCATTCATGGGGTCCCCATAGGTCAGCGGCGACTTGACTGCACATAACAGAGATCTGCAATTTCATATATAGCTAACCTCCATTATTATGCCTAGGGGCTGGTGGTTCAGTGGGCTAGAGGGACAAAATGTTGGCTGCAAAGTCAGCAGCTTGGCAGTTTCAATCCTGGGTGTCACGCAGCGGAGTGAGCTCCTGCTGTTAACCCCAGCTCCTGTCAACCTAGCAGTTTGAAAGCATGTAAATACAAGTAGATAAATAGGTAATGCCATAAAAAGTGGGAAGATAAACAGTGTTCCTTGTACAGAATTGCATTCAGCCATGCCAGCCACATGGCCATGGACTTGTACAACACTGATTCTTTGGCTTAGAAACGGAGATGAACATCGCCTCTAGAGTCTGTCATGACTAGCACGCATGTGCAGGTGGGGGGGTGTCACCTTTTATTATTATGGCTATCATTTTACTTTGCAAGTCTCCAGAACTCAACCTGTAATTCTAAGCTGACAAACAAGATTTTATTGCATCAAGGGTTGGGGAGTCTAAAATGTTACCAAATTACACAATTATGATTGCTAGTAGGATGAGATCTATCAGATGTATAAATGCCATTTTCATATGAACATCCAACTATCAAAAGTTCATCTGGAAGTTGAATCATGGCAACTGGACTTATTTTCTTGAGAGACTGAAATGTTTCGCTGCTCATCCAAACAGCTTCATCAGTCTGAGAAAAGCTAGTTGCGAGTCCTCCATTTTATAGTTCACATTGACGTCATGTCAAAGATCAGTACTTAACTGTTTGACTCCCACCATCCATTACAATACAAATTAGGAGTCATCAGAACCCTAAACCACATTGCAGAGAGCATCCCCACCTCCACAGAAGCCAAGAAGGAGGAAGACAGGCACCTGAAGACAGCACTTAAGGCCTGTGCATATCCAAAGTGGACCTTCAACAAAGCAGTGGGCCATCCCAGAAGAACAAGGGATCAGCCTGGGACCTACAGCCGACGGAAGAACCTGGTCATTCCCTACTTAGCTAGAGTGTCTGAAAAGCTTAAAAGGATTTTTGGCAAACACCACATCCCTGTTTATTTCAAACCCACAAACACACTAAGGCAGAGACTCATCCACCCAAAGGACCCGACACCAAAACACAAAAGGAACAACATAGTAGATGTGGGTCCAATGCAGTCAGGAGTGTGCACACCTCTACACTGGAGAAACTAAACAGCCATTAAACAGGAGGATGGCCCAACATAGGAATGACAACAGCTCAGAATCAGCAGTATACCTCCTATTGAAGGACAAAGGGCACTAATTCAAAGATGACGATTTACACATATTAGACAGAGAAGATAGGTGGTTTGAGAGAGGGGTCAGGGAAGACATTCATGTGAGTACTGAAAACCCCTCTATCAACAGAGGTGAGGGGCTCAGGCACAGTCTATCTGCCACTTATCAGGCTGTGATTTCAACAATACCCAGACAAATAAAAATACAGTACTTCACCCCTCCACCACCAAGGCAGTAGCTAATGACCCATACTTTATGGGTTTCAGCACCTTAGACTATTGTTCACCTAAAGGCCTATTGAGACTATTGTCTACCTAATCAGCCTATTCAGGCCATTGTTCATCTTAGACCCTATTTCAGACCAGGGTGATATGAGGTCAAAGTGAACTATAGAATGGAGGATTCGCAACTAACTTTCCTCAGACGGATGAAGCTGTTTGGATGAGCAGTGAAACATTTCAGTCTCTCAAGAAAAGAAGTCCAGTTGCCATGACTCAACTTCCAGATAAACTCACCTGGTTGACTGAAAATCTTCAGAGACATATAACTATCAAAAGTGTTTATATATCTGTGACCTTGCGGTCTGAAGTGATGACTTCTCATTTTACTTTATTATACTATTTCTATGTCATACTTTTAAAGCATCTCCTCTTTCTAACTCTCCCCCTCATTTTTCCAATATTTCACACATCTCAAATCCTAAAACCAAGTTCTTTTAGTGTTCTTTTTCAGCTTTACTCTCACATTGTGTATTAATGGTTTCATAATTAGTACCTAAATCTGTTCTGTCTTTTTTTTTACTGACAGAATACAGCTTCTCCACCTCCATTTATGTTAACTATTTGATTTATTAAAGTTCACATGAGCATATGTCTCTTTATTTGCTTGAAGCATACATTTGCAATAAACAGATTCACAGAACTCTTTGTGTCATTCTCCTGCTTCATTTCTGTTCCCTGGACACAATTTTCCAACAAAATTTGGTTCTGCTTTATTATCTCCCTGTACAATCCAGTCACCTATGATTATAAGCATGACTTGTTGGTGTGTGATCAACTGGATGTTTGTATATAAGCCATCAATTTCCTCTTCTTCAGCTTTGGTAGTTGGAGCCTAGCTCTGAATGATAGTTATGTCCAAGCTTTCCATGGAGTCTGATTTATATTATTTGGTCAGAGCTTGCATTATAGCCTCTAACTACCTGTGCTAAATTTTGCCTCAGTATTAGAGCCACTCTATTTCTTCTGGATTGGTCATTTCTGTGGTGCAATACTTTATAAGTCCATGACTGTAAATATCCTGACACTAAGCACTGCAATGTTTGTTTGTTCCATTTCTTGATGTACGGTTTCTAGATCACCTTGATTCATGCCTTTCATATTCCATGTTCCATCTGTATGTGTTGTGCAGCATCTGACTTTCCTTTCACTTTAATATCCAGTTTGAACTAAAGACTTCCTAACTCCCACAGCAGAATCTCAGCCATAGCCTTCTTCCAGCTGATAGAAGTGCATCTACATTCAGACAAAAAGAATATGCTTGTTATCTGCCATCTTTTTTTGCTGAGAGAAACTGCTCACACATGGGAAGATATGCATCACTTGTGCAGGGCTAGGTTTTATCTAAAGTCTCACAATTGTGTATTGTGTTACAACAAAAACAAGTATCTTCTAAATTTCTTTCCCTGAGATAGCAGAAAGGTCTGAAAAATGGGATTACATCATAACCTTGGGTTAGAAATCTCCCACTAACTAGAGATGGGCACGAAACAAACAATTTTTTGTTTCCGTTTTCATTTTTTCATTTCATTACGTAACGAAACAACAAACGAATTTTGTCTCTAAAATGAAACGAAACGAACAGAAACACCGGAAATTTTGTCGTGCATTGCGTTTCCGTTGCTGCAATATGAGTGAATTGCTTAAAATCCTAAAAAAAAAACCACAAAAAATTGAAATAAATGGTAATGAAATGGTAACAAAATGAACGAAAACAAAAATGAATTTTTTGCAAAAATTCGCAAAAAACAGAAACGAACCGAAGCGGACCCTCCAAATGACAAACGAAATGCCATTTTTTTGATTCGTGCCCATCTCTACCACTAACACATGAATAAGTGAGGGCTTTTAGGTGGTTTTCTCATTAATTGATAACTCAAATTTAAGATGGAAAGAGAGGAGTCACTATGTAATATCTTGGATTTGCAACACAGCTTTTAACACACACACACACACACACACACACACACACACACACACACACACACACACACACACACAGAGGGAGCAACATAGCTTTTAACACACACACAGAGGGACAAGGAAGGCAAAGATGATGGACAAAGTGAGTGAGAAGAAGAGGGCTGGGAACACGGATCCAAGTAGACTAGAAAGCACAGAGAAATATGGAGATACAGTAGGACCCCCATATCCACTGATTCATTATCCACTGATTCAGTTATCCACGGTTGGCAGAGGAAAAAATAAATAATTCAGCAGCTACAAAGCAAGCTATTGTCACAAAGAGCAGCTGTAAAGCTGCTCTGTAAAGCTGCCATAAAGCAGCAGCTGTAAAACAAGCTACTGTTGCAAAACAGCAGCTGTAAAGCAAGTTACTATCACAAAACAGCAGTTTTGGGGACATTTTGGCGTTCTCTCTTATCCACTGTTTTCATTATCCATGGGAAGGCTTGGAACCAATCCCCAGTGGATATTGGGGTCCTACTGCATTCAACTCTTCAAAAAAAATCCCCTCCAGTTTACACATGTGGGATATGGTGCTTTTGTACCCACAATTTTAAAAAAACCCAATAAATGGCCCAATATTGCTGCACAATATCATGCCTGCGTTCCCAGCACAAAATGGATGCCAAGATTTACATAGCAAAGGGCAACTTTGCCCTTTGACAACACCAATTGCAGCAGTCAAGATGGTTTACAGGATACTCTCTTGTACTCACTACCATTCATGAATGAGACACCATGCAAGGGAAAATCCCAGAAGGCAACTCCTTTTTTCAACAGTTTTCTCACCCCAAAACCAAAGGCCTTGTCAAAGCTATTCTTCAACATGTGAATATAGAGAAATCTGGAAATGAAAAGAGGCAATGTTTTGTGCCATCTTTTGAAAATGGAAAGTTCTGAGTCCTAGCAGCAGCTGATGAAGGGTTCTTGTATTTAGTACCTTGGGCACATACCGCAGGATTTTTATCTCCTGTTTGTCTACTGTTGTGTAGTGTGTTTGAAGTGTGTAAAATTAATTGCTTTTTCTTTTTAGACTAGTCCAGTGGGAGGAAAGAGAAGGAGAAAGTCTGTGTTTTATCCAAATGCAATGGATGAGAATGATTCTGTAGTGATTCTACAGAGAAAAGTGGATACAACAGAGTCACTAATGGGTTTTTGCTGTTTCTTCACTGCTGGGACTCGACTGGGAAACAAAGCTCTCTATCACGGAGTAAATAAATGTAAGCCTCTTCAGAAGAGGTTTTCTTTAAACACATTTATATGAGCATACCCCAACCTGGTGCCCTTCAGCTGTGTTGGAACACAAGTCTCATTGCATGTTGGCTGGAAGTGTTGGGACCTGTAACACTACAGATTTATAATAATTATAATAATAATAACAACCTTCAAACTGGAAGGATCCTCATGGATTAGCAAATCCAAGCCCTACCTATCTGGTTCAGCAGACAGATGCCTAACCCAGATGCCTCAGTTATCCAGCAGTTCAAAATTTTAAAAGGTGGATGCACATAAGCAAATGCCGTATTCTGGGAATGGAGTAGTTTGGAACTTGGCAAGTTACTTTTTAAGATTGATTTGATATGCAACTCATTATACATACCCCAAAGTAATTTGCTGTAATTGCTGAAGACATGGAAATAATTCACTACATTACACAACACAGTCCACAGTTTAATTTGATTTCTTTAAAGAAATCAGAAAAATCAATTTAAAACGTAAGGAAGCTGTCTAAAAATGTTTTCTGAAAAATATCTTTAAAAGAAAACATATTTAAACATCCCATTCCTAGTAATCAATGGTAGTCATTGATTGAAATCTTGTTGCTTGATGTAGTAAGTTGTATTAGAGTAAGGCCACTTTTGGTGTTTGGTTAGTCAAGTCTTCTGTAAGTTCAATTGATCCAAATAGATTTACTGTATTTTTCTATCTATAAGACACACCCATCCTTATGTGACCCCCACTTTTCCAAGCCAAAATTACAGTTTTGCATCTGCGCCGTCCCTGCCTTAGCTTACTTCAGTGCATAAGATGATCCTCAATTTTTAGTCCAATAATTTTAGACAAAAATATAATTTTATGCACTGAAAAATACTGTACTCTGTAGCATAATACAGTACAATAAGCAATTAACGAAACTTCCAGTGATTCAATAGTCCTGCTCTAGCGTGACTACTATACAGTAATAAGCAACATGATTTCAGCCATTGTGTGTTGTGTGTTGCATGCTGCCAAGTTGTTTCCAACGTATGGTGGCCATATGAATTGATGACTTCCAAAAGGTTCCATCACTAGTAGTCTATCATAAACTGCTTGGGTCTTGCTTATGAAGGACTGTGGCTTCATTTTTTTTTTTAGTCAATCCATCTCATGTCAGTTCTTTATCTATTTCTATTGCCTTCAACTTCTCCTGACATGATTCCCTTTTCTAGCATCATATTTGGTAGTTACTATGTACACACCATGATTCTACCAGGGGTTACTTTTCAAAAGAGGAAAGTTGTTATGTCCTTGTGTGGTGTTATTAATTACGCATACACACAAGTTTGGGGTACAACCATATCTGGTCCCAGGCTGCGTGTCTCTCTGTGATCTTAGTGAGTATGAGCGTGTGTGCGTGTGTCTTTCTGAGAGCTGCTTGGGACCAACAAGCTTTATTGATAACAGTGGGAATGGACAGAGGAAATATGGTAATATATTCCATTGGCGGCGGGGGGGAGAGAAATTTACCTTATCTGGAGGAACATACTTAGCTAGTGAGGAGTTATTGATAAGGAAAGAGAGGAAAGGGCTTTTGGGCTTGGGTCTCGGAGCAGATGTGTCCTCCTGATTTCCTCTCATTGTTTTTCTGGCATTGCCATCTGCTTTGCCGCTCCAGCACACTGGGTTCCTGCCCGGTCTCTGGAAATCTCTGGAAATCCAGGCCTTTAGCTTCCTTGGTGCTTGCCAACTTATTGGGGTTCAGAGTGTCTTGGGGTATGGAATCCCCACATCCTTGTTCTTCTAAAAAGTAATATGAAGCAAATAACATTGCTACTTTAAACGTATGAGCCAAAATCCTGTTGCTTAAGCTATGCCCACTGAAGAGTGATTATGTCACTGACAGAGGGAGATTTTCATTAAAGACTTCATCTTTCTCTCCCTTGGCTATTCCAACTCACAAGAATTCCATGTGATTGCATGGATGATGTTTGAGTAATAGGATGGTAGAAGGCAGTCTTTAACTGCAGAAAAACTCTCCAAGCCTTCGGTCATTTAAAATATCTTCTGCCTGTAACTCCCACAACCTCCATACAATAAAAAAGATTATTGTGTGGGGATGCTTCCGCCATCGCCAGCAGGCTAGACATCTACCTTTCTTCCCATTTCCAAGAAGAATACGGACAACAGGAGACCTAGGTGAAGAAAAGGAGTGCTTCTGGAGGAACAAGGTCATAAACATCTGGAGCAAGGGAAGGGCGCAGGTGGAATAGAAGGAGTGCAGCCAGGTAAAAGGAGGAGAAGGAAGAGAGTGAATGGGAATTATGAGTGAAAGTGTGGAAAGAGCTGGCTCTGGTGTTCTGTGTACTTATGGAGATACAATTGAACATCCAATGGAACCTGTGGTCTAGCAGCCTTGGGGACCCCAATCCAAAGGTGTTACACCGATCTTTGCTTCTGTGGGATCCCCAGACCACTACCTACAAGAACCTGAAGAGACCTGCCCACCTAGACCAAATCCCGGTGAAGAGCTGTTAACTTCACCAGAGACTCTGCCACTTGCTGCTCATTCAGGTACTGGAGGAGGCCTCCCACTGTGGAAATAGTCTGTAGGATGCTGTAGAACTGGTGCTAGTAAGAGGAACACAGTCCCAGCAAACAGTGACACACTGCCTAGAGGACAGGAGCAGGAAATCACTGCCTTGGGGGAGGGGACAGGGGAACTCTGAGCCCTTGGTCTATTGACTCTGGACAGTTGACAGAACTAAATCTAGAGTAGTCTTTTCAGCCCTCCTCTCTCCTCAGAAGGGGTAGTGGGATGCACAATTAATCACAAGTCAGGCAAGCTGCAGGACAGAAGGAGGAAGTCTTGAATTACTGACAATCTTCCCCTGCCAGTACATCATCACTCTTTTTCATGTCTAACTGACACAATAGCATTTTAACCACTGCTTCTAACATTTATGTGTATGGCTTTTATTTATACACAACTCACGTTTGCTAACCCAATGTGACAGTGAGATAGCAAATGCAGTTCCTCATTGATTGCAAAGTGGGCATTTAAATAAGAAAATGAAAGGAAATACAACATGGACTATTAATACTCTAATACATTGTGATTTTGAATACATCTATACTTCTATAGCTCGTGCGTGTTACCCTGAATCCCTTCATTGGACAAAGCCAGGATACACAGTAAATAAATCAGAATGAGAATGAGAATGTGAATAATACCGTTCAAAGTTCAAGATCAGAAAAGTCTTATACTCAGAGCTTCTTTCAGGACACATCTTACAGAGAATCAGTTTTAGAGCTGGGAAATACTAAACTTGTATGTGTGTTTTTATTACAATTCCTAGAATCTAGTAGCCAACATGGACTGGGGTGTTCTGGGAGCCTTAATCCAAAAATGGAATGCTTCAAAGCTGTGGCTCAAACAGTCAGATCTGCCATGGTCTGCTCCAACCTCCCTCAGCCTGGCCATATCCAGATAGGGCTACCCTAGCAAGGGCATGGTTTTCTGCCATGACCCCCTTTACAGCATCCAAGACAAAGGGAGAAAGAAATTGGGGGGGGCACCAAAATGCCTTGAAACATTGTTAGGTTTTTCCCCTCTGAATGGCTGTTCTGAGCTACCTCCCACCCCACCCCCGTTGCTCCTTTCCCTGTCTGCTGGGCATTCAAACCGCACATTTGTGTCCCTGGTCTTCATGAAGTTGGCAACTACTCAAGGGGTGAAGCAATAACCATAAAAAGAAGAGTGCTTTCAATAATTTAAAAGCCATCTCGGCAGCTTAATACATTCACCATTGGAGGGAGAACCTCTTCTAAGTGGAAGCAATTAAACAAACAAGCTCAGCTGCCTTAACGTGCAAACAAAAACAGGGCTTGCTGGGAAGTGTTTTGCGTGAAGAACGGAATTGCCACCCATGAGCTTTCCTCCATGGGAAGAAGGGCATTTGAGGCAAAACGTAGAGCTGAGCCTGAGAGAAACTTTATATTACAGCAAGAGATGCGGCTGCAGCAAGCCCCTTCCTTAAAAACTCCACCCTGGGCCATCCATGTGGCCTCGTCTGGACAATCAGAATTCTTGCAGCTCCTCATAGCCTAGCAGTAGAGCATTCTTGGCTAGAAGGCCAGATACGACCTTGGGTGACTTTGAATCTGGCTTATGGACTCTCCTTCTGAGACCTCCCTCCCCTACCAGAACATCCAGAATTTCACCAACCATTTTGTGGGAAGGGGGGCTTTTTATAAGCCAAATTGCCAAGCAGCTGAAGAAGGAAAGGTGAGATTCCACCCTTCTGACCCACCCAGCTAGTCAGCAGCTGTCTCCTTCCTTTTACATCTCTCTCCACATTCCTAGATGCCTGGTTAAATCTTCAAATCCATCTTGATTCATATTAACAGCTAATCTTTCTATCCTTTCAAATGGAGCACAAGTATGTTGGTGCCGAAATGTTTAGTTTGTTGCAGCAGCAGCAACATGTTTAAGATTAACACATTTATTTCAAAATGGGCTTTTGTATATATAACCTGTTGATGTGTCTGAAGTACACTGTATCCACAGAAGTTCAGTCTGAAATAAATGTGTTACTAAATATTTGCTCAGGAAATAATTTCATACTTATTTCTGTTGTAAGCAGACCTTGACTAGAGTCCAGATATCTGCGCCCTGGTAAGGATTTGCCCTGAAAATAAAATAATCAGAGAGTAAGCAAGGCAGTACTGTATATGATTATTGATTTACCTTTCAAAAATGGATACTCCAGAAAACTGTAAGTACTGTACAAGGAAACTAAGGTTTCATGTTGCATTTATAAAGTGTATGAGGGGCTCTACCAAATAGCAGGTTACGTTTGCAATGCCTTACAGTATAGATACGGTTAGAATAGGTGCATTTGCAGTCATCTTGGTCATACTTGGGATAGGATGGAATACTTCTGCAAGTCCAGATAAAATAGTTTATTCAGCCCCATGGCTTTGCAGTCATGCTTTCACAAAGGAAATCATGTGCAGTAAGGTACTCAAGAATATGTTCTGTGAAAACAGTCCTGCAGTCAACAGAAAACTGGGTGATGGTCACAAAGAGACGTTGAATTGGCCAGCATGTTCATATAAAATCAAGAATTAATTGAATTATTACACTTTCATTCTGCATCCTTTCAGGGGTTTCCTCCCTCCACCAATGTTTTTTACATGCCAGTCCTTTCACTGAATTTTGAATTCAAAAGAAGCAAAGGCAAGACATGAGAAAGTCACTCTACCCTCCCACCCAAAGCAGACAATACATCAGAAAGAAAGAAAAATCACCTTCAGATTTGTGCATGAACCCCTACAGGCTATTGGCAAAATAGAACTGTCATCAAGCCCACACCCCCACTGAAACAAACTAAATGCTCCCCCTCAAAATCCCACCAATATAAACACTTTTAATAGAATATATGGATGGTGAATTAACCAAATACAGTGGTACATTGTATAAAGGAATTATCTTGTTCCAAACGAAATTCTGTTAAGCAAATTTTCCTTTATACAAATTTCCCATAGGAATGCATTGAAAATGGAATAATCCCTAATCGCGACCATTTTTATGTTGTACAGATTTGCCCCACAGGCGATAGTGTTAAGCAAATTTCCCGTCTCTGGAATTTTTTATGTTGTTATGTTGTTTTTATGTTGTTTTATGTTTGTTCTATGAGGTTCCCTGTAATAAGTTTAAAACACAATTAAACAGAGAAAGCATCTTCCCTAAACACACAGACAGAGGAGATACAGCAAATAAAATGAAATAAAATTGGGAGCGAAAAAACTCTCCTGCAAATAAAGACAAGAAATACAATCAAGCCGCCCCCCCCAAAAAAAAATAACTATGTGAACATAGGGAGATTTCTCTTTCCACCACCACCATTTGATGGCTTTTATTTGTGTCCAGAAGGTAGCAGAAGGCAGGACAGGCAAGAAGCAAAAATAATCATTTATTGTCATTTTTTCCTAGGGACGTTTTAAGCATTTCATAAATGCCCTGAGTGCATCCGATCTTGCCTGATTTTGGAAGCTAAGCAGGGTCAGGCCTGGCTAGTACTTGGATGGGCAACCACCAGGGAATACCAGGTGCTTTAGGCACCTGGAGTAGGAACTAGCAGCAAGCCACTCCAGTATTCCTGCCAAGAAAACTCCAGGGACATGGGGTCACGAAGAGTCAGTCACAACTGTAATGACACAACAAATAGTTAAATTATAATAATGTTTAAATTACATTATATATATATATGTAAATATATTTATTTGATTGGAGGCTATAAAATATAAGGTGACCTAGTCACAGTCTTTCTACTTACTTATACTGTACTGAGATATAATGAATATCTATCAATTTTTAAAAATGCATTTCTTCTGTGATATATTTTTCCTCTTTGGACTATGAGGTAAGTAATCGCTATATCTGAGCTAGCGAGCTATTCTATTTTAAGAACTTTCACTTATGGGTTTTTTCATTAACTTCGATAAAATCAAGCCTAAAGTAGAATGGCTTAATTTAGGTTTTTTTTCCTTGTACTTTGGGCACATTAGAAGACCAAGACAATTAAGAATGACTCACCAAAGAAAGTGGATGGCAACAGGAAGAGCAGAAGGCCAAATAAAAGATGGAGTGACTCAACATAAGAAGTAAATTTGCATGAGCTGAGCCAAACCGTTAATGACAGGATCTTTTACAGGTTGCTAATTCATAGGGTTGCCATAATTCAGGTCAGAAATAATATAACATAACTTTGGAAAAGCACTTATGCAGCCTTTGAAACCTGAAAGCAGAACTCCAGACTTCAATCCTACCAGTGTCCTGATTTGAAATGAATGTTAGTTTTTCAGAACTGGGAACTTGAGCTGATATATATAGTGCTATAGTATATAGAGAGCTATAATGGCTTAGGCATGGCAAAATGAAAGCTATGAAAATGTTAGAACATTGGATTATGCTGTCATTCATTCATTTGTTAAGTTTGTTCATTCGTTAGTTTGTTCATTCGTTCATTCTCTTACTAACTATGGCTGCTTTCACACGACCCCTAAAATCTGATGCAAAGTGCTCGCAGATGTGGAGCATAAAATTGTTTTCCGACCAGCAGTGGACTTTTAAAAAAATAAAGTACGACCACGCCCACTTAAGCATGACCCAGCACATTTTAGAAGTACCTGGTCTCCAGGAGGTAAAATCCTTGTTGCTGTTCTTTATGGATTTTAAAGCATTGCATGCCTGGCCCTCCTCCACCTTTTTTTGTTGGTTCCCCCCACCCTTTAACAGACAGGAATCCCTAACAGGCTTCCGCGGAGGTGAGTCTGCATTTTTTCTCCCTTCCCTCACAGCAGACAGAAGCAATAGAATTGGAGTGTGGGAGGGTGGGAACACAAGAACAAGGACAAAAACCACATGATCTCTGGTTGGGGGGGATCTGCATTTAAGTTGCCAGTGGATTTTAGGGGCTGTGTGACAGCAGCCTACTTTCATTCATATGCTGCTCTTATGTCTGATTCCATCCCAAATCACAAACATCACAATAAAAACACTTATGTATATAACAAAAATAACAATCAAACAATAAAATAATCCATGTAAATGATAAAAACTGAAATAAAAAGTCGCAACAGCTGAAAGCCCATGGGAAAGAAAAACAGCTTTTACTGCTTCCTGCTCTCAGTAAGTGCAGTCTATCAATCTGGATCCAGATTTGCCTTCCTTCTCTGCTTTGCATTGTTATCTACACACTGTTCTGTGTTATTGTTCTTTATTCATCATATAAGCCCTGAAAGCCAACCACCCCACCTCACCACCCCTTGGTTACAATATCCAGCTGTGCTCTTGATACTGTTCCAATAACCGGCCATTGGAGGCTGATGCTAACTAGCTTGGCTTATTTCGTCCTCTCTCTGCATTGTAAAGTCTTGGCATAGAGGACCTCGTTTGTATGCCATTATGAGAGATTCAAATCCCACAAGCCTGCACCATTCATTGTTCCATTCCCAAATTAGAAAATAAAAATCTGTGCCACCCACATAGGGACCTTTCCCCACCACCTCTTGCCTCCTCTGCCAAAGTGTCCCTATTGCTTGCTAAAGTCACTCTAGACATTTCCAGACTGCCTTGAAAGAGATATTCTGTAACATTAAGGGTGAAAAATCAGTGTCTTTGCAGTCTCAGAGGTCCCTAGCCATCAAAGCAAAAGCAAAAAGCAAAGTGTTCTGCTTATATACCGCCTCATACTACTACAAGTAGTCTCTGGGCGGTTTACAATTTTAATTACAAAGTGCAGGCTACACATTGCCCCCCCAGCAAGCTGGGTACTCATTTTACCGACCTCGGAAGGATGGAAGGCTGAGTGAACCTTGAGCCTGCTGCCGGAGATTGAACCCAGGCCTTGAGCACAGTTTTACCTGCAGTACAGGCATTTAACCACTGCGCCACGAGAGCATAAGTGGGTTGATTTGGAGGGAAAAGACATAATACAGCTTAAGAATCTTTACCAGTTCCCCTCCCCTAACTGCCCCCACCCCAAAAAAATGTGGTTCACAAGCTTTCAGATTCCTGGACCACCTTCCTTTTTCCTTCTTTATTAGGACACTTGGTGATCTTCTTGATACAGCTACACTGCTACAAGATGGCATCCCTGGAGCATATAAGCGCTATGTGGCTTTAGGTGTATCTTCACTATACAGTTATATCAGTTCCATATCACTTTAGTATTATGTTTCCATCCTATGGAATCCTCGGACTTGTTATTTGGTAGTATATTTAGAATTGTGTGCTTGAATGCGGGAATGAACTCCATTGAATTACAGTGCAAGAATTCTCTGGCATAGAAGTCGCAGGATTGTACAGGATGAAGCTATGGCAGTAAAAGTGTTATTAAATTGATATTATTGTGCCTTAAAAGTGATTATATTTAACCTTTGAAAACATGAGGTATGGTTACTTCAGAGTTCCTTGCCAATAATGAGAATTCAGATTGTTAATTGTTTTTAAAGAACAATCACATTACTCATTATTTCTCAGCAACCAGCTTCCTGTTATCATTATCATTGCCCTGGTCACAAAAGTCATTTTTATTAATCCATTGTATGTGTTATTGTACTATTAATCCTTTATATTGCTGCTATCAGTAGACAAAAACAAGACGAAACCAAAAGACTGTCTAGTTCCATATAGTAGTTCATTCTGATACTGCACTTGCAGATATTGTAGGCAGAAAATATAGAAGGCAAGAAGATACAATAATTTCCACACCACTGTGGAGTTTGTCAAGTAATAGATGCCAGGATCACAGTTTATTTTTTTAAAAAATCTTTCAAAAACCCTCTAAAATGCATTAAAATGCCTGTTAAAAATACTTTTGAAAGTAACTATAAAATATTACTTGTCACATTGTGAAACCAACTTTGTAACCACTTGTTCATTTCTTTTACTGTAAGTTTGTAACTGCTCCCTACATTACATGTTACCCCAAAAGAAATTAGTTGTAAATAATTTGTTACTTGGCATTAAGTAATCTAAATTCTATCCACTGGTTATGTTTAGCTGGATAATAAAAGCCACTGCTTTTTAATAACATTTTTGGTAACTTGTTTAATAACATGCAACTCTGCATGCATCTTTTTCCAAAAAGCATGGCTTTTTGTTCAGACATCAGGTAAAATAAGCAGCTGTCATGGGTTTTTAATTTTAATCTGAATGTGAATTTGATTATTTTTGAATTGTTTTGGCATATGTGAACAACTCTGCTGAACTAAATTGTGTCTGTGGAGTTTATCAAATAATGGATGCCAGGACCACAGTTTTCAGGTGATCTGGGTTGCTGTTGTAGTTTTATCTGTAATACTGACATAGCAGTATGCCAATTTGAAATAAAATTTTAAAAGGCCACCAGTCCTAGGAAGAAAGTGTGCCATACTTCATAAGCCCAGAAGCTGCTGGGCTTTTGTCACTTGCCTTCCCTCTTGCCAGCAGTTTCCTTGCTCCAGGTTTTGTGTGTGTGCTTGTGCATGCACCTTTCTCTCTTTTTCTTCTTGAGTATCCTCACTTAGTTGTTTTCAGGTCAGGAGAGGAGGCTGCCAGTACTTTAAAAACTTACTGGAAAAGGAAGGTGAGTCATGGCAACTGGACTTCTTTTCTTGTGAGACTCACATTTCATTACTCATCCCAGTAACTCCATCAGTCTGAGGAAAGTTGATGTGGGGCTTAAATTTTGACAAACACCATATACAGTAGTATCCCGCCACAACACGGTTAATATATTATGGTCTCAGTATATCACAGATTTTTGCTTGAGAGAAGCAGTCTTCCAAAGACAGGTTTTTAACCCCCTCCTGATGCCTCAGCAAACAGACCTTGGGCTCCTGGCAGTGCATGCCAGCAGCAGCAGCCCCAAATCAGGAGGGGGTTAAAATCCTCTCTTTGGAAGCACAGCCAGCAAGAGCAGCCGAAGGTCAGTTTGCTGAGGTGTCTGCATTTCATGGATCTTCCTTTATCGCGGTTGGGTCAGGCACCTACCTCCCACAATAAACGGGAGAGTACTGAATCTGGTTAGTTCAGACGCACAAACAGAATAAGGTGGAGGCTCATCCACCTAAAAGATCTGATGTCTAAAACACAAGAGGAGCAATATTGTGCAGTGAATTAGAAATACCAAAGAGCCACTAAACAGAAGGATGGCCCAGCAGAGGAGGGACAACAGCTCAGAACCAGAATCAGTGGTGTATCTTCATTTGAAGGACAAAGGACACTCATTCAAAGACAAGGATGTACATATTTTAGACAGAAGACAAGTGATTCAAGAGAGGGGTTAGGGAAGCCATTAAAAATCCTTCTCTCAATAGGGATGGGGGAACTTAAGACACAATTTGTCTGCCACTTACCATTCTGCCCTTTCATTGATCCCCAGACAAGACAGAAGCACTTCACACCTTCACCAGGAAGGCCACAGCTAATGACCTGTACTTAATCAGTGCTGGGAAGGGTTGCATTGGTGGGACTTTCATACACCCTAATTCCGCGATACATCTAACGAGCCTATTCAAACTAGGGGTGGTGTGAAACCAAGGTAAAGTCTAACTTGGAAGCCTCACACCAACTTTCATTATACAGTGGTACAT
This sequence comes from Phrynocephalus versicolor, assembly GCA_023846285.1. Lineage (NCBI taxonomy): Eukaryota > Metazoa > Chordata > Lepidosauria > Squamata > Agamidae > Phrynocephalus > Phrynocephalus versicolor. Next base: position 27,748,120 of record JAHTLZ010000275.1, read on the forward strand.
GTGGTTTATGAGCATAATTCATTTCAGAAGGATTCTTGTAAACCAAAATACTCCTATATCAAAGCAAATTTCCCCATAGGAAATAATAGGCACTTACTTGATCTCTTCTGGGTCCCAGTTACCAATATGTCCTATGGAGAATTTTACTTTGGCTGGGAGCTACAGTGGCCTCCAGCCATGGATGGGCGGCACCGGGCCCAGGGGAAGCTCTGGAGGCAACAAGACGGGTGGCATCACACCTGGGGCACACTGCGGAGGCCATAGACAGGCAGCGCCAGGCCCAGGGCTACTTCCAGAGGTTGTGAAAAGGTGGCTCTGGAGGTCACTTCCAGTTCACTTCCCAGCTGTGGACACCTGTTCCAGGCATTGTTGGGCCCGCATCAAGCCCCGGAGGACACATCCAGTAAGGAGAGGGAGGAAGTGGAGGTAAGCCAGGCCACAACTGCTCACAAACTGAAATAAAATGTTATTTAAAATTTAAATTTTATTTAAAATCTTGCTCGTTTTGCAAAACACTCACACACCAGAGTACTTTTAAACTGAGGTACCACTGTACTGATGAAGCTACCTGGAAGAGTTGTGAAACATTTTGATCTCACAAGAAAAGAAGTCCAGTTGCCATGACTCAACTTCCAGAGAAGTGCCTATAGTTTCCACAGAGCACAGCTTTATTCACACCAGGATAATGGGCTTATCCTATGATACAACAAGTCAGGAATCCATTTAAGTAGAAATGTGCATGAACCACCAGTTTGGTGAATCAGTTTAAAGGGGAAATTCTATCATCTTTTAAGAAATTGGTAAACAAGATGCATTATAGACAATGAATGGGGGTTGCAGAGTTTCTAAAGTTTATAAATATACATGGAAACTGTAGGCATCTGGAAAGGAATTCGGGTATGACTAGTAAAAAATAACATTTCAGACCACTTATTTTGTGTATAAAAACATTCCTTCTTAGCAAATTGTACCTGCTTAGTTGTGAGTTAAGAGATGTCTTTGGTAGTTCAAGAAAGCAGTGGGAAGGAACAATGCAGGAGCCACTCACTCAACATATCATGCCTCAAATGTAAGAGTGCATAGCAGATGAACCCTAAGACCAGGGAAAGGCCATCCCATGTTTTGTGGCGATTTTACCCTCAGGGTGTCCATCCCTGCTGTTTCTGATGAACCTCTGCAGCAATTGACAGGGAGTATTTCAATCAGAAACCCATCTCTTCTAAGGACTGTTTTGGGGCTTAAGCTGAAAGTGCCACCTGCAATCTGCTTCCTAAGGTGGAACAATAATGGGGACAGCTAGGTGAACCCTGGTGCAGAAAGAATGAGCGAATCCCTCAAACATAGCCTGGAGCTGGGAAACAACAGTATATCCTATTGAAGTGCCAGCCAATTCTGTTCAAAGGCCCTCTACTATAATAACATATCTGCCTGCTACTCCACTCTCCCCTGACAATCACCTAGTGAGGAAACATTATCTTATCCGTGAACTGGATTCTAAACCACAGTGGATAAAAGCCTGCTGAGCTCCTTGTAATGTTGGCAGTGTATATTATTTTGTAATGAGTGATTAGTTTGGCACTGATTCTTGGAGCACTAGCATATGGTAATCTCCTGAAGAATCAAAAAGCAGAACATTCTGGCTCTAATCCCATTGTTGAATGTAAAGAAAGTGCATAACATGCGACCCGTTCCTCACCGTGGTGCTCAGGTGTGCATCCACACATCCCCATGAATCATGGCAGTGATTTTTTATTTGCCAGCTAGGAATGGACTGGAAGTTAAACTACGCAACGAGGCATCTATTAACTGCCTTGTCTATGCAGGCACTGCCAACCTGTGACTATAGTACATCTGTAGAGAGGCCTTTATGAGGTCAGGGCAATGGCTTTTATGTCTTCTCATCCCAGTAACCAATACAGTCAAAATAATAAACTCCACCAACTTGCAACCTGCTAAGCAAAATGTAATCTACCTACCCATATACTGCAGCCTGCTGGGCACTCAACAATACTACTCCCCCCCACCCAACACACACATACATATACACACAAAAAGCATATGTAAGCTAGTTAGCATTCAATTTGGTGAGTCAACATTTATTTAGGCCCAAGAAAAATGGTCATTAGAGGTTGTGCAATGGAGATTCCAATACTAAGCTGCATAGCAAACCGATACTAAGTGGTTTGTGGTCTGTGGTCTACTGCAGATCTCACATGGACTGGGACTTGGGACTTTGCCAAGCCAAGTGGCCTTTGGCAAAGTACACAGCCCAAGAGCATGGCTAGATGGAGGGGTTGCAAAACTATTTCAGAGTAGCTGTTGTGAGTTTTTCTGGCTATTTGGCTGTGTTCTGGGAGGTTTTTCTCCCTGATGTTTCATCAGACTCTGGCCCCAGAGCACAGGGAGAACTCCTAGTTCCCTGAGCTCCTTGCCTTCTGAAGATGCCAGCCACAGAGTCTGGCAAAATGTCAGGAAGAAAAACTTCCTGAACATGGCCAAATAGCCTGAAAAATTCACAACAGCTCTCAGATCCCGGCTGTGAAAGCCTTCAAGAATATATTATTTCAGAGTACTTTATACTTAGAAAAACTCTGGCAAGATAATCAATCAAGAACTGCTTTGATGACTGGGGGGAAAGCAAAATGGCAGCCAGATGCCCAACTTAACTCTTGTTGGCGACAATGGAAGCAGCAGGGCAAAAAGCAAAATCGCATCATTAGTATCAAAGAAAGGGACCATTAGTACTGCTAATGTTAAGCTCCTCTCTGTAGGAAAAAAAAACTGGTAGAATTCGGTTTTCTGAGTTTCTCTTTGTACAAACAGGGTAGAGAATTCTGGAAATGTATGTCCACAAAGCTAGATTTGGTACAAAGTTGCTCCATTTCAGCTTCTCCACCCCACCCTTGAATCTTTTGGTTTCACTGATTAGTGAGTGATGTTTGTTTACTTCTGTACCACATTTGTTGTTTGTGTTCTCTCTTGCTTTTATAAAAACTTGTGCTTTGTTTTTCTCTCTCTCTCTTGTTTGTCATCTTTACTGGGTGGCGTGCTTCATCTGGTAAATAATGCATACAGTCCTCTCCACAGTGCAGACAGGTAAAGGCAGGTAGTGTATCCAAGGCTAGTATTGTACTGCAAATTGTGGTGTAATGGCAGTAATTTAGTGCCCTGTAGGTGCTCAGAGCTTCAGAAAGTACTGCAGCCTTGTGATCTGTGCTAACTGGAAGGGTGACTGGAGATACAGTATGAAGGCTGACCTTTAGATTGTCTCTAACTTACCGGTAAGTGAAGCTGTAGAAAACATTCAAGGCCATTCTGTCTCCGTGCAAATGGGTTGTAGGGTAGCTAAACATACAGATAAGTGCAGAGAGAGTAAAACAAGAAAAATCCATACCATCTACCATGTACATTATTGTATATCCGTCATCTATCAGCTCATTGATCTATTTATATCCACACAGCTTATTCCAGTAAGCGCACAGAGACAATAAAAGAAGATAAAGAATCAAGTTACATTAGGTAATGGCCAGACCTAGTGCAGTTAGAGGTTTGGCTGGGTTATTTCACATTACATGCATGCTTGACTGAGAAGGCAGTTTTCATTAGGCTCGGGCAGAATACTAGCTGGGGGATTTTCTCAATTAATTTCACAAGTATGCTTATGGATAATGATACATCAGTGTGCATTGGGGGGAAATTTCTGCCTATAAAGCCTTTGTGAACTGGAGGGCATTAGCATTCCTTGTCAGGTTCCTATTTTCAAGCATGTTTGTTGCTCTCGATCATTCTGGATGCAGTCGTCCTGTGCTACAGAAATGATATCCAGAGAAACTTGCAGTTTTCATATTCCCTCCTCACTTCTTGATCAGAGGCAGCTGGAAGCTCTGAGCCAGGCTTTTCTGGAGAGCTCAGCAAAAGGCCTGGAAATATGTAATCATTCTCAGTCCAATTTAGAAAATGCAGAAACTTGGAATGATGAGAGCTCTTACTGCATTTGCAAAGGTCTTAGCATGCTCTTCATTGTTCTCCGTTTTTCTAAGTGCTCTTATCGCACCACCAAGCTAAGGTTCAGCTCAGTCAAAGAGCAAGCGTGATGGCAATATTGTTTCTGGACTGTATTCCTCAAATGTAAAGCTGCAGGATTAATTAGCATGCTTCTTGATGAAAACATCCCCCACTCATGCACCACTAAGGCTGAAGCAGGGCTATTACCTTTTCCTTTTTTACACCTGATTTTCTGCAAGTGATGAGGAAAACGATCCCTGCAAAAATTATCTCCTACTGCATAAAATGATCAGTCCAGGAGTAATTTTACCACCTCACCTGCTGCTCATGTGAATTAAACATGAGAAGGGATGGAATGAACAGATGGAACCGGTAACGCCAATGTTCTGCAAGAGTTTGGTAAGCTGGAGTGGTACACCAAGCAGATATTCCATCGGACCCATCTGTGTATGTTCTTATTGGAAATACTCTATCCCACTTTTTATTTGCACAAACCCTACAGCAGTTTACAAGAAGCCCAAAGGCTGTTCTTACATTTGTGAGAAAAGCTAGAAGCCTGGCCTTAGGCATGGGTGAACTGGATCAACATCCTATACCTTAATAGTGTAAGCTCTGGATACATGTATGTCTAAAATACAGGTTTTTACAACCCCTTAGGAGGGGACAAGTACCCGGAGGAAGAAGAAATGTATAACAATCCAAGGTAAGGATGGAGGAGGCTCAGTGGCTATGGAGGTCTGAATATTTGTGCTAGGAGAAAGGAAAATCAGGGGGAATGAATGGAGTGGGGTATTGGTATCTGGATGGAACCCTAAACAGGAATATTCCAGACCATATCTCTTGCTCTTAATGTTTACTGTTGCTGTGGTTGGTCCATTTGTATTCCACCTTCTTCTAGGGTTCAAGGCAGCATACATCACTCTCCTCCTCACTTCATGCCTGCAGCAATGACACTTCTATGAAATAGGTCAGGCTGAGAAGGAGAGACAAGCCTGAAGGTACTTACTGACTTCTGTGTCTCACTTGGGCCATGAACATGGATTTTGCAGGTCCCCCAACTACTATACCTTACTGGTTCAATAAAATAACAATTTGCATCATTTTCACATGACATCATTTTGTTAGAATATGACTATAGAATACAGGATAGAGCAGACAAGACTAGTCACAAGGTCTACAGCTGCCTTGGATTTCTAAGGAAATATTTGAATGCAGGAATAAATTTGCATTAAAATTAATTGTTGTAACTTGTTTTCTATATTAATGAGGTAACTTATCTCCAAAGAAAAGAATTATTTCGGTTGTTGAGCACTTTTCTTGAAATAAATAAATATAGACCTGTAGTATATGGATTGGCCTATAGGTTTTTGCTACCTCTGCAAACAGCAGTTACTCTATATAACAGTTTCTGATTCTCATTACCCAGAGGGCAATTTTTAGTTTCTACTCTCTTCAAAATTAAATTTTCTAAAGCAGGTTTGGGGAACCTATGAGTCTTTAAATGTTACTAGGCTGCAACTCACACCATCCTTGATCATTGGCCATGCTAAGCAGGTTTCATCTCTAAGAGTTGTGGTTCAATATTTGAAGAACCCCGAGTTCTTATCTATTCTATAATGTTACACGATTGTTTAGTATCCTGTTTATATTTCATGTCACAACAATTACAACTCATCTTTCCTTCCAAATGTTTAGAACCCTGGCTATCTGCATGATGGTTGTCTTATGCTATTCTTACAGAGGTAGACGGTCAGGGTGTGTGGGACCAGTTCAAACCAACCCAGTAAGTCCTTGCCCAGCATTTAACTCTGGAACTCCTAGTTCCAAGCCCAATATTCTAACAATCACACTTAAACTGGTAAGCATCTATTTCTATGCATTTTAGTGGGTGAAATCAATTTCTAAAGGACTTACACTGTTGGCTCTATCATTAACTTTCAGCATTCTGGGATGGCCAGGCCTAGTTTTAGATTTCCTGCATAGATGAAAACCTGACATATAATTCTGTTCTTACAGGTTTTTTAAGGCTTCGTTATATACTTTGTTGTATGCATGTCTAAGGGCATTTTTTCTCTATTGATTGCTGGCAAAGGAAATTGCCCTGATGGATTTCCCACAACAACCTTTGTGCAAATGGTGATTCACACAGTAAAAACAGGACTTCCACTAATGCAACAATGTTCTAGATATCTTGACATTTTTGCACTGAGAATGTCAACCATTTATACCACAATCCTAGATAGAAGTGGTTGGTCACAATAGAATTCTGGCCAAAGGGTCTTTCCAGAACTGCTCTATGGCTACAAAAGACTCAGATGCCTCTCCATTAGCAAATGTATATGAAATGAGTGTCCACATCAATTTTCTGTACCAAAAGGTCACAGAGTTATAGTTACCACATGCACTTGCTTCCCATTGTCATAGTTTTCCCATTACTATCTAAAATGGCTCCCATTTCCATTCACAGAAGAATATTCCTATCCCATATCTTTTAGTAGCAGCTGAATTTCAGTTCTCACCATAAATTCCAAACATGTAAGAGACAAAAACCTCATCAAAATGAGAAGTGTGTGTTGACAAGCGTGATGAGCATCAGCCCTGGCTGTGGAAACATGTCTGGAGAGAATTGCTCACTTTGTGGAACCAGGCTGCCTGGCGGTGGGTGTACTGATTAATTTAATTTTAATTAATTCTGTAATCTCAAGATGTACCCAAAATCTGCTCAAAGCTGTCAAGGTGGAAGTGTCGAAGTTGACACAGAGACAAACCAAAGACAGAGTTCGTGAATTTCTATTTATCTCAGCAGTGGGGCAGGGGTGAGGATGGGTGGGGGTATCAGCAGATATGGCAGCCTGCACAGCTCTGATAGCACCTTCTGGCATCTTTGTACTTGCCAGATGTGCATACCTCTAGGTGAGTCTTGTTGAGAAATGTGCCTGTATTTGAATAAATGACTTCCAAGGGTTAATAATCAGTGGCAGGCCCAATACATTTTCTTGCCTGAGGAACAGCAACTAATTATGCTCACACTCAGACAATCCAAGTCAAAGTGCATAAACCCAAAGGCAGCAAGACTATTTTACACCTAAAGAGGAAAATCCCACATGTAACTCTTTTTCTACCTGGCAATCATAAATGCATGAAGCAACAATCTATTGCCTTTCATCAAAGCCAGAATCTTCCCTCTTACTCTGTCTGAGGGCACTGTTGGTTGCAAAGTTGGCAGCTCGGCGGTTTGAATCCCAGGTGCCACGCAGCAGAGCGAGCTCCCACTGATAACCCCAGCTCCTGCCAACCTAGCAGTTTGAAAGCATGTAAATGCAAGTAGATAAATAGGTAAAAAGTGGGAAGGTAAAACAGTGTTTCCTTGCAGCCATGCCAGCCACGTGGCCATGGACTTGCACACCCCGGGCTCTTCAGCTTGAAAATGGAGATGAGCACCGCCCCTAGAGTCAGACACGACTAGCACACACGTGTGGGGAAAACCTTTACATTTTTATCCCTTACATAGTCAGCCATACCTGGCTAAAGATGACTGCAAGAGGTACACATGAGGACAAACAATCTGTTGTTTTAAAAAGGTGATATACCATTCAAATTTTAAATCCTAGGAGTACATGATTCCCCCTCTCATTTTCATCCTCACTGTAACCCTTATTTTAAAATATTTTAGCCCACTTTTTGCCTTGACAAGGACAGCAGTGACTTACATCACTAAAAGACAATATTTATAGCTAAACACAGTAAGTATGAGGCAGATTATGCTATAACAAAGCAGCCAACCCAGGGTCAACCAGGGACTTCCATGGCTGTGAGGAGACTGAGCCTCTACCCCTCTTTCTCTAGCCCAGCACTTGATATCTTACATACAGCATGCCAATTAAAACAGAAATTCTCTAATGAGAGAAATATTACATGTTCCATGTTATCTAAGTAGTAGAGGTGCACTGTATTCCTGTAGATCAGGAAAAGAATTCAGGGAATTCTTATTTTATTCCAGCCTTCTTCAAACTATTGCCCTTCAGATGTGTTGGACTACAGAGTTGATCATTCTCAAACTGGTTCGGAGGATAGGAGCTGAGATCAAATGCATCTGGAGGAGAATGGCTTAGAGAAGGCTGTTAGACTCTGTAATAAAATGTTGCCACGTACCCTCATCCACTCCTGAATATTGCCATTCGTGGTTGCTGACTGCCTCCCTTCCTGCCAGCTGTGTGCCATCCTTCAGGACATCATTCTCCTGTGAAGGAAGGACAGCTCTCAAAGCCGTTAAAGGCTGCTTCCCCCTTCTTCTCAGGGAAAGAATTTAGATATTTTACCATCCCAAACTTCAGTCCTCCAGATGTTTTGGACCATAGCTCCCAGAATTCCAGTCCCAGAATGCCAGTGACAAAGGACTGTGGGAGTTGTTGTCCAAAACATCTGGAGGGCCAACGTCTGGACACCGCTGCTTTAAGATGATTGTTAATTATTATACTGCCAACACTGGGAGGCATAGGAGGACCCTGCCAAAATGTGAAGACGGTTAACATATTCAGGTATCCTCCTGGGCAATGACACCATCTTCTTGGCTGAATCATTGGATTGCTTCCAACAAGAATGAAGAATTGCCAACCCTCAAAAAAGTAGTTAGTTACTTGTCCTACAATCATAAAGAATTGATTTAGTTTTTGGTGTTACAATATCTTGAAGTGCTACAGCCTTTATTCCTCCAGGCTTTGCAAAACTGTCAAAACAGTGACATCATCATCAAAGTGGCAGCCTGCCAGATTTTGAGTTACAAGTCCTTGCAGTTACAGGAATTGCAGGACCAATAGAAATTCTTGATATATATTTTTTTTTCTTGAGGCACCAGGCCCTTGGACTGCCATGCCTTTCAGAAAGGATTCTTGATAGGTGATGAAGGGGAGATAAGGGTATAAACAGTTACCAGAAAAGACAGTCAGAGAAAGGAGGAAAAAATGCCAGGAGAAAATTCTTCAGGGATGGGGATTGGGGGTGATGTGATGTTATAATTTTTGTATGCTCTAGTCTTTTAATTGCATAACCATAATCTCTCAAAATACATACACAGATGTAACTTGATTGAGAGCTATTTTTTTTAACTTTTAGAATATTCCCAACTTTGGAATGCCCTCCCTACAGAGATCCGCCTGGCGCCAATGCTTTTGGCTTTTTGGCACCAGGCAAAGACCTTCCTGTTTAATCAGCATCTTAATTAGATAGTGTTTTTAGCAGGGCTCATAGGTAGCAGGATTTTATCATTTGTTTTGTATATTGATTTTTTTAAATTGTATTGTATTCTATAGTTTTAACAATCATATTTTATAGTTTTAATACATTGTTGTCTGCCGCCCTGAGACTATGGCCGTTACTTCACGAGGTGCCTCGCTTCGAATCGACCTTGCCTTCGATTTGAATTCGGAGGCGGTCACGTGGTGGTCACGTGGTCTCCCTTCGCTCCCACCCCCGTTTCTCTGTACTCACGCGGGGCATTTTTGGGACCGAATCGATTACTACCTCACGTGCTCCCTTCGCATTAGAAAGCTGATTTGCAACGTCCGGTTCCACTCTCCTTTTATTTTTAAAAAAAAAATTACTCGGCGTATCGATGCATCAATGCTTGGCTGTCATTCACGACAGAGCGTGGTTACTGTACGATCCTGTGTTTTCTGCTCCTAATTTATATTGTTTTGTCCATTGTTTCCTGGCATCATTGGCAGCCCCCCCCCCGCCGCCGCCGCCGCTACTCGGGGGGAGCCCCGCATGGCACAGCTGCCCGCCCTCCGCCGCTTGCACGCTGCCTGCCCCGGGTGCCCTGCTCTGGCCGGGCGAGGCGGCAGCGGCTCCTCCTGCTCCCGCCGCCGCCGCCGCCGCCGCCACTACTCACACAAGGAAGTAACAGCGCAAAGCGTTGAAACGATATAGCGATGCATCAATATCCCTGTTTGAATATTTTTTTAAAAAACTTGAAATAAAAGCCAAAAACCGAGACCACACGTGACGTTGGGAGCGAAGCGAGATGCGAAGCGCAAAGATTCCCGGCCCATGGCAGGGGAATCACTCACCCCGGTTGGAGCACAGTAAAGGGGGTGTGGTTGGGGTGACGTCGCAGCCAAAAAGGAGGAGCGTGCTGACTGAAGCGATCGGTTCGCACAGAAATGACGGCTTGCCGCGAAGCGAGCGGCTCGTGAAGTAACGGCCCAAGTGGTAGTGGGGTGGCTGTTTTTTAAATAAATAAATAATTAAATAAATATGTCTTTGTAATACTTTTTAAATTGTTAAGTATTTTCAACACTTTGCAGTCTTAGTATTCCACTATTAAGCAGCAAATTCATTTTATTACAGCATTTTAAAGTTTTATTAGAGTAGTTACTTATATTTTTCATTTTGTTCATTAAGTTTTCATAGTTATATACCAAAATCATTGTATTAAATTTTTGCAGTTGTGTTTTGGTTATTCAATAGAGACTTCAATAGATAAAAACAATATAACACATTTATATCTTCTTGAATGTGCCAGTTCAATAAAAAGAAGAGAAGCAGAAATTTTCTTGAACATTTTATCTGTCTTTGCATGGGGCGAATATATTAAGGACTATTCAGAAAGAGGGAGTACAATTGCACAAGGTGCAAAATATTCCCTAACTGGGATAAATGATCATTTTATGAGCCTATTTCATCTTATGAGCCCATTATGAGGTCATCCAGAGATATGGGGCTTGCTGTCATCAGTACACTGACAACACACAGCTCTATATCTCCTTTTCTACCTCTGCAATGGAGGTAGTCCAGACCCTTGATTGCTGCCTGGATGCCATGTAGTAAGGTACCAGGTCTAACAGGCTGAAACTCAATCCCGAGAAGACTCGGAGGTTCTGTTCTTTTTTTGGGGAGGGGGGAGGCCAAATGGGTACAATGGACCTCTTCCCAGTTGGGAGGGGGTCTGCCCTCCAGCTGGTTGAAATTATTCAAAATGTTCTTTGGATCCAAACTACTGCTGCAAAGTTGCTGACCAGATCCAGTTATGATTAAGTTATGATTAATTTTGTTTTTTACATATAATATGTACCAAGAAAGAGACTTTGTGACTTGTATGAGAGTTTATGTATTTCTTTTTAATAAGAAAATAGCCTTTTACTAAAAAAAGTAGTATTAATATAGAAATATTATACTTGTTTTGTGCTCTATGAACTGAAGATATTTTTAATGATTCCTACATTTTGATAGGTTAAAATGACATCTATATATATGAACTAGAATTTTTTTGTATTAGAGGACTGTGGATTTTACAGTATATATTCATTTAGTTTTTATATATTACAAGTGTATTTTGCATTTCTGGATCTTATTTATAAGATTTCTTGCTTGCTAAATAAATATTTTAAAAAATAAAAGGATTCATTTTTTAAGTCAAGGAAGGAAAAATTGAATGAATATAAAGCAAGCTATGGAATCTTCTGTGACCAAAATGAAATGCCTTGTCAGATGTGTATAAAATACAATTCTGTAAGTGTCTCATGGGGATTTATAACAAATTAAGGCTTTAACTATCTCACTTTGCATGTAATGAGTCTATCTCATATGTTAGTTTTACCTTTAAAGTTGCATTACTGAAATAAATGAACTTTTGCATGATAGTCTAATTTTTTGAATTTCACCTGTATTGCTGGATATGTGCTATTTAATGGAACACATCTCATCATATAAGCCTCCACAAGTCCTAATATCTTCAGGAGACCTTTCTTTCTGTCCCACTAGCCTCACATGTACATTTAGTGAGGACACCTGGGCAAGCCATCTTGGTGGCTTCTCCCAAGCTGTGGAATTATCTTCTGAGGAACACTAGCCAAGGACATCTCATCAGTGGCATTTGGCCATTGATGAAGATGGGCCTTTTAACCAAAGGTGTTGCGTTTGTTTTTGAAAATGATATGAAAGGTTTTAAGATGTGTTAATATTATGTTTGTTTTAATGGGATAACTCATATGGGTAGCGGTTCAGTACCATAATTTATTGTGTTTTTAGCTGCATTTAGTTTTACATTTCTGTTGTAACCTGCCTTGCATTCCACAAAGGAGAAAGAGGCTGTGAGAGAGACAACAAGGAAAAAGAGATAACAGAAAGTGTGTCATCTAATGAAGAAGTTGTGATTAATGATAAGATTCAAATGCAAATGGCTGGATTAAAGGTGAAAGAAGAGGAAAAGGCTGTTGAGGTGGCATTAAATAAGGATAAAGGGAAAGAGATAGGTGAAGGGGAAGAGCCAATAGTGGAAGGTTTTGGGATGATGGACAGTGAGGACGATGAATGGAAAGAGATGGGTGAAAGGGAGGGAGAATTAGAGAGAGAGAGAGAAGGGAGAGTTCAACCCAGACCAAAAAGGAGGTAGACATAGGATTGCCATTACCACTTCCTTTACCCATAGAGTGGTTCGTGCAAGTTGTGCCAATTTATGGTAACAAAAGGCTGAGAGAAAGCGCACCACCATGGACCTATGGCAAGAAAGAGATCCCTGTCGCAGCTTGGGCAAGACACCCTTGTTGCGTTACTCAGTGCAGTGGTTGAGGCAGCGAGGTACCATTACAAGAAAGGGAAATATTAAAGAGGTTGTCAAGTAAAGGTTCTTCCCTGTTATGTATAGAATCTCAAAGTTTACTTGTTTTTGAAGAATACAAACTGTTGAAAGATATAAATGAGCGAGCCGAATTGTTTATGTTTGAAAATAAGAATAAAAGGTTATTAAATTTTGAATTGCTACCAATCATTAATGAACCATTTATTTCGGAACCGTTACCGGATCACAACGAATCCTCACAGAGGCATTATAATAAAAATGACAAAATATCTTGAAAATAAGTTAATGGGTTAGAATTAGCTAGTTAGTTGTAAATGTTCCTGAATAGAGTTTCATCAGAATATTGTTTAACATCCAGGTGTCTTCTCAACCTTTATTATGCTGTCTCTTCCCCCGGCCCCATTCCCCATGCAATGTAGAGTTGCATTGCTCCAACACTTTGGCCTTTTAGCACTGGTGACGCATGACTAGCCTGCAATCACCTGGAAGCAAAAGTAAAATGGTGTTTCTGCACAGCACTTAACATAAAGCTATTTTCTTCATAACTTATTCATTTAATGGTGATTTGTTTTAAAACAGTTTTAGTTCCAATGCATTTGATTAATTTAAAAGTAAAATGAAACCATGCCTTTTATTGGAATGATGAAATTATTACATATTGAAATTAAAACTGGCTGGGGGGGGGAGGTTGACACAAGAGGACACTAACAGCAGTGGATGTACCGGGAAAAGAATGCTCACAGACATGACTCAAGCAGCAGGTATGAGAATGGATTGCATAGACCTTTCCTTCTGCCTGGTGCCCCAATAGTCCCAGCTCCTGAAAGTAATTTTTGAGTCTGTAAGTCCCAGAATACCCACACCAGCATGGCTACCCTGGTCAGATCATTCATAATACCTGAATTTGCTGATTACAGTACGTCAATTTTAGCAAAGACTTTTATGGAAGCAAACCTGAAACATCTGATGTTTGTAACTGTGATTGTTCATCTCAATGACTTTCACATCCTGTAATAAACCTAATTTCACAAGACCAGTGAACCAGCAGAATATTTTCTTTCTCACTTCAGTACCCAGGCAATAAGAACATTTTCCCTACAGTTTCCCCCCTGCCCACACCTCTTATTTTGCAGATCTGTTTATACCACTCCCATCAGCTGGGCTAAAACTCCAACCACTGGGAGCCTCCTAATGCACCGAGGATATTTAGTCATTTTTCATGTCGTCCATCTATACATTTTTAAATACAGGATTTTGTGTGCCACAAAACTGTAAGCTATTATTCAAGAATCAAGATGGGAAGTGACAGGTATTCCCCAGCATCAAAAGAACAACACACTCACAACCTCCACCATCCTTATTTACTATGACATCACCAGAAGGCTGAAACTCCATTTTCTGACTGATCTGGGGAGTATCAGTCTAGAATAACATGATGCCTGATGACTCCTAAACAGGCACTGATTGAATTAAGCCATTCATCACTTGTGCAGATGTAGCAAGCTACTTCTTTTACAGCTGTTATGGGAAAGGAAGTAAAGGACCCTCCAGGCTTCTTAATCCCACCCCATCAGAAGCCAGGGCACTTTAAGTCCCATCTCTGTGGGTTTTGTTTTTTTTTTGTAAACATTCTCCATCACCCTTGAATCAATATGGACTTTTCTAAGACAGAAATTTATTTCTGTGGAATTGATGGATATTCCCTCCTATTGAGAACTATGACAGATGGGTTGTGCACAGACCTCTATGCATTTTAAAAACACATTTACACTTGCTAAACAAAAACAAGCATCTAAAACAAAACAGTCTCTCTTTTTACAGCCTGTTCCTTCTCCAAACACTGGGCTTCAAAAATACTACCAAGAGCCTTTGTCTCGTTGTGGCTTCAAACCTGTTGGGTTCTCTTGGTATATAGCCATACCAAACAGAATGCTAAGGATTCCCTTTATTTATTAACTAAAAAGCAAGTCACAAACGGGAAGATCTATCTCTACTCTATATGCAGTCCTCTAACTTTATAACTTAACAACGTGTAATGTAATGACCTGTAACCTTGTTCAATTTTTGCCGCATGAAGTAAAGTGAGGCTGCAAGACAAATACTCCACTGTTCCACGGTCTGAAGACCTTATTACTGCTTTAACTATCCCAGAATGTGCGTTTTGTCGGTGCCAATTTCAAGTAGATTTTTGGACATTAAGCCATTCTAGGTGCCAATTTCAAGTAGATGTTTGGACATTAAGCCGTTCAGCTCAGAGCTTGGAAATATTACTTTTGGGATTGCAATTCCTGTAAGCCCGCTGCTGAACAGCTCATATTGTCAGAATATCCTCTCTCGTGCTGCATGGAAATTCACTTTCAGGAGGGTGCAATTCAGTAGTAAAGCACCTGCCTTTAATGCAGAAAGGTCATGCTTCAATGTTGTAGTATGTCCCAACACAACTAGGGGGGAAATTCTGCCTTTAATGCTATCAAGGATCTGCTGCCAGTGAGTGTCAGCAGAACTGGACTGAATGGCCAGTGGTCTGGTTCAGTATAAGGCAATTGCCTAAGAACCTGGCAGTTCTATTCCTTCCCTCTGGAAGAGAAGGAAACAGGCTTGCTCTGCTATGTGCAGAAGAGAAGTGCACTGGTTCTAGGACGTGCAGTTAAGTCAGCAGGTGTATTCCATCTAGTTGTTGTTTTTTAAAGAACAGTCAGATATGACATGCAGATTAAAGCTGCTATCCTATTCGCCCCGGCAGAGCAAAATGTTCACTGAGGTAGTAATGTGGTATTACCACCTGCCAAAGCCAATGCATAAGCAAAGGGGTGTGAAGTCACTAGCCATCTCCCGTCACCTCTTAAATCATGGGAGAGACTGCGGCTGCTGGATCTGAGTGATGCCTCTACATGGGTTCTCGGTCAAGTGGTACACCAACCCCCCCTTTTCTTCTGACATTCTCCTTTCCATGATTATAGAAACCATGGATAGAGGCAGAACTAGGATGGTCCCATCAATGCATATGGGTTCTTTCCATACACTTTAAATCAGGGGTCCTCAAAGTTTTCAAACAGCGGGCCGGTTCACCACGCCCCAGACACCACTGGGGGCCAGACCACAGTGGGTGGGGGGAGCAGGGGACCTTGCCGTAGCCCTCCCACTCTGAATGCCCCACTAGCCAGCATGCTGATCATCTAGGCGGTAGTTGGGGGGAGTGGGAGAAGTGACATAGCCCACTACTTGGAACTGCCTCAGCAATAGAAGCAGCTGCGGAGGCTGGCTTGCTCGCAAAGAAGGGAGTAGGTGGGGGGGTGCAATTGGTCCCGGGGCCCGGATTCAGGACTTTGGGGGGCCGCATCCGGCACTGGGGCCTTAGGTTGAGGACCCCTGCTTTAAATCATGGCTGATCTGGACTTTTGTGATGGGGTTCAGATCCTCCACTTGGCTCCATAACTGAATGGGAATGACAATCAGGGTCTCCAGTTGCCCCTTAGTCTGAGATTCCAATCACTCCACCACACTGAATTCCATCATCATAATTTCATAGACTACAGGGGCAGGATTATGCAATCAGGGTTCTCTTTAGGCAACCTAGATTTGCAACTGTCCATGACAAAATACACACCCCCTCCCCTTCCCCAAAATATTGTTACATTTCCAAACAAAACATCACAAGCATTTACACTAATAGCTAAAGAAGCTGATAACAACAAAGTCAATACATACCGTGTTTCCCCAAAAATAAGACAGTGTCTTATATTAATTTTTGCTCCCAAAGATGTGCTAGGTCTTATTTTCAGGGGATGTCTTATTTTTCCATGAAGAAGAATATGGTACACATTTATTGTTATCTTATTATCGGGGAGGCCTTATTTTTGGGGGGATGCCTTATATTTCAGCGAGAAGCAAAACTGTAAGTAGGTCTTATTTTCAGGGGATGTCTTATTTTCAGGGAAACAGGGTACATATAGATAGTGCAAAAATAATAAGACAGATTTATATGAATTCCTTGAAAAAGAAAGAATGCCCCTAACCAGTGGTGGCGAACCTTCAGCACTCCAGATGTTTTGCACCACAACTCCCACAGTCCTTTATCATTGGCAGTACAGGCTTGGAATTCTGGGAGTTGTGGTCCAAATATCTGAAGTGCCAAAGGTATGCCACCACTGCCCTAAGCCATTAATAAATTCTGAGCAGTATTTATCTTGACCCTTGACGGATGGTGCATACCAATATGCTTTAGTTACCCCACACTATGTTTCTGACATGGCAACTCTTTTCAGGTTTTTCCAGGTAAAGAGTGTAATGGTCCTATGCACCTTGCAGACATATAAAGTAACTGTTATGCTATTTAACCAAACTGTACCAATTTATGTTTTACCTAAAACTAGTGCCCAGTTTTAATTAATTTGGGCTTAGAGAAAGTCCAGGGAAATAAAGGTTGGGTTAATTTTGTGACTAGCCGGGGCAGAAGAGGTCACAGAGAATACTGTACTTAGAGATGTTCTACCATTCCCTTCTTCAGGGCTGGCCTAGGACTGTGGACTTTACCCAAAGCCACACAGGCTGGCTCTTCTCACAGAAGAGCTATCTAGCTCCTTGCACCTAAAATAAAACATATGATAGTTGGGTCCATGAAGTTTTGAGGAAAATAATTTTTCCAAATCTCGGCTTTTCTTTGAGGAAAACTGGAGACTTGGGGAAATTTCTCTAAGTACAAATGCTGCAATCAGAAAAGGGGTTTTCTTAGCAAGGGAGAAAGAAACAAAAGTTTACATCACACCTTCAGGTCTGTGTTACTTATTACTGATGTAATTTTCATTCTTTTAAAAAAACTTTAAGTATACGGTATATAAAGAGACATTTATTAACACATTCATATTTTCCCTAAAGAATAGAGAAGAGCAGGATGGAACAGGTGTGCAGAGAGCCCTAAGAAACATATAGGAAAATGTAATAAAACAGAGAGGCAGCCATGTTGATGCCCCATCCACATTACGGATGGAGACAGAACTACTGGCTAAAAGAGACGTGAAGGGTTCAGAGAGATGTGGAGTGAGAAGAGAAAAAAGGAATAGGTAGAGGTAAATGAGAACTGAATACTGAAAGACCTGGGGCAAATCAGAGCAGGTAGATCTATGTTGATGTAAAGAAAAAGCAGCAGATGCATGATGGAGTTGTGGGAGGCGAGGGGAGATGTTTAATGAAGATGAAGGTGAAAAGAGAAAATCTGCTAACAGAATGTGTGCTAAAAAGGGAAGCTCATTCTAAAAGGTGACAAAAATGTGATTTCAGGGGTGATATAGCAGTGCAGCTCTCTTGAATTTACAAACATCTAAAAATGTGCATTCCTGTTTTAAGAGCGACATTTCAGCAACCCCACTCGGCAAATTTCAAGCTAGTTATTGATTCACTTTGCTTAACCTTCTTCCCCCCACCCCCATCCTAAGCAGCACTGTTGCCTTCATTCTTCATTTCATAACAGAGGGTATAACAGATGATTATGTTCCACCCAAGAACACAGGATGGTTGTATTTCAGTGGCAGCTTGTGTTGTTTCGGATAGATTTCACAGAC
Organism: Phrynocephalus versicolor; assembly: GCA_023846285.1. NCBI lineage: Eukaryota > Metazoa > Chordata > Lepidosauria > Squamata > Agamidae > Phrynocephalus > Phrynocephalus versicolor. The sequence goes on from JAHTLZ010000275.1 coordinate 27,766,261, forward strand.
TTACCCAGAGGTGCCTACTTGTCTGGTTTAATTATAAGGCCCATAATTTTAAGAGTTTCTAGGTGCCTGAAATTATAAGAAATCTGATGGTTTGGTTTTCTTATAATATTCCATTTAGAATTGTGTTTTGCACAAGGGGATGGGTAGAGGTACATGCATTGCATATGAAAGGCTTGTAAGGAAAGGAGCAAACATGAATCTCTCCATTTAAAACAAAAATCAGGACTAATGCAACCTTGTGCCTTTTAAGGAATTTGTCCTCGACCTGTGCTTTTAAAATATTTGCCATGTGCAATCATCAACACTTTTTCCTCTATTCACCTGCTCCAACTATTGTTATAGAATGTAACAATACTAAGTGCAACAGAACAAGAAAAGGGAAGGCACAGATAACAGGAGAAAACTAAGGCGAGACTAATTTAAGTGTCTCTAATATTTCATTATGCACAATGCATTTCAGAATATATTTTTCTTTCTTGGAGGCATTCGAAATGGAAATGAAAAGCAAGTAAATACATAATAATGATTTAAAAGAAAAAAAAACCCTTGAAAATGCACAGAACATATCAATATGGACAAAAACAAGAAAGATTCTTCCTGTACCCCGAAGACGAACAGGTTTTATCTGACATAAGCTTTTATAGATGCAGCCTACTTCTTCAGACGCTACTTAGGAAATCCATCAGTTTCATTATACACAAACAAAAATTTATGGTCCAATCCCACAAACAAAAACTTATGGTCCAATCCCACAATAATCCCATTATTCTTGGCACATGAATACTGCATTCAGGTGCAGCCGCTTATCCCTTGTGTACAGCCTGCAGAATTTGTATTTACTTGCTTTTAATTTTTATTTCAAACACATTGGAAAAAGGGATTTATATTCTAAAACATAGTGAACTTTATAAAACATTATGAGCATTTAAGATTTTTCTCTTTTCATTTTTGCTCTGCACTGCAGCCAATGGGTATGGTTCAAAAGATTGCATCCACAGCGGTGCTGGGAATTAATAACTGAACTTTGCATAAAGTCACCCATGTCTTGTTAGAATCATAGAGTTGGAAAAAACCTCAAGGGCCATCTAGTCCAAACCCTGCCATGAAGGAACTCACACAGTGCTCCTGACAGATGGCCATCCAGCCTCTGCTTAAAAACCTCCTAAGAAGGAGAGTCCACCCCCCTCCATGGCAGCATATTCCACTGCCGAACAGCTCTGTCACGAAGTTCTTCCTAACGTTTAAATTGAATCTCTTTTCCTGTAGTTTGAGACCACTGCCCCAAGCCTTAGTCACCGAAGCCATGAAAAATAAACCAGTCCCTTCTTCAATGTGACATCCTTTCAAATACTTAAACATAGCTATCATATCCCCTCCAAGCCTTCTTTTTGCAAGGCTAATCATTCCCAGCTCCCTACGCCACTCCTCGTAAGACAATTCTTCCAGACCCTCAATCATCTTGGTCGCCCTCCTCTGGACCCACCCAAAATTGTCAACATCCTTTTTAAATTGAGGTGCACACAACTGGACACAGTACTCCAGGTGCGGTCTGACCAGAGCAGAATAGAGTGGTACTATCACTTCCCTTGATCTAGACACTATGCTTCTGTTGATGCAACCAAGAACCATGTTGGCTTTCTTGGCCACCGCATCACACTGCTGACTCATGTTCAATTTGTGGTCCACCAAGACTCCCAGATCTCTTTCACACATACTATTTTCTATCCAAGTGTCTCCCATCCTATTTCTGTGCAATTCATTGTTTTAATCTAGATCAGGGGTGCCCAAACTTTTTATAAGGAGGGCCAGATTTGGTGGCTGAGAATGTGTCAGGGGCTGGTTGCTCCCCGACCCTGCCACCCCACTGCAAGCCCCACCCACTGACCCCTTGCAACCCCACCCACAAGAAGGAAGGCAGGGACCAAGGGAGGGAGGGAGGAAGGTGGAAACCAAGAGAGGAAGGAAGGAAGGTGGGGAACAAGGAAGGGAGGGAGGGAGGGAGGTGGGGACCAAAGGAAGCACAGGGAGCCGTGGCCACAGGTCGCCCCTTGGAAGCCTCGGCGGTGGTGACGGCTCGCCTGCCAGCGCACCCCAAAGCTCCTTGGCGGTGGCAGAGGCCCGCTGGCCTGCCCATCCCACCCTTTCCCCTGCGGTGCCGGTGGCGGCAGACCACCTCTCCGCCCAGCCACCCAAGCTTCCCAGCGGTGTCAGTGTTGGCAGATTTTTTAAAAAAAAAACATGGGGCGAAGGAGGGGGAGGGAGGGGCGGGCCAGCCAGCCGTGGGCCACTCAGAATGGCCTGACAGGCCGGATTTGGCCCCCAGGCCGGACTTTGGGCACGCCTGACCTAGATGCACCACCCTACATTTCCCTCTGTTGAAACCCATTCTGTTAGGTTTGGTCCAGCACTCTAATCTGTCAAGGTCCTTTTGGATTTTCATCCTATCCTCTAGGCTAGGGAATTAACAATTTGGTATCATCTGCAAATTTGATCAGCCTACTCTCTATTCCTTCCTCCAAGTCATTAATAAAGATATTGAATAGCACTGGACCCAGAACAGAACCCTGGGGCACCCCACTGGTCACGTCTCTCCAAGCTGAAGAGAAGCTACTAATGATCACCCTTTGGGTGCGATCAGTCCACCAATTACAAATCCATCTAACAATAGCACTATCTATCCCACATTCTACTAACTTCTTTTTAAGTGTACCATGGGGAACGTTATTGAAGGCCTTACTGAAATCTAGATAAGCAATATCCACAGCATTCCCCTCATCTACCAGGCCTGTAATTCTATCAAAGAAAGAGATCAAATTGGTCTGGCATGACTTGTTTTTAAGAAATCCGTGATTTCTCGTAATGACAGCATTGCCGGTTAAATAACTACAGACTGTCTGCTTAATAATTTCTCCTAGGATCTTGTCAGGAATTGAAGTCAAGCTGACTGGGTGGTAATTATTCGGGTCCTCTTTCCCCCCCGCTCCTTTTTGAAGATAGGAACAACATTCACCCTCCTCCAATCTATGGGGATTTCCTCTGTTCTCCAGGACTTCTCAAATATTACTGCCAATGGTTCTGAAATTACTTCTGCCAGTACTTTTAATATTCTTGGGTATAATTCATCTGCCCCAGGAAACTTAAATTCATTTAATGTTTCCAGGTGTTTCTGTACTACCTCTTTACCTATACTATGTTTTAATTCCCATCCTACCTCATCTACTCTTCTTCCCAGCGGATCTCTTTTTTCCTTTTTGGAGAAAACTGAGGCAAAGAAGGTGTTGAGTAGTTCTGCCCTTCCCTTGTCTCCTGTTAGTAACTGGTTATCATTGCCACACAGACAGCCTATCATTTCCTTATTTTTCCTTTTGCTGCAGACATAACTAAAGAAATCCTTTTTACTATCTTTAATCTCTCTTGCAAGTCTAAGTTAATTTTGCATTTTAACTTTTTTTTTACCATAGCCCTGCATATATTAGCTGTTTATATTCCTCTTTGGTGCATTCCCAATTTTTTCATTTCTTGTACTTGTTTTTTCTTTATAGTTACCTGAGTTGAAAGTTCTTTAGTTAAACCACTGTGGTTTCTTTAGACATCTCCCATTTTTCTTCTTGTTGGAACAGTTTTAGATTATGCCTTTAATATTTTGCTTTTAAGGAACTCTCGTTGCTTTTCTGTAGCAACATGATAAATGTAATGGACAGGACATCATGGTACTGTCATGGCAAAAATTAAAAAATCATAATTCCTCAGGGCTCTGAGTCCTTTGATTTTTATATACAGAACAACAAAATCCTCTGCCTAAGTAAAGTCTCACTCATCCTGAGTATACTGTATTCACCTCTAATTCAGTATGTCAAGAGACCACAAAAACAACTCTCAAATAAAAATTTAAAACATTTTGTATTTTCTCTTGGAGTCTGCGAAGATTCTCTGTCATCCAAGTGAAGTTATCCGAAGTTGAGTCATGGTAACTGCACTTCTTTTCTTGAGAGTGAAACGTTTTTTTACTCATCAAAGTAGCTTTGTCAGTCTTAGGAAAGTTGGTGCAAGGCTTCCAATTTAGAGTTCACTTTTGTTTCATGCCACCCTGATCAGAATAGTTTCGTTAGGTGTATAATGGTCTGGGGTGTGTGAAAGTCCCACCAATGCAAACTGTGCTGAGCCATCCTCCTGTTTAGTGGCTGTTTTATTTCTCCAATGTAGAGTTCTGCACACTCCTTACTGCATTGGGCCACATTTACAGGATGTGGTGATGGCATCTGGCCTGGATGCCTTCAAAAGGGGATTAGACAGATTCCTGGAGGAAAAGTCCATCACAGGTTACAAACCATGATGGAGATGTGTCATCTCCAGTCTTAAAACCTGGGTACTTCAAGGGCCAGATGCAAGGGAGTGGTATCAGGAAACAGATATCTAGTCTTGTGCACTCCCAGATTCATTTGGCGGGGCTACTGTGAGATACAGGAAGCTGTACTAGATGGGCCTTTGGCCTGATCGAGCATGGCTCTTCTTATGTTCTTATGTACTATCTTGCTCCTCTTTTGTTTTTGTGTCAGGTCTTTTGGGTGGACGAGTCTCTGCCTGAGTGTTTTTGTGGGCTTGATATAAACAGATGGGGCAACAGCTCCGGACCAGAATCAGCAGTGTACCTTCATTTGAAGGACAATGGACACTCATTTAAAGATGAGGATGTACACATATTAGACAGAAGATAGGTGGGTCAAGAGAGGAGTCAGCAAAGCCATCCATGTATGTATTGGAACTCCCTTTCTTAACAGGGATGGGGGGGGGGGGGCTAGGCACAATCTGTCTGCCACTTATCATGTCGCCTTCCATCGATCCCCAGACAAATCAGAAGCACTTCACACCTCCACCAGGTTAGGAAGGTTTTAAAAGGGAAAGGGGAAGGAATTGGAAAAGAAGAGAAAAACAGGCAGACCCAGGTGCCAATTGTGGGGAGAAGACTTAAATGACACCCAGTTTCCCCACAGTCCTGCCTCTCTCACTGGCTGCAATGGTCTGAATACAATGACTATAAACCCCTCCACATTGGCTCAAGCAATTACATCCTCTGGACTAATGTGCATGCATTCAATTTAAGAAAAGCAAAATATCCTGTGCGAGTGTGGAAAAATATAGATAGGGGAGGGATTCTGAGCTAATTCACATTGACTTGTACATAGTAGTTAAGAACAAATCAGATCAAACCATCCCAATCCCAGAGCCTTTCCTGCCTCATTTGTTAAACAAGTTGCACCCTTAGAGCAATCTCATAATCCTGGATTCAGTGTCTCACAATCCAAAATATCCAGAGCACAATGAAATACAGACTTGTCCCAACCTAATCAAATTTGCATCTGGAACTCACATCACATACCATCTGCCTTTCCACTTCCATATTGGCAGCACAAGTTTTATATTCACTTCTTAGATCATGATGTATGTGTCCTCTTCAAGACAGATTCTTATCACTTTGCCATACACATCATTGGAATCAAAGAACCCCACATTTGAAACCCTTCCTGGAATGTAGTACAGTAGATGGGAGAAATTAGCAGGGCTATTAGAGGTAGGGTGTTTTTTGTTTTAAGTGTGACTTTTGCCCTCACTTCAAATGCAGATTAGGTTACAGTTGTTCATTTTAATAAAAAGAACCAAAAAGCACAAGTTAGTAGCACATTAGAGTTATGTTTGATAAACAGAAACCCTATTTAAGATTTCCTAATTTTAACAAGGGAATAAAAAACATACAGGGCAAAATGCCTATTATTTCCTGCGTGTCCCCTTAGCCTGCTGCAGCGAAAACAACGCAAGACCTTTGGTCACCGTACTGTACGAAGTTTTACCTGGAACACAGCTTATAGAAGCCTTACACCAAATAAAATCTGCTTAGTGCCACTAGCCTTGTCATCGTTTCTGCTGCATTACTGTATTACAATTATGACTACTTTTCCTTTATTTATTTATTTACAAAAAAACTTAACCACCCCATTACTAAACAGTCTCTGGGCAGCATGCAGCAATATATTAAAACAATAAGAGTACCCAGTTAGATCCCATCTCGCTTAATTTCGGAAGCTAAGCAGGGTCAGCCTTGGTTAGTACTTGGATGGGAGACCACACCAGGGAATACCAGGTGCTGTAGGCGCCTGGAGTAGGAACTGGCAAACCACTCCAGTATTCCTGCCAAGAAAAACTCTATGGACACGGGGTCATGAAGCATCGGTCATGACTGTAACGAGTCGACACAACACACACGCAGCACTAGTAGCAACACACGCTCATCTCTCTCCCTCGATCCGAATGAACTTCATTCAAGACCCATTGACTACGAAAGGATCCGACCCACGTCTACCCCTCCACTTTCTAGGTACCCCTTGGCTCCGACTCCTGGCGCGCCTGTACAGCCCCTGTTCCTAAACTGCAAGAGCAGCGGCAGCGACACCGCCCGGTCTTTCCCAGTCGTGGACGCTTCGCGCCCGTTTCAAGCCTGGCGGTTCGCTCTCTAGAACGGGAGCAAAACCAACCAGGGAGAAGGGAAAAGAAGCGGGCCGGCCTACCACCTCACCAAGATGGCGGCGGCAATAGCCGGAGTCGCTCCGCTGCCGACGTGACTGTCCGGCGCCCGAGCAAAGGCGGCGGCGATAGAGGGGCAAGCGGGGCGCGCGCCGGAGCCCCGTCCGCGTGCCACGTGGAGAGGAGGGAACGGAGAACATGTCGGAGAAACGCCAAGACAGCCTGAGCGTGGCTCAGCAGGTGAGGCGAGCGCAGCGTTGCCTCGGCAACCGGCGGGCGACGGGCGAGCCAGGATCTGGCCCGCAGGGAGGGAGGGAGGAGAAGCAAACGAGGAAGGAATGGAGACGGTGTGGATAGGGCGAGACTGCGGTCTAGGGGTGGTCCCAGAAATGGGTTAGTGTTGAGGTAGGTAGGATGTAGACGGAATCCTGGGAAGGATGATGGAATGTCTGCACCCCCCCCCCCCGAATTTATTTATATATTTTTCTATTTATTCAGTGGCTTTCTGTACCTTTCCCATTAGTGCCAAAGGCACTACTGTGAGTGGTTTACAAATATAAAACAGAATAAATGCATAAAGCATTCAAAACCACTGCCATGTCAATAAAAGGAGGTAGGGATGTTGCATTGGATAAAGCAGTGGTTCTCATCCTGTGGGTCCCCAGATGTTCCTGGACTGCAACTCCCCGATGCCTCCACCACTCGCTGTGCTGGAAGGGATTTCTGGGAGTTGCAGTCCAGGAACATCTGGAGACCCACAGGTCGAGAACCACTGGGATAGAGGATACCGCCTTTTAAACACAGTCGGATCTTGTATATACCTAGCAGGCTAGTTAAGATTGCGCTGATGGGGAAGCGATGGCTGAACTACTAGCCCCACCATGTTTCACCCATGGCTAGGCTGGCTGTGGCTGATGGGAATGGGAGTTCACTTTTGGAGGGCCACAAATCTCTAACTCTGAGTGGAGACTGACAGCTCAGCACAAATCACTTCTCGGCCATGAATTTGTTCAGTATCTTGTCTCTTTTCTCCTCTAATAAAGTGCCTTTCTGTTGGATGGAGATACAAGAGCTGCTGTTAGTATGTAGTGGCGGCTTGAGTGTCAGATGAGCTATGGGTGCTTCTGGCACTGGCTGCTTTTTATCTGGTAGCATTTTGGCCATTGTGTAGCTCTTTTTAAACAAAAGAACCAAGAAAAAGTTGAGAACAACAATGTCTGAACTCTTAGGAAAAAATATGTGGATGAAAGCAGGCACTTACATACCAAAAGTTTTGCGAGACGGTGTCTTTGGACTAGGGAGACATGGTTTTAAAAGATCACTCCAGGGTGAAGCTCATTGAGTGACATTGGCCCAACTGGCCTACTTCATGGTATTGTAGGAAAGACTGCTAAAATAATGAACGTGTGGCCCTTTTATTAGGGAAATTGCCATGGCGGGCATATCGGCATTTGTGGGAGGAACATATTGCAGAAAGGAAAAGAGAGAGAATTAGGTGTTAAATACTTATATGCACATGTTTGCTGTTACCAAAATATATAAAGGTAGACTAGGAATGTAGAATCACGGGGATGGAGTTACAGTGGTACCTTGTATAAAGGAATTAATTCGTTCCAAATGAAATTATGTTAAGCAAAATTTCCTTTATACAAATTCCCATAGGAATGCATTGAAAACGGAGTAATCCCATTTTTATGTTGTACTGATTTCCCCCATAGGCAATTATGTTAAGCAAATTCCCCCTATCGCCAGAATTTTCTATGTTGTACAGATTTTATGTTATACAAACTGTTTGTTATACAAGGGTCCACTGTATTCTGGATTAAATGACTATGATTTTGCTTGCATGGAAGAGGTCTGGTTGAGTCCCATAGACTGAAAATAGTAAGTGACAGCCTGCTGCAAAGGGTAGATAGGGAATGCTGCAATGACTTCTAGACTCCCAGAAAGGGAATAGATTGTGTGGGCTGTTTATGGTCCTCCAGATGCTTTCTGACTATCGAGCTCCTGTTTCTTTTACTATGGTACTGATGGGAATTGCAAGCCAGCGACAGGTGGAAACGCCTGGATGTCATTTCTTTTGGGGCAGTGCAGAAGGTCTCCAGTAAGTCAGAGGTGACTTGCTGGCTCATAACAACAGCTGAGTAGAAGCAGTGGATGCTTTTTGGAATGTCACCAGTAGGGCATTAAGATATTGTCAAATGATGAAAACTGTCTTCAGCATCTGGTAACTGGAGTATGGAAGGTTTTTTAAAAACATCTCCACTTTTCTTCATGAACTAAACAATAACAATACAACATAGTTCATAGACAGAAATAAGCTAATATTAAAAAAAATCAGAGGTAGGGGTTAAGTTTTGCTAACCTATGGTGGCTTGGATTAATCAACTCCATGAGTTAGAACTTAAATTCTCCAAATTATTTGGGCTCCAGCAACTAACAATCATGTTCTAGGGCCACAAGTTTCCTATTCCTGTTATAATTTAATTGTATGCTATCTGAATTTCCTATAGCTTTTTTGCCTGTCCTGAATCTAAGACCAGTAAGATCAGGACTGCACTTCTGGTCTTTACTTAATAGGGTGTAAGCCTTATTGAATTTATTTGGTCTTATTTCTGCTTTGGCCTGGAATTCAGAATCGAGGCATAGCATCAGTCCTCTTTAGCAGATATTGGGCTGTTAGATCCCTGCATGGTTTCTTTGGCTCTTACAAAATGGGAACAGGAAACAGTTTTTGTAGAAACAGGAACCACATGGGATTCAAGAACTCAGATAAAATGATGTCTGTCAGGTGGACTCTTGTGGGCATGTCACCTGTGTGTGTATGGTGAGTCTCCAAATTTATGGTAGATGGTGGATGGGAATTAATATGTTCCAGATGTGGACACATTGGAAGTTAACAACAAAGCACAGCCAGACTGGAAAAAGTGAGGGCATTGCTGTTGGAACTTAGGAAATAAGTGTGTGTGTGTGGGGAGGGGGTGTCCTTGTTTGATATTGTCTAACCCTACAGCAGAATTGATCAAGCTGTATCAACATACATGTACAGGTTCCCAGGTAATAAGCTCCCCCAAAACACAAAAAAGACAGAAATATTCTGTCAAAAACCCTTATCTGTTACTTACTTTTTCTCTAGGAAACACGCTGTACAGTGTTAAAAAGAGGTACCCTCCCACCCCCCACATACCCAGCTGTAAGAAGTCTGAAAGTTGAGTCATGGCAACTGGATTTCTTTTCTTGAGAGACTGAAACATTTTGCTACTCATCTAAGCAGCTTTGTCAGTCTGAGGAAAGTTAGTGGCAAGTCTTCCAATTTATAGTTCACCTTGATTTCATATCATCCTGGTCTGAATAGGCTCATTGTCACCCTACAAGTCTATTCAGGCCCTTGTCCACCTAAGTAGCCTATTCAGGCAATTGTCCAAGTTATAAGCCTATTCAGACCAGGGTGATGGACTCGCCACTAACTTTCCTCAGATTGACGAAGCTGCTTGGATGAGTAGCGAAACATTTCAATCTCTCAAGAAAAGAAGTCCAGTTGCCATGACTCAGCATCCAGATAACCTCACCTCGATAACTGAGAACCTTCACAGACAGCTGTATGGAGTCTTTTCTACCTCATGATTCCACCTCATCTTTGGTTCATGCTGGTTCACCCTGCCTCAGTGGCAGAGCATTTAATTGGATGCAGAAGACCCTTGGTTAAATCTCTGGTATCCTGAGTTGAAAGCTATTAAAATATTGAATTCAAAGTGGTGTTGGCACTGAGAATAGACAGTGAAGAGCTAGGTGGCCCTAGTCTGATAGTGTGAAGTAGGTACATTTGAATACAGAGGTGTAAACGAGCAGTGTGAATGTGGTAACAGAAAAAAAGAAATCCAAGAAAGCAGCCTTGAGGATTCTGGGAATTGTCATCCAAAAGAGTCATTTTTCTGAGCTCTGGAGAACAGTTAACTTAACAAGGCCTTTTCAGTACGAGTGGGAGTTATTTGGACAGCCCTCAGTCGACTTTCAGAAGCGCCATGAAAGCAATCAGTTCAAACTTTTTGGCAATAATTGTCTATCATTTCTTCATCCAGAGCCAAACATAAGATAAATAGTGCCTCCCCATCATTAAAGCACTGTTGCCAAGGTATATGACCCAGCCAGAATTTGCAAAAACTAGCAAAGTTTTGTGGCGTCATGCTGATTTGTATTTACAACAAACAACATCACACTGAATATTCAAAAAGCAACATACAGTACTTTAATGTTGACTGGTGGAAGTTCATTTTTGTAGTTAGTATTCAAACATCCTGTAGAACTTTGAAAAAAAAGATTAAAGGCATTTAATTGGTTTCTTCTACCTTTTCTGTCTGCACAGGTTACAAGCAAAGAAAAGAAACATACATTAAATGTGCAACTTTATTTGACACCTGCTTGAGCAGCCAGAATGACCATTCTGTTGGTCTATTCTTAAAGCTGGGCCGGATCCCTATCAGTGTGCTGAGAAAGAGAGGGAAAGAAGGATAGGGGTGTTCTAGGGGGCGGGGGTGAAGTGTGTATGGCTTAGAGAGCTTTGGCCCGGCTATTGGCATTTGACCTTTGACAAGGTACCACTAAGGAAATGCAACAGAATGAAAGTTTCTCACATCTACTTTCCAGGCAAGTACTGTGTACTTCCATAATAATTCACATCAAAAATTATTCAGCATTATAGTTTTAATCTAATCCAGGTATGTAGAATGGTGTATATGGTTCTCTTCCCCTTCCTCATTTTACCTTCACAACAACCCTGTGAGTTGAGTCATACTAGGAGATTGTAATTAACAAGTCAAACAACACATTTTATGGCAGAATATATACATGAAAAGTGTCCCAAGCCTTCTATAACTTGGTGGCAATGCTGACAGAGTGTTACATTCCTGTATCTAGAGGATGCCACATTTTGGAAATGTGTTCTATTACAACACACTTGCTGTCAAGTTCTGAGCGTCTGCCATATCTGGACTTACTTATTCAAGTTGTCTAATTTTATTTCTATATTATAGTGGTTGTCTGGAGTGTAGTTCTTTCATTTGGGATTTTTCGGAGTAAGTGGGACTATTTTGATAAACGGTTTCCTCTCACGTAATAACAGTTTATTAGAAAAAGAATGGACTAAGGAATTGCCACAGCAGGTATCCTTGTTCCTACAGAAAAGTAGAGACATTCCTCCTCTTTGGGAATGGCTGTACTCTGACTGTACGGTAACTCAAATGAATCACTTGTTGTATTGTTTTAATATACTGTGCCAATATTTAACAGATACTCGGGGTTTTGGTTAAAACTTATATTTGTAGGGTTTTGGTTAAAACTTGTATTTGTCATACAATACTTGTCAGTGTTTTTTATTATTTTGATTGGCTGCATTTGGTATTTTTGAACAACAGCAATAATAGACGTGCAATCAAGTCAATTGCAACTCATGATGATCCTTCCCAGGTTTTCCAGATATAAAATACCCAGAAGTGCTCTACCAGTTCTTTCTTCTGATTGCACTCTGGTACCACATAGCTTGTCCAAGGCCTAGCAAGTTGTCTCTTCTCCCAGGAGGCACAGTTGAGGAACTGAACTCTTGATCATTGTTGAAACCCACAGAATTGCTCAGCCAGCTTTACTTATACCAGCCACTGAAGATGCTTTCCATATCAGTTGAACAATGGAAATGCCCCCTTTTACGTTGTGAAACCCCTGCCTGTTCCACCTTTATAGTTGACTGTGGAGATGTAATGTCTAAGCATCTTACACTCACTGCCTCTGCTGCTTAGTTGTTTGGCTTTGATTTCGGTGTGTTCTCTGTGTAATGAAATTGTTTGAAACAATAGTATTGGAAGTGGCATGCATGTCTGAGCCAAGAATGGAAGGAAAAAAACAAATGGACTATTCCTAGTTACCAGGATTTATTATGAAGAGCCAGAATCAATATCTAAAATCAATGCCTGTGTGACAAGGCACCTGGAAATTTTGCACCGTTTTCTCTGCAATTTCCCCTCATGTTGCTTGGCTCAGTTGTCATTCCCTCCTGCCACCCCAACTTGCAAAGGCAACATAAGAGATGGCTGTCAACATCACTTGATTCTTCCTTTTCAACAATTCCAGGCTCTCTTGCCTTTCACACTCATTATACCTCCCATCTGAGGAGGCCTGCTCGCTGGTATGCCTCCCTGTGTTGCAGAATCTTCGACTCCGGCTGCTGCAGTTCATTTGAGCTTATTAAAACTCCCCCTGCTCAGAAGCGGTGATGTGTTGATTTAATCAAATGCATCTGCTGACCTGGACAGTACAACAAAATGTTCACAAATGGGAATTTCTGAGTTATAGAACCTCAAGCTTCACTAATCACGAGCAGCCTAGGCTGTTCTGCAATTGAGTTCACCTTGGGGAGTGATACCACATGCTCTTCTTAGCACAGAGATATGCCTGTGGCCATGCTGTGAAGGTTTTTTTTTCCCTTCCTTCAACATCTTTTCATCATATCCATACAAATCATGGTAAAACTTCTATGTTAATTCCAGCTGCAGTTTGCATTTATTGACCAGTAAGAGAGAAAGAGAGAGAGAGAGAGAGAATTTTTTTAAGCAAGCACATTTCCAGTATTAAGAACAGGAACTGAATGAAGGGCTATTGAGATGGTACTCACTGTCAGAACCGGAAAGGTCAAATATGAAAACACATCCCAGTTAAGGGTCAAGGTATAAAAGATAAGAATGTTTATAATATAACAATGTTAGAACTGCAGAGCTGGAAAGGATGCTATGGATCAGCATCCCTGTCAAAGAGGTACATGGAGAATTGAACCCCCAATCTCTCACTCCACAGTCAGATGCTGTAGTGGGTACCCTAACTTATGAATATTTATTGCTTGGTATGATGTAACGAACTGGCATTTGCATATCCAATGAAAGAGCTTGTGGGCAGAGCCAACATGTATATATACCAGTGGTAGAGAACTTTGGCACTCCAGATGTTTTGGATCACAACTCCCACAGTCCTTTGTCATTAACAATCTAGGCTCGGAATTCTGGGAGTTGTGGTCCAAATACCTGGATTGCTGAAGGTTCACCACCACTGATATATACCATTGTGTGAGCATGCATAAGTTAGATAGGGCCAAGAAGATGTAATAGTTAGATAGGATCTGAGTGATAGATAGATAGATAGACAGACAGACAGACAGTATATTCATAACAGAAGAAAATATAATTGCTGAATGTACTTACTTTTATTGTTATTTATTGTTATTTATTTATTGTTTTTATTGTTATTTATTTTTAAAAGTACAAAACATGTGAGACTCCATGATTTTAAACATACACTCAGGTCAAACAAGGTGGCAGCATAAACACCTGAGTACGTGACAGATGCCTACACCATTGAACTATCCAGCAGTTCTTCATGACAGTGATGAGCAGATATAAGGTGAGAGATAATGCATGAAGTGAGGAACCTTCCGTCCTCCAGATGTTTTGGACCACAAGTCTCACAATCC